>JAVXUP010000296.1:0-564188 GCA_033070095.1 Escallonia herrerae | reverse complement strand
GGAGCCTGTGAAGTTAACAGTAAGAACCATGCTTTCTTAAACAAACTGCAATGAAGGGCCAAAACTTATCATCAATTTAGCAAAGAAATGTCCTCTTTAGAGAATTATCATAACAGGCAAAAGCTATGCAATCTATATTATGCAGTATCGTAGCAACAGAAGATATAAATCCAGTCAATCTAAGCTTGTTTAAGGAATTTAGGTCCAGCATTTAATGAGCCACAACTTACTTGTGATAATTCATATATATATATATATATATATATATATATATATATATATATATGTATATGTATTTGTCTTTGGATAATTCAAGTCATGTAGAACTTTTTTAGTTGTCTAATCGTAGGCCGGCCCAAGTATAGTTGCACCCCATTTACTGACGTCTTTTTGCTTATAATTTGAATTTACTTATCAATAACAAAGAACCGAATTGATATTCATCATGTAATCAACTCCCATCCATCGCACTCATCGCGGAAACAAAGTTAAGCCGGTCCTAGTACCACTTTTGAGAGATAAGCTCTTTTACTTTTTTTCTTCGTAGCATTTGCATTAGAAGAACGATACCACCAGAGGGACGAACCAATGTACATAGAAAACCCCCAAACCAAAACCAGACCCAGAAACTGTATGAGACCCTCAGTATTCTGATATAAGCGAAAATGACCATCCATGAGCCGGGTTTCCAACAGCACAAAGTTAAACCAGGCATGGATGCAACACGGAGATAAGCTAGTGTGTGCATTATATCTTCTCAGATTTTCTAATTTTTAGTTGTCTGTTACTATGCATGACTACAATGAAGTACATGAGAAAGTTAAGTTCTTTGTCAAGAACATTACCTGTCTAGCATCAGACAATCCTACTGACAAAAGTTGATCCATAAGTGCTTCCCATATTAGCTGACCTCTGAAGAAGAGTTTTGTTCCATTCTGTGGCATAATTGAACAGACAAGTACTTAAGCTTTTCTCCTCTCATTAACATATGGAGAATAGAGAATTAAACCAACCAGAAAATATTACTTTAAACTCGCTTTCAGGGTTCCCAGCAAAAGATCCACCATCGCAGTAACGTATCTTGACTTTATTCCAGCTAAAGAAATCTAAAACATACCAAAGCAGTACAGTAAGAACCCTCAAGTGCTTAAAATCATCCATTTCATAAGATTATAAGTGGGAGTACATAAAATAGAAGAGGTATTCTACAGAAAACTTAGCACATACAAAAAACTAATAAAAGCAATCATCTTGTAGGACTACGGGATCACCACGAATCTCCATGCAATAAGGATACACTTATTTGATAAGCTTAATCATCCAACAATTGTGGAGAAGTAAAGTGAATATGTTATGTGCCTGTGTCACTAGTTAGTACTTTACAAAGGAATTGCTCAGTTGAGATGCTCGGAATGTGCCAAAAGGCAAATTGATGGCCAACATTCTTGAAGATAATATTGACCCAGGGGTAATCTCCATTTCTTCAGACTCACTAGAACCTGGGATAGCTTAGGCATCAGGAGTAGTATTATATGTTTATACCCGTATATTTCAACAAGAAGTTTCTTCCAAAGTCAAACTGTTTTTTAACATCCTGCTCACATCATAAGGTTTCTGTCATAGTGCAAACCATTTTTAAACCCGTATAGGCTTAAGATGTCATACAGCAAAACTCCATATAAGATTTATGAAGATTGAAGATAGTAGGATTCTCGATAAAAACAATGGTGGTATCTCTTGGATCCAATGGTAGTCCATAGAAGAGGTCCAACATGGTCCAACATGTATCATGGAGAGCATCTACAAGAGAGGCATACGAGAATTTCTTTTTCCACGGAGCATGCCTTTTTTGGCAAGAAAGTCAACGCGGACAGTAGTTAATATCTTAAGTATGTACTTTTCAAGTCAGCTCGGCATGAATTACCAGGATTTTGTAAAGGATCACGGCTCAAATCCCGAAAAATTGAATAGGATGTTTGATATAATTTGAAGAACCTAGTACAGTTTTTTGGCGATACGAACATGACGCTACTGTATTGCACCAACCTCCACCCTGCAGAACAATGTTATCAGATTAAAAGAGCGTTAAATGAGCTAGGACTGAAACCTTTTCGAGATCCTACCAAAAAGGTGCCTGAGAACTGAGCATAAATGTACATTTGCAGTTGATGATGTTGAAAAGAATGTTTAGGTTGAAACAACCCTTCCCTCACCTTGCGCATGCCACACACATACACACAGTGTATTGGAAGATAAAACAGGCTTTTTCCGCATTCCATTACCCAATTGCTGGAACAATAACCAAAACCCTTCTGAACATTACAATTCTATTATCTTATCTTCTTGAAAAGAACCATTGTTTCCTCCCTTTTTTTTTAATACTTCATGAAAGACACCGCAACTGAAACATTTGAATTTTCAAAATGAAAACAAAAGTATACTTGATTTAATAGTGAACAACAAAACATGAAAATTGAAAGCGTGTTTTCTCGTAACGTAGAAATTGGTAGAACAGACACTGACAAGAATCTACAAGAACTTACAGCATTACAGACATACATAACTCGTTTTAATCATGCTGCAAATACTACCTAAGAAAAGTAAAACTCCATTCAATTCCCAAAACACCATCCTGAAAACAGGTTCTGAGTTTACACCACCTCTCTCAACCCCTCCACCCAGCCCCTGCCCTGTATACAGATATTCAATTCCGTCCCCTGTATAATTATTTCCTTCTTTTAATTTCCCAGGTCATGACTTCAACTCGAAACCTTGCTTACTCGTCCCTTTAAACCTGTTAGATTCTCTCATAAAAGGCACTAGAAACGGCAACAGCACATAATCATCATTCATATAAAATGTGCCATTCATTCAGTTATTCAAACAGGAAAGTCAAGATAGAAAAAGAGAGGCATAAACTATTAATAAGAGAAAAACTAACCTCAATGTGAAGAACCCAATTGTGAGAGCCCTATCCAAAACCCTTCTGAAAATGGTATCCAGGCACACTCCCATCTAAACAAACTGCAATCAAAACATAGTCAAACAAACACACACAACATTAATCCACATGTATTAATGGAAGACGTGGGCATGTGGAGAATTAGTACAGGCGCCTTTCTGATGGGCATTGCGCAACAAGGTGAGGGGGACCAAATCGGTGGAGGCTTTGTCGGAGCCCAAATCCGTCTTGGTCCGCGAATCGTAGAGGAAGGAGAGCGCGAAGAGGAAGATGGCGAACCCGGCGGCAGCGACGGTGCGCGCTCTCTTGGCCAATATGTTTGGCCTCCATATGAGATCTCGAATCCTTTGACTCGCCATTCCAAATGCTCTTCTCAATCACGGAAACTAGTGAAGTCAGTACTTCAGAAGACGAGAAGCACTTTGTTGGTGCGTCGTCGGTTTAAGTAGCTGTACAACGTCAGACAATAAAAAAGCCAAGATTTTGATCGAAGTTAACGGAAATATTCCGTTTGACAATTTTTTTTTGGTTTTTAGTTTTCCCAAAATAATAAAGAGTATAATTTTTTTTTTTTACAAAAACAAGTTGATGTTTTGTATATTTTTTTTAGTTTTTCTTTAGGTGTTTGATAAGCTAGTTTTTTTTTGAGTTTATTTTTTTTGTGGTGGTTTGTTGCGGTGGCCGGCCGCCGCCGGCACTCGCCGGCAATGGTCTCCGGCCGCCGCCGGCACTCACCGGCAATGGTCTCCGGTTATGGAAGGGTGGTGATGGTCTCAAAAAAAAAATCAACACAGATTTTTGAAAATTTTAAAAACAACCTTGATTTAAAAACTGAATTTTTAAACTGAAGAAAAAAAAAGGAAAATGGTTATCGAACGTAATATTTTTTTCTAGTTTCCAAAACTAAAAAAATTAAGTGTGCCAAACAGGGCCTTAGCTGTCTTATTCAAGATTATCTCACTCAGATGGTGTGATGGAAGGAAAAAATTTAATGAGACGGAAGAATTTTCATTACTTTTACTAAAATCTTTTTGATCATACTTGCGTTATAAAATTTAAGTTATGTCACATGCAGCAACGTCTAAAGAGCATGAAAAATAAAAGAATTATTAATCTTAATTACGTTAAAGCAATTTAGAATGAATAAAGAACTTCTATATCTTGAATTATTTTAAAGTAATTTAGACGAATACGTGTGTGGAGCACATAAAACAAACACGTAGATCAACAAACTGCTTTCGTGTTTGAAATGTGTTAAATTCTCAACTTCAAATCTGAACCAATCTTCTCCAAAATATTTTAGATGGACATCGAGAGCTAGCTACAGTGAAGTTGGTTAAGGTTTGCATGAATTTACAAATTTCCATGATGTAATGGTCTTCATACAGAAATTGTGATTTAAAGAAAAGAGACTATTTGAACGTCTCAAACGCATGTCTACACCATGATTTATCTTCAAACGTCTCAATATAGAACTTTATTGCTAATACAATTTAAGTGGCTGATAAAAGTGCTGACAAACATTAAAGAGCAAAGAGCGCAAAAACAAATACTCTTGTTTAAAGAACAAAAAAAAGAAATTTGCTCGTTCTAGGTTTCTTCATTTTCAAAATAATACTATAACCCGTTAGAATGGATTGGGTTGAACTAACAACTGCTCGAATAAAACATTCCTATTATGTACAATGTCTGTTATATAATTATTGATATGTATCACTTTAGTATTGACAAAACCACGTGCCTAAAAATGAAAGAGGCCAAATCGCTGCCCGCTTTTGCATGTCATTTTCGCATAACCATGTATTGGGACCGGGTAAATGAGTTTTGAGGCAACCAGATCTAACACTGTGTATAATAACAAGAACTATATGATAATATGCAATGACATGTAGTCTTGTAACTACTATGCAAAGCTGAAATGGCTTGCTCTGGAAAATTTCTTTTGAAAAAAGAAAAAGAACTGTTCGTGTAAAAGGCAGAACAACTAACGTTACAGGCACAGTGATTCACTTTATGAACAAAGCAGTGAAAGGTGAGACATTTCAGTAATTCATTTCTCAACTAGCAACATCAATGTTCTCAGTAACAGTTA
Source organism: Escallonia herrerae (assembly GCA_033070095.1). Lineage (NCBI taxonomy): Eukaryota > Viridiplantae > Streptophyta > Magnoliopsida > Escalloniales > Escalloniaceae > Escallonia > Escallonia herrerae. The sequence goes on along the minus strand of JAVXUP010000296.1, from coordinate 559,134 downwards.
ACGTAACATAGCAAATACCAACCCATAAACCAAAAAGGGAACACTACAAAAAGCTCTGGGGGCCTTGGGGGCGAATCTCAGTCACGTTTCAACTGTTTAACCTAGACGAGCCAGCCGATGGTCATTAATCATGAGGTCAGCCTCTAGTGAAAGAATAGTGAAGCATTCAGTGTTTTGGGCATCTATCTACCATATAAATCTCTGGGTTCCAGCTTCATGTTGCCAATGGAATGGCCGAAACAAGAACATAAACATTGTGAAAACATTGATGGCAGTAAATAAGATCCCCATGAAAAGCCAACTTCTGTCATCGTCAACATGGGAATGGAGAACTAAGAAAAAGAATGGGATGGAATAGTATCTAAACTCTATTAACGGAGCAGGAATAAGAGCAGCAGCAGAAGCCACGAAATATGCCAATACCCAGATTTTCTTCTGAACTTTTGCTGTGAATGAAAGTATGATAGGTTAGAGTGGAACTGCAACAACCAATTGAGAATAAAGGACCTGCAGCTCGTACTTACCCAATACATTGGAGATGGAAAACCATGAGTAAATATACAGTGGAACCATGACGTATTTCATTGACCAATGTAATTTGATGATCTTTCGCCAGAGATAAAAGGGATAATGTCGATTGTCAGAAAGAAGATAGGGGTGAGCTACGCTGCAATAGTAGATAAAATGTCACAAAATGTTAGTAGATTTTCCCCAAGTAAAATGTCACGAAACAACGAGTAGAATCGAAACATGTAGTAAAATATAAAGCCTCGTGATTGAATGAACTTGAAGCAAGTCGAATCAACTTATATTTGGGGAACCTACTAGATACTAGCTGTGGATGGAGGGAGGCCTGGGGGGAGTGGGGTAAGGCTAGGGGTAATTGCAACCAAAAAAGATCTGTCTCCTGTATTGAGCTGCTTAATTATGTGACAAGGGGGTTGAAGCTAAATAATGTAGTATTAACCACTTCAATTAAGGGGAAATCTGTAGTTCAATGGCAAATTGCTCAGGGTGTCGAGAGCTGCCAGTATCACCACTGTGTAATCCAATGCCAAGAGTTTTTGCCCTTAATAATCCATTTTTAATACTTTATTACCTCTTTACTCCATTTTGAATCTTATTTACCTATCTAACCCACTTTTGAAAAACGTGATTTGAAACCACGTTTTCTTCCCTTGAAAACAAGGTTTGCCTTGAAAACGTGGTTTGAAACAAAGATTTCTTTTGAAAACGTATAAAATCTCTGTTTCAAACATAGATTTCTTTGAAATCTCTGTTTCAAATCACGTTTTCTTCCCCTTGAAAACGTGGTTTCAAACCACATTTTTCAAAAGTAGGTTAGATAGGTAAATAAGGTTCAAAATGGGGTAAAGAAGTAATTAAGTATTAAAAATAGATTATTAAGGGTAAAAACTCCCAATGCCAAGGTGCAAGGGTTTCAACTTTCAAGCACGAAAATGACAGTTGTAGCATGAGAGCGGACATTTCATGCAGATAGAGAAAAGGTCGCATCAAGATCCACTCTACTCCGAGCATTCTTTGAAAGCAGGGCCGCATTGAGCAATGGGATATTCTGGCTAACTTGTTGGATTTTTTGCAAATCTTAATATCTGACTACTAGTATGAATGCAGACATTTTGCGCAAATATAGTTTAAAGATCATTTGCAAATCTGACTAGTTCATAAAAAACTTTCTTTGCTAATTTTTTTTTAATTATCATTCTCTTTGAGAATTCTAACTATATTATCGAATTGCTGCAGTGCTGTTCCAATAAAAAACAGTAATTCGTCTGTTATTGCGATTGTTGTTACTGCAAATATGACTATGATTATGGAAGTGGCAACTTTGATAAATTAGTTGGAGATTTGTAAGTTCTTTTATTAAACCATATATTGCCCCAAAAGCTCTTTCCCGGAATTGGTGACTAACTCGTACATGAGTTTAATGGAACATAAATAGGGTTGGTACCTCTTTCCATGCAACGCCACACAATAAAGCCATGAATGGGCACCGAAGTTCAACAACATTTGCTTCATATTTAAGCGAGTGATCTAACCTGAAAAAGTGCACCGAAAGAAAGCCAGCAGTAAAGGCTGTAAACCATTGGAATAAACTGAGTGGCATGTTCTTCTGAAAAGAGTGGATAAGAGAGGCAGCTCGACTCGGAGTGAAGTGCACAGGAACCATGAACAAGGTGGACACCAGACTATAGTACAATACTTGTGCAAAATGCGGAGAAACTGCATGAGCTTCTTTTGCACCTGCAATTTTCAGAGGCAGGGTAGAGGAAAAAGTCTTGTCTTAACTTCTTAAAGAAGTAAAAGGGAAAATATTCAAGGATAAAAATAGGATGGGAGTTACCAAGAACAACACTCCCATTCCAACCTACAAACGCAACAAAAGCCGCCAACACTAAGACAAAGGGGCTGAAGGAAACCAAAAGCTCCCACTTTAGATGCCATGCCATTAACAGGATATCCTGAATCTCATCAAATAAACCTGCATAAGTAGCCAAAAGATAATGACTATGCAATTGAAGGGGCAGGAAAAATGATGACATAATTATATCATCGACCATGAGCTAAAATTACGACAAATCTCCACATCCCTGCTTAGGCATGGTACAGATATAGACTCAACTAAAAACTGCCTTCGATGTATAGAAAAGACTCTCAGGATTTGAACTACCTGATGTGACCTCCCACCTACTTCTGGTGAGATGACAGACATGATTAAAAACAGCATTACATGACTATATATCCGAGAAGAGAAATTCTTTTCACATATAAGGGATAAAATTTGGATGATAGAAGCACAAAAGGTAACATCACGCCCTCCAAGGCCCAAAACTTTCCACACCAAAATCAAAGGGAGAAGCCTACATTTGATAAGCCTATACAGCTACATCACGTACTTAAGCTGCTATAATATCATGACCAGACTCGAGAAAACAGGATACATTTGTTGCAAATACATTCATCAAATACTTGCATGATGTGCATCTCTAACAAAGATGTGCTGGCCTTTACTAAAAATTGGGAAAGAAAAATAAAAGAGGTAATGCCGTATTGCCGCAAACCATTAAGAAACATGGTGCAAGAATGATGCAGGATAAAGAGACCGAACTTGTTACACATCCAAACAACAGAAACTTGAGCGAAGAGGAGATAACGAACCTGATGATAGAGGCGAGGAAAGGGAACTTGTTCAGGTAATGGTATGATCAGGAGTACCAACAGCATTGTTAAACCTTCGCTTTCTCAAGTTGGAGCCAGAGGCGACACCTTCACTAGGAGCAAAGTAATCACTTTTCTGGTCCGGTGCATTTGCATAACCTAATTGCACTTCATCTTTTCGACGTGCCAAAGTACAATCTATCATCCCGGCACAAGCAACAAAAAGCATCCATATAATGTTGGTTTGTCGTATTAGTACAGCCAAAGCCCCAAGCTACAACGTAAATACATATAAATTAATAACGAATAATAAACTTATACGGCTTCAAGATTACTTTGAATATCGGGGAAGGTACGATTATATGCCAGGTTTACAGGAACTGAGACCAAAGCTCATACTCCTTGGCTAATGTTATCAATGTGCTCCCACAGCATGCTGCTAAAGGTTATTCCTAGCGTTCATTTAGCATCAGACTGCTGGAGAAGTGCCAAGAGACTGGCCGTGTGAACAAGGAGTGTCATTTAGTCCATGTTCCTCATGGTATATACTTCACCTCAAAAAATCAAAACCAACGGCTAAAACTATGTTAAGTAGTAACTAATGGTCACACATAAATTCAGCCTGTATACCACATCCACTTAGTAGGATAGATAGTAGAAGGGAGGGAAATGGCAGGCCAAAGAGGATTTCCACGTCCACTTCGACCTGCATCTCACATCCCTCCGGGACATCGACTTCTTTGTTCTATGTGGGGGACAAAAGAGAAGGAATGAAACAGCCCTAGTTTTACTATTTGTTAATCGTACAAAAAGCGTGGACACATGCACAGACGCATCCGTGTGCCATATAACTTAATTTCAAGCAAAGACCCCAAAACTCCATCAAATTTTAGTCAACCAAACCTATAAGTGTCGTACAATTCCCTGCCCTTGGAGATATCTCTCCCCTCCTTCCTACATTCCTTCTGAATTGCGCTCCCTCCTGGCAAAAGAGGTGATGCTAACTTTCATCTTAACCAAGACTAAAAAATATATAACTTGAAAAAGATTTGCCAAAAAAGAAAAAGAAAATAAAAGAGGGTAGCAACACAGCAACATAGCACCAAGTGACAGAGCGACACATCTTGAGGTACCATCGTCGTATATGGGGGGCAAAAATAGCAGATTCGAACAATTGCCAACTCCTCTGTGTACATTGGCAAGTGGACGACCTTTAGATCATCATAGGAATGGAGAAAGATTGAAAAGGTGCCAAAAGTTCCATCCAATCTCCTTTAGGCGCAATGAAGTCAAAGCTTGTTGACAATGACATGATTTTTTATGAGAACTGATGTAGTTGCAATGATGCTTGTAACTAGAACTATGAAACTAACAGTTAATAAGTTAATTCTTCAGAAAATTTACAATTTATTCATAAAACAAGCTAGAGCTGATTCATTACCATAGCGCTGAAAAGGTAGTCTTCTTCAGGCTGACAGAATACATAGCGAGCACTACAGTAAGTGATGCCACATCTGTATAGTAAAGAAAAGTGAAGAACCAGTGCAGGGGATACAGGCTGAGAACAAATGCATAAAGGGTAGCCTTTCTTTCATCAAGAGTTGGCCTCAAGCAAGTAATTATCTGATAGATTAGAATGCTGCAGATCACAGCCAAGGCACCATTGGTGGAACGCAGAATGCTAGTGGAGCAGGTATCTGAATACGAAGAGGCTACTTGTGTTAATAGTATGCCTGGAAACAAAGAGGCAACATGGGCAAGTGAAAAAAAGTACCTGCAAAAGTTTTAAATTTCATGTATTAACTTCACCATTGACAAGTTTCTACACACTGGCATTCATCATGGATTTTTAGAACTTGGTGAGAATCACTTTGAAGGCTGGATTGCACCAGCCTCCTGCCACGATTGGTTCTGGGAAGGTTAGTTTAATCTTAAAACCAGTTTTGGTTTTACTTTGAGAAGAATATTATGATCTTTCATGTAGACTAAATTACAGCGAAACGGATCATGTCAGAAGCAGTTCAGATCTTTTCATGGGAGCAGCCATGTCATACCTATTTCCGCATATAAGTCCAACACTTCAAGCTTATGCATGCCAATTGAATGAGAATTGTGTTGAGGATAGCCCAAACAACTAGCTATAGTACACAACCCCCGGGCCCCCAAACCCGTTTAATTTTCCTTTTTCTCCAGCAAATAGAGGGTTAGCCGAGTATCTTGGTAGTTGCTTAGCATACCAAGACTCAGACAAAGTACATGCCCTTTTGTGTAGTACTGGAAGTTTGTTCTATATGCTCATATTTTCCATAGCCATAATCCGAGATCAACTCATGCATCATTTCTCTACAATATGTCTTGTAGATAAACTACCATTGACATCAGAGATTCTTTACTCGTAAACCTGGTAGTCACCGAAAAGCACCACTACAGCAAATCTCGCACACTAAAAGCAATTCCCACCCCCTGTTTCATTCGCTTTTCCCCCTTTAACCTTTTGCCAATTTCCAGGCTAGCTTAATTACGTGTGACTTTAGTCATTGTTTTCACTCTGAGTTGACTTGCCTAAAGATACTGAATTTAATCTATTAATTGCTATTTGAGTTGAACCCAATGTTTACAAGTACCAAAATCTATCACAGGATCTCACAAAGGGGAGAATCCAGTGAAACGGAGGGAAAATTAATCATGGTCACATTTAACAAGTTATGATCGTTCAACTCCATATGTTGCTCGACAATAGTATTCTCGCTCTTAGTCCCTACTATTTTACATTATCCAATTTACCACTCAATTCACCCAAGAACATTAATAAAACCATACCCAAAGCGATAACTAGAGGAAAAGAAAACGGCAAAGTCAAACTCACAAGCCAGGGAGAGTGGTGATCATGGGGTCCCAGCTAGTAAAATTGCCCTTGCAGTACTGCTGGGCCTGAGGTACATGGAATATCTCATCCTGCACACAAGATATATAGGCATACATGAGCATAGGAACATAAGCAACACGTATCACTAGCATAGACAGATAAAAAATGGGCTTTTCGTGATCGGAAATTGGGCACCATGTACGGGTCGGGAACAATCCGATTGACGAGGATGGAAATTGGGATGACCCACGAGCTAACAATCAGTGCAACCGTTACTCGACCCATCACGAATGTTCCACTCCGGCACACAGACACACACCAACTGGCGAAGATCAGGCACACGAATGTGCGTATCTTGTTAGGCTACAAGTCGTACTGCTTAACGAACTTGCGGTTGTTCATTCCCTTGAATGGTACAATAGATTTGGGCAACCAAAGAGCAGGTTGAAGTCGGAGTTGGTATATTTTGTCTTCTTTTTTTTTCCATAATAGGGTTAGTCTTTTGTGTCTACGTTCGAGATTTGCAGGTGTTTTTTTGCCAAAGGAAAATGTATTTAAATCATTTGCCGTACTTTTTCAGATCGACATATGAGCGCAACGTACATATTTTATTATGTTTTGTTAAAGCTAATTTAAGTTGTCAATAAAGTGTTTGAAATTTTATAGTTACAATTGTTTTAATAAAAATGACACATTATCTAGCATAAATGTCAGCTTCCATAAAGTATAAAAAATTAGTTATGCAAAATTTTTAAGCAAATGGATATTGTAAGACCAAATCAATTAACTTTGAGCTCTTCTAAGGTTGTGAAACTTTATCAGAAGAGATTTTTCTACGAGTAAAGATTTTTTGAGTTACTTAATATTATTTAGATTAGCGTTCTCATAAAATAACGATTTGCTGCGTAGGTGTCTTAGTGTAGATGAAAATTATGGGGTTCATTTTTATATTGTATGTTCTTGTGATTGCTTATTCACTGTTTCTCCTTTTCGGAGTTGGATTCCCCCATGTTAAAAGATCGCTCTCATTTTTATATTATGTTACCTTCACACCCCCTCCTCTTTTAATCAAAGGAAGTGTCTGTTTTTACACTTAAAAACATTTTTGTCTACCTCTCATCAATCGCTAAATAACTTAGACGTTCATCTGCAATACAATTTTATGACAGGGGGTGCAAAAAAAACGTAAAAGCTCCTGCTCTCGAGATGTTGAATGATTATCTTGGTCATCAAAATTTATGACATTACATATGGCTTTTGATACCAACGAGCATTTATCATCGATGGTTAGTATGTATACAGTTATACACCAGCATAAAAACATGATTAAGCAGCCAAAAGGGAGCTCGGATGCGCATTCATGACCAACAAGGAAGCGATCATCCGCACAAAGAATGGCACAAACGAAACCATTTAGCCATATAACATCAGCAATGCATAACTAGTAGAAGAACAAAGTTGAAATGTAACATGCTGAATTAACTCTCAAGAGTATTTTGCAGGGCAAGAAAATATTTAGAGAAAACAATAATGAAAGAATTTCACCATACTCCGGGAACGACCCCCTGCCCACTAAAGCTCATAGTCCAGACATTGAAATGATAAAAGGTAAAGAAGAAACAGAAAATGGAACAAAGAATAAGAATGCAAGCAGCATTTTCCTCCCAAAGTAGAGCAGTATAACGTCCACCTATTCTTTCTTTGCTTGCTTAGAAACATTTCCTGTGCACGATCGACGGACCAGATTCGTCATACTCGGCCTTTGCAATCCACATCTGCATTCAGGAATAGAAACAATAACTTTCAGCAAAACATAGGCATTGAAGATAAAGAACACGGCAAAGTGCATTTCAATCAAAATATAGGTAGCAAGAAGTACCAAGTTTCGAAACCCACCTGCTGGAAGGTACTGAGAGATGCCAATATGGAGCCTCCAATCCAGACACTGTACTTCCTTTCAGGTGGAGCCACCACTTTAATCTTCATGCTGCTGGGGGCTAAGGCGGTGATTTCCTTGCTCATTCTGTCGGCAATACCGGGGAACATGGTGGAACCACCACTAAGTACAATGTTACCATACAGATCCTTCCTGATATCCACATCACATTTCATTATGGAGTTGTATGTCGTCTCGTGAATACCAGAAGATTCCATTCCAATCATAGATGGCTGGAAAAGGACTTCAGGACACCTGAAACGCTCAGCCCCAATGGTGATGACCTGTCCATCAGGTAGTTCATAGCTCTTTTCAACAGTGGAGCTAGTTTTGGCAGTTTCTAGTTCCTGCTCATAATCAAGCGCAATATATGCCAGCTTCTCCTTCATGTCCCTCACAATTTCACGTTCAGCAGTAGTTGTGAAAGAGTAGCCACGCTCGGTCAGAATTTTCATCAAGGCATCGGTAAGATCACGACCAGCAAGGTCAAGACGCAGGATAGCATGTGGAAGTGCATAACCTTCATAGATGGGGACTGTATGACTGACACCATCTCCAGAGTCGAGAACAATACCTGAACGGAACATACAGAACCCAACGAGATACAGTTAACCCTCCATCGTCCCATCATTCAAGTTGCATACGTGTATTCAGCATTAGACCTATTCATAGACATAACAAACAACAGCGACACCTGCTAGTACCACCACATCCTTCGTACCCTTAAAAACTTGAGCATACAACCCCCATTCCCACTGGACTATCCAATAAGTAAACATATGTGTCTGGCAGCATGTTCGAGATAATAACATATTCACCCATATAATCCATGACAACCAATGTTTTTCTAGCATACAATAATCTTCCTCACTGGGATACGATCCTGCCTTTCTTCAAAATTGAATATGTTCATTTTACACAAACAATAAAATTCGTTTCACATGCTGGATGATCAATATGTTCTCATTCCCATGTTTGTAAATACAATTGGCAGCCCCTTCTCATTAAAAACCATTAGTAAGATATACCAAGTTCTAGTAAAGAACCCTTACAAGAAACAATTGGCCTCCCCTTCTCACTAAAAACCATTAGCAAGACACAGCACACTCTTGGAAAGAAGAGAGTTATTCACTAAAGATTCAATTACTAGTTTGAACAATTAGCTTTATTTACCGTAAGTTCAATCCTAGATGTCAACAACTCAATGGGTCTGGGTAACATAGAAACCACATTGCAAACTAGTTAGTAGTTTACACCCTAGAAAGAAGGGACAAGCAATAAATTTCCTACAAATAAACTAGTAAAGGCTTAATGGGTATCTTACCAGTTGTGCGGCCACTGGCATACAGGGAAAGAACAGCCTGTATAGCAACATACATAGCCGGAGCATTAAAAGTTTCGAACATGATTTGAGTCATCTTCTCACGATTAGCCTTTGGGTTGAGAGGTGCTTCAGTTAGGAGAACAGGATGCTCCTCTGGAGCCACACGAAGTTCATTGTAGAAGGTGTGATGCCATATCTTCTCCATGTCATCCCAGTTGCTCACAATACCGTGCTCAATTGGGTATTTCAAAGTTAAAATACCACGCTTGGACTGGGCCTCATCCCCGACATATGCATCTTTCTGTCCCATCCCTACCATCACCCCAGTGTGACGTGGGCGACCAACAATGCTAGGGAACACGGCTCTTGGCGCATCATCTCCTGCAAATCCAGCCTTAAAAGAGAAGGAAAATTAAAGTTAGTATTGTTAAGATCTTGTAGGCTAGCTTTTGGGCACACACGACATGTGTGCAGCTAAATCAGGAGACAAGGAAAGGCCTATCCAGCCAGTATAGCTTTAAGCTCAGAGTTAAACCAGGATTACTTCGGACAAAAGTGAATTTATAAAAGGAAACAAAATTAGAAGCAAAGGAAGTAAAAAAGTGAAAACGGTATAGAAGAAGGTAAAGTTTCGGAGTGCCGAAGATTTGAATGACAGCATGCACAATACTTAGGTGTTTCTTGTGACCTAGCTTTCCAATATATCTCCATGGCAACAGTATTCATCTCAAACAGTTCTAGTGCATGGAGGGAGAAAGAATGGATGGTAAATGTATGGATCTTGTTGCGGTCATAAAAGGTTCTGGCCAACTTTTTCCAACGGGCGCACTCTCTTCGCCCACTTACCTTCTTTTTCCCTGCTTCTCTTTTTCTGTTCTCTTTTTCAAATTCTTCTGATGCCAAGTGTCAAAACTTTTAAGTGTGCTGTTGTGCAACACCAAATGGTTATTATATCAACTCATGTGTTGATCTTATTAGTGTAGATCACTATCAGTACATACAACTACAGCCAAAAAGATAAAAGGACATGTTTAGCATCCATTCACAATGAGCAAAGCATCTCCTTTGATACCTTGACCATTCCAGTTCCGTTATCGCAGACAAGAGGCTGAATGTCCTCGGTATCTGCCATCTTGAATTACCTGCCAGAAACAAAAGCATCACGTCAGCAATTATAATACACATTAGGAGGCATTAGATTGGTTCAACTTCTAGATTTGCTAAAGAGGAATAAGTTTTTTCATTAGGAGAATCATCAAGATGTTGAGACCATGGAAGACTATCAGAATAGCAACAATACAACATATTGACTTTATAGCTTGACCCGCATACATCAAAAGCAGGAAGATTTCCAATAACTATAAGCAATAATTTCTAACTCAATACAACTCTATCTGTTTGAAACCAAGCATTTGCAATATGTAGCGACGACAATGTAAATCTAAACATATAGTGTGTAACTGCAAAAAGAAACCTTCCAATGTTTTCACTGAAGATCCTTAAGCAGGCCAAAAACTGAAGATCCTTAAGCAGGCCAAAAACTGACTGTATTGCAGTCATAAGACATTAACAATGCCACTATCACAATGTATCCGTCCTTGAACCACAATGCCACATATTTGACACTGACTTATAAGTTTCGAAACCTACTATACACACAATTATAAGACTGATGACGAGGAAATGGAAAACAAAAACAAATTTACATGCAACCTGAAGCTGAACTGTGTAGCCTTCCCATTAATTCATAGAAATTAGTTGGTACGAGAAAATCTTCCTAAGATCATTTTTTTCTTTTTTCTCAATTCCTTTTCTTCCTTTTGGGTGGGTATGGGGCGCAGATTGCTGAGAATCATCTTTCAAGTATTAAACGGGAATGCTGATATGTATAGCCAGCTGTATATCTCGAAAATTGTGATCAAATATCATAGTACATTAATTGTCCACTTTATGCTTCAAATATAACCAAATTCATAAAGAACAAAATTCCCTAATATCCTATATTTACGGGGAAAAAAGGTCTACAAACCATAGCACTAACATAAAATGACGATTCTCATAATATCAAATGCGATTTATCCAATTTACTGAAAGTATATCCATCTATGTTAGCACGTAAACACCTAAACGAATTACATCGAACAGCTCAATGACAACCTCATCGAGAATAAGAAATCAAAATGCATACAATCAACCAAGCAAAGATCCAAAGACACAATGCAAGAACAATATAGGTCGAAATGCAATCGCAAAATGACACCAAATCGAATCACCTGCACCACCAGATCGATTCGATTGCCCAAAATCCCGAAGTAGATCAAAATCAAGAGACAACTGAAAAAAAAAATTGATGTAATCGGATGTTCAGACGAATTTTACCTTTCGTCTAAAGCCTAGAATTTGGAGGAGAGAGAAAGCTGTGTGTTCACCTCCGATAAGCGCCTCACGTTTCAAAAAGAGGTGTAAAATGAAACGGAGCAAGGAGGCAGATGCAAAATGAAATGCGCCTTAAATGAACGTGAAATTCGGTCAGCCTGTCTGTGAATCTAAGCTTTGTTTGGTCACCATTTTTTTCTTTTTTTTGGTTTTCTTGTTTTCAAAAATATGAGAAAAAAAGGTGTCTTTTTATGATACGATCAAACGTGTATTAACTTGTTTATGTATTATTTTTAAAAGCAAAAAACCGTTAAAGTCATGTTACGAGTAAACATTTCAGAATCTATCTTCGGTTGAGATATTGAGAACGCTTGATAGCTATTAGCGTATCTCTTAGAATGAGGTTCATTTCCTACTCCTCAAATTATGGCCGGGTACTATTTTCACCCTTTATATATTATTTTATGATTTTGTTTATCCCTAAAAGACTAATACTTGTTTGGTTAAAAAAAAAGTAGATAGAGGGTGAAACTAATGATTCTCCTTTTAAAACATAGAAAATAATGTAATATATAATTAATTACCACATCTATAATCTATAATATTTGTATTTCGATTCTATTGATACAGTATTTGCCTTCCAAACCTTTGATCCTATTTTTTTAAAAAAAATATTTTTAAAATACAATTGAAGTGGTGTTAAGTTATAATTGATCATAAAAGTAACCACCAATCTCATGACCTCTAACTATCTCATCCGATGACCTCCCTTGCTTCACTTCATAAGTAAATAGCTTCCTTCTCATGCATAGTACGGGGTTTTAACTAGTTAGAAACATCTAAATTACTTTATGTTATTTGAATACCATTTTTTCAAGCCGAAATGAGTGAAGTGAGTGGCACTAATATAAAGAATTGATGAATAGCAGTTGAATTCAACATTTAGAAAATCATTTTTTGAGAAATAGTATCCCAACAAAAAACACAAAACATTAGTTTGAAAGGGAGGACATAAGGTGACCAAATAATGTGGGGGCACTCGTGGACACAACCGGTTTGGCTCTTTTCTTTTCTTTTCTTTTCTTTTCTTTTCTTTTTTTTGTGAAAAGGACATTGCATTAAATAGAAGGAGAATTTACATCAAAGTTCCTAGCTTCTTCCAAAATAAGCAAAAGTTTAGAAGACGGAGGAACAAAGTCGAAATAACGGTTAAAGAATGCAGTAGCTACTAGATTATGAGCCGCCTTGTTAATTTCTCTTGGGAGAGTAAACAAAATCCCAGCAGGGTATTCTTTGAAGGAACAGTTTCTGATATTCCAGTAGGGAGTTTCTCCAGCTACGACCATCCTGATGATCGATTCCGAATCATCTTAAAAAATGATGTAATTCTTTTGTTGTTTTAGGGCTATTTGAATTGCAAGCAAAACTGCCGCTGCTTCAGCAAGTTTCGGTTCATAAGTTTCAACCGGTTTGGTTCTACTTTCACAAATTTTTATTTTTTTTGGTTAATAATTTTTCTTTGATTATTGGACCTGAATCTCTGGGTGCACTTACGGATGAGCCCTATAACCTCGTTGTACACAATCAATCAATCATTATGTTTTCAGCAATTTTACTCTCCAGGGGGTCTAGCCAGAAAGGCTTTAACGTGGTGCATTTATATTTTCGAGCTGCTTCATTCTGACTGTTGGAACCTGGTTATATAGGTAATTGACACTCTTCAAAAGATTCAAAGTGGCAAATAGTCATGTCAAATGTTGACCGAAGACTAGGATGCTCAAATAGGTTATGTTTGTCCTTAAAAAATGTTCGTAAAATGTTATGAACGAGTACGTTCATTTCTACTTATGTGAGTTCGTCGTGCCCGTACATGATGCGCTTTAGAGAACTATTATTGTAAGCAAGGTTATACCCGATGATACACGTACAGTTTTTGTTTTAATCAAATGCTAAATTACCAGAAAAATATAGTCATGCTAAATGGCTTGGAACTTAAGTTCTTTGATGCAAAGAATAAGAGTTTATAGTTCCCTTTTAAAAGTGATTTAGATATAGCAATCATTTCTTAAGGCGGAGAATAATACAAAGAGTTCGGTTTAGGCCAACAAACTCGACCGTTTGGACTTGACTTGCTGCTTATGTAAAAGGTAGAGTTCGAGACCTTGAATTTGAAATCTGAACATCAATTTTTTTAATTTTGAGTTAGTCTAGTTCGGATTCTAAAAGTCAAGTCATTTTTCAGCAATCATATTTCTTAATAACCTTAACAAACTTTGCTCGTCTAGTTTCAAGCTCATCAGTTAACCGAACCGGTTCAACACTACATACGTATTTGAATCGTGGAAAACTTTACGTTTTTCGAGTGTTAAAAAATGTCTACACGCAAGTTTAGGATTAGAATCTATAAAGTGAACCCAGAATTCTGTTTTACCACTAATAATCCTGTATGATTTATATTGTGACTCCACTTAAAAGCTTTTCGGGTGTAATATCTATTTTTTCCCTTTTTTTTACTAGGAAATAAGAATGTGAATTTGACCTTCATACTGGAAACGACAAAGTTACATCCTAAAATAGACTGTCAAACCAATGGAAAATTGGGTTTGGGTCTTACGCGAATTCAGGGCCCAGCAACCCCTATGCCTCGTTGGATTTTTGGTCATTATCCTGATGAAAGTTGCACATTTCTTAGTTTGGTTGGACTTGGACATTGCATGGCTGCATGTTTTCCTTTTTCTCCCCTTCACTCCCCTTAGGGTTATTTTTTTTATTATTAAAACTATGTATCATGATTCATATTACATCAAAAAATCAGAAAAAAATCAGTTATAGTTATTAGGCAGAACGTCCCTTGAGAATGTGTTTGGATGAAAATTTTCAAATTACCTTGTAACTCAAATTCTATTCATTTTGAAATTCGTTGATTTACAAATTTATGAAATTACAAATATTGTGTTTAGGCGATTTTGTAGATTGAGTATTTTATATGTGAATTTATATTTAAAATTTTAAAAGTAAATAATTTAATAGTATATAGATACAAACTAATAAGAGAGAGCATCTGTTTTCTTTTCTTTTCTTTTCTTTTTTATGGAAGAAGCTACCTAAAATAATGGAGACTCTTTTTTGTGGAAAGAATTTGAGAAATAACTAATTTGGACTAGTTATTTTTAGAGAAAATTTTAGCATACTAAAATTTCCTTTCCAATACTCCTAAAAAATTTCATTTTATAAGTATCCAAATAAGGGATTTTATACAATGTATTTCAAAATCTTTTATGGAAGTGAAATTTTTAGTTCAATTAACTCATACAAATACACTCTAAGAGTTAAGTACTTCTCTCTACTCTTAACATTATTACGCTACTTATCTACGTAAAATAGCACTGGTAATGATGCATCACTAGTATAGCTCAATAGTATCCTTGATTGTGATGTAAAGTCCATTAAACTTGGTAAATAATGTAAAAGATGTATATATAACGAGCAAAGTCACTACTTACCCAAAACATTAAACAATTTCTGAAATAATTGATGAAAAACACAAATTTCCAGCTGGCAAGGAACTTGGCACAACGAGAAAGTACAAAGGGACCTGCACTTGCTATTAGACTTTAATTTGGAGTGTTTCTGTTCTTATCAGATACTGTATCTTTAAGTTAGGTTCAAAGCGGGCTTAAGTACTTTGAAATTGAAATGTCTAAAGCGGGCTTAAGTACTTTGTTCTTTTGAAAATGAATTATCAAGTCCACTATTTATAAGAGTCGGAAAAGTCATTTTATCAAGCGACATGTGGTGCTTCCTGGGTGCGACACACCTCGCTAAAGAGGCTACAAATGTCAATGCACTCCACAGACAATCGAAGCGCATATTTATTCATATGGCCTGCCCAGCACAATTTTTCGCTCATTCTGTTTAAAAAGACTGACTCACACAATGTTGGTGTGGCCAGAGAGTACCTTTGATCTAGCCACCTGTCCGAAGCCATCACTGAGTCGCGATGGGGAAGGATTCACACCCAATTGCCAGGCGGATTACATTACAAGAAAAAAAGCTTTTAGAACGGATTTACCGTCGCTAAAAGTCCCTTGTATAAAAGTCCGTTACTAATAGTTTGGCGATGGAATTTTCAAATCCGTCGTGTAATATTTAACTTTTTGCGACGGATTTATTTATTAATTAGCGACGGAATATCCGTCGCTAATTATATTTTAAGTATTTTAATTTATTTTCTGTTTTGTTAAATTAGCGACGGAATAAATATTTTAGAGACAGAATATTCCGTTGCTAAATAAGATATATAGTGACGGAATATTCCGTCACTAAAAAGCTGATAGCAGGAACACTTTTAGTGACGGAATTAATCTGTCTCCAAAAGTCATAATTTTTTTAAATTTATTATTTTTAATTTTCTATTACCCAGACCTGTAATAAAATTTTTATTTCTCAACAACAACGTGTAATAATCAATACACAAGGAAATATATATAATCAATCATAAAAAAATATTTATTATGAAAAATACTCATTATGTACAAGCCCGGAATCAGATGCAGCCAGTTAGGGGAGGAGAGAAGAGTATAAGCTGGGTACGGGGGGGAGTTGGGACCAGGCACGAGAAGGGGCTCGTCAGGGGTTGCTGAGTCCAGGATCTGGATCCTGCTGATCCGGAGCCGGCTCGGCATGTTCAGCAGCGGTACCCTGCTAATCCTGCTCCCTAATCATCCTCAACACCACCGAACAATGCACGGGATCTCCTCGTCGTCCAACGGATGTCGAGGAGCCAGTGTCTGTGGAGGGGCAACGGGGGGTGAGGACGCTCCTATTACGGCACGAGAAGTCGTGCTAAGCAGGCCGCGTATGCGGCCTTTCGACCGATTGACGACCTCCGGTGTATCCAGCCATTGCTTCAACGCCCTAGTACTCGCACTCGTACTAGTGAACGATGATGGCTGTCCGGACTGCTGCTCGGACCCCCTAAGTTATTTATACGAGGCCTGCCAAAACAGTGATTTAAAGATATGTTATAGCATTAATTAACGCAACAGACATTGAGGATAGAAAGACAAAAAAAATAATAACTTAAACAAATTGACTCACATCGATCCGTCGGGCAATATCTGAAATATAATCGCCCGCCCGGTACGCCTCGTCCTTGTCCTTCTTCCGCACTTCGTCTGACTATATGTCAGAGCTACGACCTCATCCTCCTCTAGATCCGGGTGCTCGACCGCATTCATGTGTCGGACGATGTCGTGTGGCCCCGAACCCCCCCCCCCCCCCCGTGTGCGTCGGATCTCCACTCTGTTTGTTCTCGGCCCCACTCTTACTCTTGACATCCCAGTCTGGATCTACAGCCCACCGATCAAATATCTCCCCCCATACAGTCGGAGATATCTAATGTGGGGAATATCTTGTCATCTCTGTCATCAGGGCACCCTCGGGCAGCATCTTCTTTGCCTGGTCCCGTGCGTCATGGAGCCATCGGTTGTAATTCTTGTCGATGTAAGCAAAGAAGGCTTGCTGCCCCAGTGCCTGTTGATCAGGTGAGTCAAATGTGAACCCCTCCTGTAAAGCATTCAATAACACAAATTAACTACATAAAACAAACTATAATTAAACAAATACTATCACAGAAAAAAAAAAACTTCACCGTACCAGCCATTCCTCCCATAGGGACTCCCTCGCAGCGCATCTCAGTCCTTCCAGTACAGGCTTGGCTCGAAGAATCGGCCCTTCACAAGAATGCTGATTTTTTGTCTTCTCCTGATTCTCCAGGATCCTACCAAATAAGTAAATAAATAAATTAATACAGTTCAAATATAAATTAACACCCCAAAATTTTAAATATAAGGCATGATGTGATTTTTTTTACTTACAGGCCCTCCTGGGTAAGCGTAACTCTCTGTTTACGCTGGGGGTCAATGCGTACCCCGCGTGTCAGACCACGACCTCGTCAAGATCCTACAAAACACAAACATTAATACAGTTCAAATATACTTTAAATCAAAGGCTAGCGAAAATGTACTAAACAGCGTTATCAACTATATCTGAGGTAAAACCCACGGAAGAAGAAGAATCAACGCCCGTGTGTGATGAATCTGCGTCGAGCTGGGGCGACGGCTGGGGCTGGGGCTGGAGCTGGAGCTGGGACCCCATCTGCTGTACGCGAGCACTCTGTGCCTCGTCGTCAGTGCACAATGATGAGGTGGGACCCACCGGGGAGGAAGCAGCTCGGCGTCCAGCCCGACCACGAATAGCCCGTATCCTATCCATATCTGACTTCGTATAGATAAATTACAAAGACATTAACACATTAAAAATAATAATTTGGCTACTGAGGATTGATTAAGACTAATTATTTAGTCATAATTAAGATTTAATTGTGCCGAGTAGTGCTGATTAGTCTTAATTAGGGTTAATTATGCTTAATTGGATTGTGTTAGGGCTAATTATTATTAATGAGGAGTTGTTTTGGATAATTATAGCTACTAAGGGTTGATTAGGACTAATTAGAGTTATTTAGTCCTAATTAGGATTTAATTGTGCCGAGTAGTATTGATTAGTCTTAATTAGTGCTAATTAGGCTTAATTGGGTTATGTTAGTGCAAATTACGACTAATTAGGCTAACTATAATCAATATGCGCGTAATTGGGTTCATTTGGGCTAATTTGGATTATTTGATTTATTAAAATATTGTTAATCAGGACTAATTAGAGCTAATTATAGCCAGTGCTGGAGCCACGATGAAATTCCAAGGGGTGCATGCAAAAAACGTCGCGTTAACCTAATTAACCTAACTTCACATAGTCAACTATCTCAATTCCGACACCTTATACAGGGTGTCGATATGGTGTCCGATACGTGTCTGACACCTCCGGACACGTGTGACACCCGGACACGTGTTCGACACATATGACACCTACAGACACGTGTCATAGTCCTCCGGACACGTGTCTGACGCCTACCGACGTTTCCGATACATACCGACACGTGTCCGACACCCATCGACACGCACCTCCGGACACATCGACATACGTTGATTTATTTTTTAAATGTCGGACACCGTCGATGAGACGTGGTGTCTGTGTCTGCGCTAACTAACAGGTATCTCAATCCAATTGGGTCCCATCTTCCGTCAACAATCTCAATTCTCAAATGCTCAATGCACAATTAACAATCTAAAATCATCAATTAACAACCAAAAATCATCAATTAATAATCTCAATTACTTTAAATGCACAGTTGATAACCTAAAATCATCAATTAACAACCTAAAATCATCGATCAATAATCATAATTCTCAAATGCACAATTAATAACCTAAAATTATCAAACAAATGATCAATGTTCAAATGGAAAAAAATTGTTCAAAATGCACATATCCGATGCGCTTGAATTATTTTAATTTAGGGTTCAATTGTATTAGGGAATTCAATTAGGGGTTCGATTAGTTTAATTTAGGGTTAGGTTCGATTAGGGCATTCAATTTAGGGTTTAATTAGGGTTCAATTACTTCAATTTATGGTTCAATTAGGGGGTTCTATTGATTCAATTTAGGGTTCGGTTGATTTGGGGCATTCAATTTAGGGTTCAATTAGTTCAATTTAGGGTTCAGTTGGATTAGGGCATTGAATTTAGGGTTTAATTAAGGATTCAATTAGTTTAATTTAGGCTTGTTTTAGTATAACTGCTACCATTGTTACAACTGCCAGCAACAATGCTAAATGCATTTAATGTAATCTTTTCTATCAATTATAACAAATAATTCTTTATGGTACATTTTAAACATTACTAAATAAAAGTTATTAAAAAAATTTGACGACCTTTTTATTGTTGTTATATGAAAGTTGTAATTATCTATGCCAAAATACAAAAATGGAGCACCGCGACTCGATTTAGCTCCAAGGTTGCACAAGTGCTCCTAGATGAGTCATAAAATTAGGTTGTCACGACTCACGAGCAACTTTCCTGAACCTTGAATAGAGCATTACTAGTCATTTAGACCGTACATAACTTGGACCTAGGGAATTGTAATATCCCAAACTTTGGGAGCTAGTTAAAATAACTATCGATGACCCGAAAAATAAATGGGTACTAATTTTGAGCAATGCTCGGGTATTAGTACAGTATGGGAGCTTAAAAGAAATTTGGGGCAAAAACGTGATTTTTAAAAATTTTGGGGCATTTTCGTAAATTTTGAAACTTGAGGGCTATTTTGTAAATTTTGAAAATTAAGCCTTATGTGTCAATTTTTTTGAAATTTCGGTGCAAGGAGATGCCACCTCCTGTGATGACTAATCTGATATTGTTTTATACAATTTGAATTGGTTTTATCCTAATTGGAAAGAAAAAAAAGGGGGGGGGGGGGGGAAATCTCGGATGAATAGTACCATGAACCCATAAAGAAGAAAAGAAATAGAGGAAACAAGGCAGCTCGGGGAAGGGGAATTCGGGCTTGTTTTTCAGGGGTAAGTTTCTGAATTTGTAGTATGCATATTCTAGTGTGTGATTATAGGATTAATGTGTGTTTTTAACAACTGTGGAGTAAGTATAGGAGCCATGAACATGGCTACGCAGAAGGTATTTTTCTGGGAATCTTATGCTTCGGGTATGAGGATTAAGGGTATGATTGTGGGTATTTTCACATATGTGTGTGTTCAGCTTATGTATGAGTGTGAATGGGAGAAAATGGAGAAGATTTTAATGGGTACCGAGGGCTGTGTGTGTGCGTTGCAGGTGGTGAGTGTGTTCTTGACTGTGTGTGGATTACGGGTGTTTGTAGGTGTGATTCGTGTATAAATGTGTGTTGTAGTGTGTGTTAAATATGTTTTAGGTGTATAAGGGTGTTTAGGTGTGTGTATTTGTGGATAGCTGTAACGCCCCCTTAAATTCGGAGCTCCGCCGCCCTGAACTCCCGGTTCGTTAACCTACCAGATCACATAAAACCTGTCAAACCGGTTCACTAACACATATTCCAAATCATCTAATTCATCATCAACTCAGATTTCTCAAGATACTGGATCATAATTGCTTAGCTTAAACTATTGCAGCTTAGGTTATTCGCAATTCAAATTTCCTAAGAACAAATTATCAGTACCGACTCGCGCAGGGATCTTACTATACAGTGGTGATGGGCTCATCGGAATCTCAGACTCTAAACCCCATTTCCGAGCAATCTACTGATGATCAAAACCTACAGAAAGGAATCAAACGAAGGGTGAGCTTTTGAGAGCTCAATAAGGTCGCTCAAGGACCAACAAAAGAATTACTAGACGATTCCAAGAATCCAACTGACGAAGATTTCCAGAATAATCCAAACGGTCACAAAACAATCAACAAAAGATCCTTTTTAAAGTCGTCAATTCCAAGGTACAATGATGGTTTTCCAAAATGATTTCAAAATGAACACAGATCATCTGAGACAGTTCTTTCCAAAATACACTGAAGGTTTCCCCAAAGAATTTCAACAGAAGCACAGATCATTTCAGATAATACTTTTTAGACATTTCCGTAATAGTCACGGCAATATACAGAGCAGAGAAAATCAAAAATCAACGTTGATCCTGGGTGATTGCAATGTCATTCCAGCAAAGCACAGAAGTGTACACATGCATGATGTACCAGAATAATTACTAGTCCACTTGGGTACTAGCCTGCATTCCATGCAGGATTCAGACCAGCCTTATAATGCCCGCCTCAGAACAGAACAGATAACCCAGGTCAACACAGAAAAATTAACAATATCAATGAGCATTAACATAAGCTCAATCACTGAAATCAATTCAGATTCCAATAACAATAATCATACTGGCATAAGTCAGCATTCAGGATTTTCAGAAGAAATCAAAACTTTCAGAAGAAAAATCACAAATAAACAACAAAAACGATTACGAATAATTATCGAGTTTTAAGCACAACAATTCGGAAGAACGGATACAGACAATTGTCAAATCTGCTCAGCACACAATAACAGGCGAGCATCAAAAGATTTCCAAATAATCGATTCAGGTTCAATATTAGGGTTTTCTGGACAATAATAGACTGACAATAATACAAAGTTCAAAGTTTGGCACTAACCATAATTAGATCAAATGAGTACTAACGAGTACAAATTATCAAAATAAGGGTTCGGACAAAAGTCCTTACCCAGGGTTCAGATAGAATCCCTTACCTGGATCCGCAGCTAAATTATCCTAACCGAAAATCTTTAACTTTAACCTAAACGGAATAATCGAACCATTATATTACAGCTCACAGAACAAAAGTATAACTTAATACAAACTCACACGTGCTCCCAAAATGAACCTCCCCTCACCGGGTATGTAAAATTACCGAAACGCCCCTAGGGTGTAAAATTACCAAAATGCCCCTCTTAGACTTAATTTACCCAAAATGGTCTTCCCATAAGTAGAATCGCTGAAATAAACTTTCCATACGTAAATTTATGCAAAAATACATTTCTTAGGTCAAATTACCAAAATACCCCCGGTACACTTTAATTCTCAAAATGATTTTCATAAGCAAAGTCACTAAAATAATCTTACTGTATGTAAATTTACTTCAAAATACCTCTTATAGGTAAAATTACCAAAATACCCCTTCGGGGTGGTAAATTACCAAAACACTCCTAGGGGTTTCCGGCACAGGAAAAATCTCAAAAATATCTTAAATTGCTATTTTAAGCATCCTGATCTCATTCTGGCCTAAAAAGTATTTTAGAAATTTTTTGCCCGAAAATTCCGAACCGGTGTCCGGACCAAGCGTTAAAAGGTCAGTTTCGCGAAAAATATCTATCGGCCTCATAATTCCTCAAATTTTAGAATATGAACCGTATCAGTAAAATAGAGTTTCTGTAAAATTTTCAGATTAAAATAGCTTCATTTACTATGCTAAATAAATTCGGAATTTCTGTTAATCGACACCCTGATTTAGCGCCCTTCGCGGATCCCGAAAATTCCCAAAAATTTCCAAAGCATATTTCTCGGAAAAATATTGGGGGTCACAGTTTTTCACTTTATCCAATTTCGGTCTTAACTATTTATTAAAATTTATAAAAGAAACTACTTAAAGTAATTTATACTTTTAGCGACGATAACACTTCCTATTCAAATTAACACACACTAACTCACCTAATTTTCACACAGTGTCTTCTTCAACCTCCAACCAAGGCACCAACCCCTCCAACTCACACATACACCCATGAAAGGGTCATTAATCAAAGAAAACAAAACCTGCATAAGACTAGTTTCTATAAACACATCCTAACACTAATAGATTACACAATTACATCCAAATCCTACCTAAACTCACACACCTGTACGCCAAGAACACACACACACACACACACACACACAGTTCAGTGACAACACTTACCGAACCCACACAAACTCACACCCTAACCCCTCGGAAGTTCGCTAAACTCACCTCCCCTTTACTTATATTCACATCGACATGATCAAAGTTCAAATTATACATACAACCCACTGTCGTAGCCATGAACACACACACAACAACTCACGCAAGCACTTGCTGCAACCCACGACAGCCCTCCCCTTCTCACACATACGCATATGATGTCACAAAACCTCACTCAAATCCTTACATCCTCCCTAATACACCGATTCAGCCTTGCTTCCCTTCCTATCCACGAGCACTCCCCTACCCCGAAGTTAAACATACGCAGAACACAGTAAACACGCACCCACCGTTTCACCCACTGAAATTAAAGGGGAAGAGATTACCTTACAACTCTTTCAAATTTCTCTTCTTTGCCCGAAGCCCCTTGTTTTCCCCCTATGTTCCCTCAATTCCCCCTCTGTTCCCTCCATTTCCCCTCTGCTATGTTTCCTCTTCTGTCTATGTTCTTCTTATCCCTGTTTCTTCTTCTTTTCCTGTTGTTTTTTTTCTCTCTCACTCTCTCTTCATTTTTTTTCTTCTTTACCCGAGACTTCAATTATCCCCATCTAATATTTTAATCTTTAATCTTGCTTAGTCATTAACTGGAAGGAGTTGTCATGTTTTAAAAAAAAAAGTTTTCTAAAATTTGACACATAAGTGTAATTTTTTCAAAATAACAAATTGGCCCCAAGTTTTCAAAATTTACGAAAATGCCCCCAAAATTTCAAAAATCACGTTTTTGCCCCAAATTTCTTTTAAGCTCACATACTGCACTTATACTCGAGCATTACTTAAATTTATCGTCCGTTTATTTTTTCGGAGCCCAGATGGTTATTTAACCGGCTCCCAAAGTTCGAGATATTACAATTGCAGTGTGTACGTGTGTGTGAAAGTGAGGTTGGGCTTTGGTAGAAATGGGGAGAGGTGAAGAAGAAGGACAGTGTGTGTGGAAAAGGTGAAGTAGTGTGTGTCTTCAATTTGAATATTACATGTAATTGTCACTAAAGATGGAAAAATAATTTAGGCATCTTTTATAAATGGTTAGGGACAAAATTGAACAAAACACAAAACTGTAACCCCCAATATTGTTTCGAGACGTACGCTCTGGAATTTTTCAGGAATTTTCGGTGTCTGCGAAGGGTGCCAAATTGGCTTACCGATCAATGACATTTATCAAATTATTTAGGGCTAATTACACCTATATCCCTGAAGTTTGGGGGTAATTACACGCGAGAACACAAAGTTTCAAAATGTAACACTTATGTCCATTGACAAACGGAATACAAAAATACTTAACGGTTTTGACAAAAAGACTTGATTGCCCTTGACTTTGAAGGTTATTTACTTTCAAAATGTAATTTCTCTCTTATTTTATTTTTTTCCTTCTCTGTCTTCCCAAACCATTTTTTACCCCCATAAATTTCTCTCTCTTCGGTTTTTTTCTCTTATTTCTTCCCAAACCACTGCTTAGACCCACCATGCCTCACCGCCGTGACCTAACCACCGGGCACCACAGTCGTGACCAAAGCACCCAGCACTTCCACCGTGACCCAACCATCATGCACCACGCCGTGGTCCTCCTGCACCATTGCCATGACCAATCTACAGCCACCAACCCGAAATCCACCACCGCGTCCACTAATGACACAAATTCCACCACAACCACCACCATTTGACCACCCGAACCTTAAATAGACAACTACCCAAAACCAAACCCACCATCACCGACCACCCTTGACCACCATCGCCGACAGTCGCCGATTAGACGGGAAAAAATAGCTGAGGATCCGTGGGGGATGGTGGTGGCAACGCCGACTCCATCGCGGGTGCTGTTGGTTGATTGGTCACCGGTTGGATTGGAAAGAGGAGATAGGGATCTGTCGGGGTTGGTGGTGGCACTGACTCCATCGCTGTTTATCGGTCGCCGATTGGATGGGAAATAAGAGATGGGGATTTGTCGGGGGGCTGTGTGAAGAAGAAGAAGAGGTGAAAAAAGGATTTAAAATAAGATCAAAAGATAGGAAAGTGAAAATTTAAAGATTTAAAAATAGAGAAAGTAAAGAAAAAAGTATTTAAAATAAGAAAGAGTGAAAATAATAATGGTTCGAAAATATTTTAATTTAAAAAATAGGGTTAAAACCTTAATTTAGAAAGAGAAAGAAATAGGTTTGAAACCCTAATTTTGGGAATTAGGGTTGAAACCCTAATTTTTTAAATCAGGGTTTATAATAGTGTTATGTAGATATATTATATAAGGGTAGTATTGATATTTAAAAAATACGTATGAATGACATCAGCCAAAAAGTATAATTTTTTAACGGAACCCTAACGGATGGATATGGCTGATATATTTTCAAAGTTTTTGGTCACGGTATGTTACATTTTGAAACTTTGTGTCCTTGACTGTAATTACCCCCTAACCTCAGGGATATAGGTGTAATTAGCCCAATTATTTAGCATAGCAAAACAAACTATTTTGATCTGAAAATTTTAGTGAAATCTTATTTTACTGATAGGTATTATATTCTAAAATTTTGGATAATTCTGAGGCCAATAGATATTTTGTGCGAAACTGACCTTTTAGCGCTAGGTCCGGGCACCAGTTCGGGATTTTCGGGCAAAAATTTTCTAAAATACTTTTTAGTAAAAAAAAATGATATCAGGATGCGTACAATAGCATTTTAAGATATTTTTGAGATTTTTCTGGAGCCAGAAACCCGCGGGGGTATTTTGGTCATTTGACACCCTGATGGAGTATTTTGGTAATTTTACCCATAGAGGGTATTTTTGAGTAAATTTACATACGGTAAGGATATTTTAGTGATGTTGCTTACAGAAAGATCATTTTCATAATTTAAGTGTAACGGGGGGTCTTTTGATAATTTGCCACCCCAAAGGGATATTTTGGTAATTTGACCTAAGAAATGCATTTTTGCATAAATTCACATATAGGAAGCTTGTTTTAGTAATTCTACCTACGGGAAGGCCGTTTGGGTGATTTAAGTCCGAGAGGGACATTTTGGTAATTTACACCTTAGGGGCATTTTGATAATTTTACATACACGGTGAGAGTGGTTCATTTTGGGAGCATGTGTGAGTCTGTGATAAGTTATAATATTGTGATGTAGACTATGTTCTGATGATTTGATCATTCTATTTAGGATAAAGCTAAAGACTTCCGGTTAGGATAAGCTAGCTACGGATCCAGGTAAGGAATTCTATCTGAACCTTGGGTAAGGACTTTCGTCCGAACCCTTATTTTGATAACTCGTACTTGTAAGTACTCTTTTGAATAATGTCGAACTCTGAAGTATGCATTGATATCAGCATGTTCTTATCCAGAAAATCATAATATTAAACCTGGATCGATTATTTAAAAATCTTATGATGCTCGCCTGTTATTGTGTGCTGAGCAGATTTGACAATTGTCTGTATCCATTCTTCCAGATTATTGTGCTTAAAACTCAATAATCATTCGTAATCGTTTTTGTTGTTTATCTGTGATTTTTCTTCTGAAAATTTCGAATGCTGACTTGTGTCAGTATGATTATTGTTATTGGAATCTGAATTGATTTCGGTGATTGAGCTTATGTTAATGCTCATTGATATTCTTGATTTTTCTATGTTGACCTGGGTTATCTGTTCTGTTTTGAGGCGGGAGTTATAAGGCTGGTCTGAATCCTGCATGGAATGCAGGCTAGTACCCAAGTGGACTAGTAATTACTCTGGTACACCATGCATGTGTACACTCTGTTAGCGTGCCGGAATGGCATTGCAATCGCCCAAGATCAATATTGATTTTTGATTTTCTCTATTCTGTATATTGCCGTGACTGTTTTAGAAAATGACTGGATAGTATACTCTGAAATAATTTGTGCTTGTGTTGGAATCTTTTTGAGAAATCTTCAGTGTATTTTGGAAAGAATTGTCTCAGATGATCTGTGTACGTTTTGAAATCTTTTGGAAAACCATCATTGTATTTTTGAATGATGACTTTGAAGATGATCTTTTATTAATCGTTCTGGAACCCATCATGGGTATTATTGTTTATGGTATCTGTTTATGATGAATTTCGATCATTTTGAGAATCATTGAGTTTTTGACCGTTTGAAGTTTTCTGGAAATTTTCGTCAGTTGTATTCTTGGAATCGTTTTGTAATCCTGTCGGTAGTCCTTGTACGACCTTACTGAGCTCTCAAAAGCTCACCCTTCGTTTGGCTCCCTTCTGCAGGTGATAATAAGCTGTAGCAGGTTCGAGAATGGGTTAGAGTCTGTGTGAGCTTTCGGTGAGCCCACCACTTCCGTGTAATGAAACCCTTGTGTGGGTCAGTACCGTCACCTTGTTTATAAGGACTTGAGTTTGTAAAGAATCTACGTTTTAATAGTTTAAGCAGTTTTGTAAGTTTGTATTTGACGAATCTGAGTTGATACTGAATTAGATGATTTGGAATATGTGTTAGTGAACATGTCTGACATGTTTGATGTGATCTGGTAGGTTAACGACCCGAGAGTTCAAGGCAGCGGAACTCCGGATTCCCAGGGATGTTACAGGAATCTCATCGTGTGATAAAATCCCGGACGACCCTATGAATAATTTGGGTATGAATAGCGAATTTTTTTGTAAATTATTTTCATAATAAATGTTAACCTTTAAACTGAGGATAGGAAGAGTATTGATGCCTCACTGTGAATAGAAATCGATCGAAAGTTCTCCCTTATGCTCGACGTGAATACCCTTATTAATCATTAAGCAAGTACAAAAAATATCTTATCTCATTCGAGAAAAGGTACGCCACAACAAAGATACATATGACTTTCTTATTGGTCGTAGCTTTGGATTGATCCAAGTACAATAATCGCTCCATTATAATTCTAGGCTAGATTAAGCTAATGTAGAACAATTCTTCATTACAAATACATGGAAACAACGCTTGCAAACACAATCTACAAGAGAGAGCTATGGTGACTTCAACTAAGTTGCATTATCTAGATCTAAGACCATGCGAATGCCTCGAACCAAAAGTAAGATAATGAGATAAACAGTTTTACCAGCACACCTGCACTCAACAAAACTGATATAAACTGTTTTGCTAGCTAGGATGGTTGCCCAAATGTACATATAAAGCTATGCAACTAAGATGATTCTTCCAAACTCTCTTGCTAAATTCATACATTTTTGTTGCTAGAACATGCTTTAACGACAATATTTTGCTCTTAAGTCTGCTACTGCCAGGATGGGCTATACAAGTATATGTAGCACTTTTAACAGTGGGATATAGAGGAGGTCAGATACTAATTAACAACAAATTCAGATTATACATGGCAGAGAAGACAAATTCAAATGTTTTATGTACGTACATTAAAATTTAGAAGAGTTTATACAAGCAGAAGTGTGATTATGGTCAAATGCTTGATAATCAACTTGAAAAATAAAAAACAAGATTAATTTAGGGCAATTGACATACAGATCTCGAGGTGGGTACGACGGCGGCGGCATTGGTGGTGCGGTGGCAGTGGTGGGCTTCGTGGCGCGGCGACAGTGGAGGGCTTTGTGGCACGGCGACAGTGGAAGGCTTGGTAGTGCGGTGTCGGGTGGGGGAAGGGGGTGTCGCTGGAGGTGAGTCACCGTAGAGAGGGGTCGCCGGAGGTGAGAACGGCGATGGATGGGTGAGATAAGAATTTCATAAAGAGAAACGAGGAGAGAGAAAGAAACCAGATGTGGTTTTAAATTGAGGATCTTTAGCGACGGAATAACACCGTCACTAAAATCCGTCGGTGAAGGTCTTATTATAAATACTTTTACCGACGGAATTTTTAACGACGGTTTTATTCCGTCGCTTAAATAATTTTAAAAACCCTAAAAAAATACTAATTTTCTAAAAAAATTTAGCAATGGTAATTCCGTCGCTAAAAGTCTGCCCTTAAAGTCCTTCTGTAAATACCTTTACCGACGGTGGCGTCCGTCGGTAATAGTATTAAACGACGGACGGTTAATGACGGGATCTTCCGTCGCTTAAAGGCCTTTTTAGCGACGGAATACCTTCCGTCGCTAAAAATCCGTCGCAAAATATATATATTTTCTTGTGGTGTTAGGGGTGATGCCTTCCGGAGACTTGCTCCCATCTTGGAGTAACCTCGAGCTACGGTCCCTAAGGGTGCCGATGAAGAGCCACTAGTGCCAAAACACGTAGACTAGTTACACTAGTCACCATGGTGGAGATAATGTTTCGGAAGAGTTGCCTATCCTATGATGAGTCCGTGTGCCGAAGCACTACGACATGCCGAGATAGTGTCCGGACGGGAGAAGAATTCTCATGCCGAAGCACTCAGAGCTCCCTCGGTGACGGAGGCATGACAAGTAACTTGGAGCGTGCGCTACTAGTTGACCGGATTGGTGGCTCTAAACTTTAAGAGTTGAATTTTTGTTGATGTGTCGCGATGTCAAAGTTATCAAGACAGGCTAGCAACAACTTTTCATTAATTGGGATATAGTTGAAAGTTATAAAAAAAAAAAAAACTATCACCGCACAGGTGCTCTCTCTTGATGATGGTGTAGATGTTACATCAAGTTTTGTTTCTCTTTTTCAGGCCCAACCTTCCTTTGTCTCCTGCCTTTACATATATTTTCGACAAAAAATACAATGATCGACGCATTAACAGAAAATAATGGCTAATCAAATCGACAGTACGTCCACAAAATTGGCATTCTTTTCTTACTTTCTTGACCTTTCCTTAATACCGAAGCTTGGGCCAAGCATGTGCCCAAAGCAATGAGGCTCGATGCAGGTGCATCGACCCAAGGGAGATTGAGATTGACCCACCTGATGTACATATGCCCCTCCATGATCATGGTTCGAAGCTCTGACTTTATAACCAGGATGTGACCTCCAATCTTCTGAAACAAGTGTTTGTGCATCTTCTTTAGAAAAGGCAAGCAACAAAAGCTCTTTGGTGTTTCTGACATGACAAGTCACCCAACAACATGAGACATGTAATCGTGGAGAACATGACCTTGTACTCTAAGAAAAAGATTGACAACTTCTTGACATTCAATAATGGCAAACTTGCATCCAACTCAACTCCAACAGGGACGATCAAAGATCCAGTCCTACTTACTAAACTTGCGCTCATCCAACTCAACTTTAACAGGGACGATCAATCAAAGATCCAGTAATACTTCTACTTGGATCCAGATCTAGTCGTACTTCTACATTGAATAGAATATTAATGTGCGAATTAGAAATACCTCTCATATTCGCGCGTGTGCATGTGTTTAGTGTTTATTAACGGTTAACTTATAAGAAAACGTCTATTTACATAGCTATGTACCAAATGGAATCAAAGTCGATTTTTCAGATTTAAGTCTCTCAAACTGCGTTTAGACTCATTTGTGTTTAGATTTGTAAGTTGCACTATGCAGTGTTTATCTTTCTTGATAGACCTTTATATATCCGTCTTTGATGTAGCTTAAACGTCTACAACGTTCTGTCATTTAACAATGAATATTTAGCTACTGCTTATTATAGTCTTACGAAGGCTAGCTTGCATGGTAGGTGTACAAAATCTACAGCCCACCAAAAATTTGCAACGTGGGCTTAATATATAAAGGGAATTAGTGAAAAGTTGCAATGACCGACTTCGTGGCAAATGCTTATTTGGGAACTTAATTTGTTCTCTGTACACTCATTACTGAAAATTAGGTAATTTTTGTGATCTAAATAAAGTTGCGAAGACATGCAAAAGTGTAGATTAAAGTAGGTTGATGTGGAAAAAAAATACACCACCGTTCAGCTAGTGACGCGTAGCCTTATTATAGTTAAATATTGATTAGGAACATATATATGTCCTTTTGTGATATAGTATGTCTCTTGAAGCACTCAAGATAATGACACGTGTCCTTATCATAATTAAATATTGATTAGGGACGTATATGTCTTTTTGTGGCATCGTACGTCTCTTTGAAGCACTCAAAACTCCTGGCTTGGATTTGAATACCATCCTTAGACGATAGGGAACGTAATACCTCTAAGATAACTGCCTCCAACAAGGAAAATAAAACCTACTAGTCTGACTCTCTATAAATACTCCAGAGGTCTAAAGTTTGTGACACAACATCGGAGATCCCCGTCGGAGCCCCCGAAAAGAGGTAAATACCTACCTTCTTCAACATGCAAATACATGTGGATCTTCCGTAGAGGAAGAGCAATTTGATCCCGTATACTTGTGTTAGTTAACGTTTTCTATTACATACATACATATATATATATATATATATATATATATATATATATATATATATATATATATATATATATATATATATA
Organism: Escallonia herrerae; assembly: GCA_033070095.1. Classification (NCBI taxonomy): domain Eukaryota; kingdom Viridiplantae; phylum Streptophyta; class Magnoliopsida; order Escalloniales; family Escalloniaceae; genus Escallonia; species Escallonia herrerae. The sequence goes on along the minus strand of JAVXUP010000296.1, from coordinate 527,727 downwards.
TATAGGGAGCTGATCCATTGATAGCGCTAGCAAATGGAGTTAAGTTGCTAGCGCGATCTGACCGTCCATCCTGAAAGATGGACGGTCCAGATCGCGCCTTTTTCCAAAACTGACACCCGTCCGCCATACTGTCTCGCGGACGGGAGTTTTACCTTTTTGCCCTCCTCCCATGTCCGCGAGACAGTCTCGCGGACGCCTTTCTGTTCCTGACATGTGTCAGGAAAAAGGCGTCCGCCATACTGTATGGCGGACGATCTCTAGGCTGACACATGTCAGGGCCTGTCCTCTCGGTCGCCTATAAAGTCTCGGGCGTGAGCCCCGAGAACTGTCCCCTTGGTCGCGTAGAAAGTCTCCCTAATTCTCGGTTCTTTCAGCAAAATTTTTGCGGGCTTTCAGATTCACTTGCTTCCATTTTCAGCACCCTTCAAGCTTTTCTTGGAGTAACACACTTGGTTCAAGCATCACTCAAGCAAGGTAAAGTTTGTGATCTTGCTACCGTTTATCTTAGTAATTTTAATTTGTTATGTTCAGTAAATATATAATTAGCAAAATAGGAGACACTTTTGAGATTATGTATATGGTATCCTAAATCGGTCTAATCGTCAAGATAATTTTGAGATAATAAGCGTATTCTATTTCTACATAGGTCTTTTTCACAATGTCTGATTTCGTATCGAGCTCCAGCACCCCCGTAGATGCTAGTGATCCGTATCTAGGACGAACCTTTCAAACGTTGGAAGAAGCTGGAGAATGTTTTCGAGCTTATTCATTGAGGGTTGGTTTTGGCATTAGAATAAAGACTACAAGAACAAGCAACGTAACAAAAAATATATGCTCTCGCTTATACGAGTGTCATGGGGGCAGAAATCCACAGCAAAATGAGACACGCGTAGGCAACGATGACAGTGATGATGACGAAATAGGGTATGCGCGGAGAAGACGGGATTGCTTTGCGCGCACGTCTTGTATGCATTCTTCGCCCCCTTCTTCTTGGCGAAGGATCCGATGCACACAAAGAAACTCTCGCAGTATATGTCCTATATAGGGATATATATATATATATATATATATATATATATATATATATATATATATATATATATATATCTCTTGTGTATCCAAACATCCTCACTAACTTGGAATTGGTTCGTTAGAGAATCAAACATGGAGCACATGTCTGATGTAGTTTATATTTAATTGGGGGTTACGTTAATCTAATAAGGGAAGTTGGAGGTATGCGGGCGGAGCTATGCTATCTACGTGCAAAACTAAAGGAATCGGAGTTGTTATTTCATGGTTGATTTCTATTTGTTGCTGTCGGAAATTAGAAAAAGCAAGATAGAAAGCAAGAAGAATAAAAGCAAAGAATTATGTGGTGACCAGAAAATAGTAAAAAGAAAAAGAGAGGGTACTGTGCAGACCACCATAATAAGGAGTTTCATCGTCCAATTGTTGCAAGGTGAGTTGTTTAAAGTTCGCTTGAACGCCAAAAACAATAATGCACCGAATTTTATCAAAACCCCGACTCTAGCCGGTTCTTTCTGGGTGAGTGTATGTGTACCGACTTAGGAGGGGTTTAGAAAGTGAACATTCTACAGGTCCTATTTTGATGTCTATTTGTGGCCGTTGGATGCCAAAAAGAGCAAGGTAGAAAACAATTAAGAATAAAACTAATAAAGAACAACATCGTTACCATAAAATAGTAAAAAAGAAAGGGCAAAGTAATAAGGAGTTTCATTGTCCGATTGCTGCAAAGTTATCTGCGGACAAAAGAACGAGATTCTTCTATTCGCTTGCATACCAATATTAAGGCACAAATTTTTTTTAAGATCTCTTACCTTAGCATGATTTCTTCTCGGTGCGTCTGTAAGGTACCTGATCGAATTTAGGATTCGGCATACTTTTCCTTAGAAAGTAAACATTCAACAACCCTCAAATGGAGATTTTTGTGGGTATTGAAGGGAATGAGGAGCAAGAACCGGGAGAGGGGGAGATGATTGTGAGACAAAGGACATGATGGTTGGCAATGGGGGCAAAAACTAGAAGCAAGAGAAAAAAGAAAAACAGGAATCATCATGAAGCATGTGAATGACATGCAATGATGCCGCATGAGAGTGAGTGTGCTTAAAGCTTTGTGCTTGTTCACTTTTCAACGCCCCCTAGTTAATCCCTCAAGCAAATGCTTAATTAATTAGCCTCCTTAATCACTGCCTAATCCACCTGCCCCAGCCACCTTTCCGGCCCACCTTCCATGGCGGTTGGAGGGTGTGATGCACGGAGTCGGCAGCGCGTGAGCCTGCGAGGATCCTTTTTTGGTGTAAATTCTACTGCTTGATGATGAAAACCATGCATTCCGTTCCGACGCCGGTCCCCCGCTTTATACTCAAAGAGCTTGATATTCCTCCGTTTCGTCAAGTTATGTGTGGCGAGAAATTGGCTACTGTGTGGACAAGGGTACTTAATACTTCTGTAAATGAGTTTGGAAAGGTTACCAAATCTCAACTCCTTCCACATTCAATGGGAGGAATCCAAGGTTACTAAACCCATCAAAGGTCGGATGAGCACTCTTTACTCCTATTTTATGAGTAGCTAGGTACAAGAGATCTAGAGAACTGAATGTTAGAGTGAGCTGTGACCGTTAAGCTAGAAATTAAATGTCGTTGTGACCAGTTTTATTGACCGCGCTGGTAGTAAACATCGTTTTGACAATAGAAAAAGTGACGGGTCCTTTTGAATATGTCGCGGTCTTCGTCTTGTAAAAGGATAAGAAATTCATGACTGAGGGGCGCCTTGGGTTTATGATTAAGAGGCTAAAGAATTGAACACGTACTTATAGACATCGAATTTGACAATTAGCACAGCTTATACAAGCGAGAATGATTGGGCTTCAATTATTGGTGTTGATAGAATGAGGCCTCCATCATGCACGAAGGTCTTGTTGAGTAAGTATTTAATTTGGCCTTTTTTGCAAAAGAAGGAAATATAATCTAGAAAACTTGTTTGCATCCCACTATGTTCAAAATTAAATATGAAAAAGAAGATGAACTTAAGTGCATTAATATCGATAAAAGGGTTTTTCAAGGGGCGGACGAAATTCTCATTCTTTAAAGGAAGTTGACGGCGAAGTTTAGGAATTCGTACGTTCCAGTGTTATTTGACAGTAAAATTTTAATATTTTTCTTTCAGCTGTTTGAAAACACAAATGACAATTGAAATAGCTCAAAGAGTCGGTATAAAAATCTCTTATGTATAACATACCGCTGTATGTGCCGCAATAATATATGATTTTGAAATGAGCTATATCTATCAGTTCTCTTGAGTACTGGTCATGCCATGAGCTACCTAGCACTCATTTGAAACCGACCCATCTTAAATGCCCACTATGGATCAGCAACCATAAAGACCCCAGTGGTGACACTTACACTGAATTGGAAAAAGATGGAAGTAAATGTACAATTGGATCCACATCTACTTGTATGCTTCAATTGTTTTCTTGCTTGCAAGATAAACAAAGCATCCGAGAAGTTAACCAGATCGAGATGGGCAGATGACAATATTCTCACGAGAAGGAATTGGAATATGGTCCCCTTGTAACAAAACCACGTGCATAGATGCATCAAAGTTCGCAAGAGATCAGAAAAGAAAAGCTTCCTCTAAATTGTCTTAACAGATGTATAATTTAATGCCTACCATATATAAATATGTGGAGAGAGAGAGAGAGGGGTTGAAATTGAAGGGATTGATAGGGAGAGATTAGTTGGTGAATGTGGAGTGTTAAAGCCCCCTTCTTCTTGGCGAAGGATCCGATGCACACAAAGAAACTCTCGCAGTATATGTCCCCCCCCCCCCCCCCCTCTCTCTCTCTCTCTCTCTCTTTCACTCTTTCTAAGCTCTAGTTGAAACGTTCCTTCTCTCTTTCTCTCACACACACTCAAGGTGTAGGGAGTGAAAAGAACCGAAAATCTAAAGAGGGTTCAGGGGAAAATCAGTAAAGAAACGGAAAAGATGGTGATTTTGATGATTATATTCCATGTTGGATCTATATAACGGCCACCCTTTTCTCTTCTCTACCTTCCCCATCTACCTCCTTCTCGTTTCTTCCAAGTGTTATATTCATGTACTCCAAGTTTCTTCAGGTTTCAGTCCTCAGCATGTCAACTAATTCATCGGACGCGATCTTTCTCGTCAAGGAAGGTATGGAGGGTAATGTCTTGGGCATTGTTTCTTCACCAACGTTGGAATCTCCAAACGGGTGTCAAGAACAAGAAGGAGGTAATCTCAAGAATGAAGAACAGGTCGATGACAGTTTATCTTCTTCTGAGGAGGTGAAAAGGCCAATATTGTTGGCACAGGCCGAGGCATTGGAAGACGATGATATTGATGGGTTTCGAACTCCGACATCTTTGGATCACAAAATCCCCGTGATGACACAATGCCCTCCCGCACCAAGAAAAAAGGAACCGAAGCTGCAGCCATCAAGAAAGATCAGAAAAGCTCCATCAAGAAGAAATCGTCTGCTTGATCTATCGAAAGAGGTCGAATCTATGTTTCCTACGACGCACAAGAAAGCTCGAAGGGACGATCAAGCATGACATAGGATCAATGTTGTTCCTTTATTTATTATGGTAAGAAATTTTTATGTAAAGGTCAAAATTCAACAATGGTAATGGCTGCAATATCTAGAAACAATATATACTTTCTTACTTCAATTAAATGATTTTTCATTTGTTTGTTACAATTTCTGGGATAGTAGTATGTGTATGTCGAGATCTTTCGTTTGTTGAACTGGTCTATGATTCACTGCTATGGTATCGTAAAAGCCAGCTAAAGTTGCAAAAGATTAGAGAAGAAGTACAGACCAAGAAAAGAGGAGGACATAGAATTCTAACTTTATTGCCTCCATTTTCTTTTGTGATCAAGGTGTTATGCTGTTTCAAAGTTAAGAATATATTCTCAACAAATGTGTGCTGAATGCAAGAATGGATCATTTTTCTTTTTTCCTTTTCCTTCTATTTTGAGAAGTACTATATCACAGTATATGAACATAATTATGTGCATGTTTACCTACACAAGTGTGTTCTGTGTGTGCGCGGCGTGCTCATATACGCATGAAAACATCTCCAGTTACCCTAGAAGTTCCTGTGACACCATTGAAATGAGTACGAAGAAGCTGCAATTAACAAACGTTGCTTGGATATTCATAAGATTGTCTAAGGATGAGGCGGAGCTCCAATTAGTCCCCCAAATCGCCATCTCTATGTACTCCACAACATTAATAACACACAAGATAGTTTACATACTCTGTCCGTCTCGAATTGTCTTTCATTGTACAAGTTCAGATCGGTTTCAGCCGGATCAATGTACCAATGTTAGGTTAAATTTGCACAAGTTGTAAATTTCCTAGCACCTTTAATTTGTTTCCTTTTCCTAAATGTGTGGGTTGGGGTATTTTCCCCATTGGTTGGGGTGGGGGTGGGGGTGGGGGTTAGGTGGTTCTACCACAATTGGTGGACCACCCTTATATCTTTGTTAATGTAGCTTATCTTAGCTGAAAAATGTATTAAATGTCAGACTTAGCTTTCCAAGATAGGGCAAACATCCTTCATTATGAGTCCTCTCAAATGGCTACCTGCAGATGGTAAATAGTAATTGAATATTTATCGTAACCATTACCCTATTGTTACCTATCAGAGGGACCATTTGGGTTCAGTACTACAGGCTACTAACTTTTCTCAAAGATGATTTTTAATTTGGTTATTTTATCTCCAGTAAACTGATTTATTTAGAAACATTCCCAGCAGGTTTCTGGGACTGTGGACAAGTTCTGTCCTTTTTAATGAGTTTGAAGTTATATATTCTGATTTTTGGCTCTTAGCATGCAAAGAATGGGTGGGTTATGATCTATCACCAATCTGAGTGTGTGTTGTGATCATTACAGATGTCCAAGCGAAAAAGAATAATGTTAGATTACTGTACAATCGGTCTATGCGTATAGTACAATGATAAAGTTTATTCCTTGCTTTCTCAACAGAAAAGATGCTTAATTAGAATGACGTTTGGCGTAAAACGACTACTTCAAGAAAAGCTCTCAAAACACGCATTATGCACGAGACCTCATGTATTGTTTGCAACGTGAAGATGTAAACAGTATAGGAAATAATGAAACATTTAAGCGTTTATAGAATCTCAGACTTCCCAACGATGTATCTGAACCCTAATCAGGCACCATGCCACAAGTTTAACGAAACATGGAAAACAGTTATTATTACTTCCAATCATTATAGGCAAAACAGTCATCGTATATCACTAAAATTTTGATGAAAGCATGCCAAACAACAAAAAAAATGGTTCTCAAGGCAAATCAGCCGTGTATTTAGAATTTCGGATGTTAGCTTTAAGTCAAATAATTACCAAATTGATATTTAAGTTTAAATTATCTATTTGAGCTTCAGCTTTTATCTTTGGGGACTATACAATATTATTTATAGAATATATTCAGCAAAAAAACTAAGCATTCCGTGTGCAGATGTATAATCATCAGCAAGTTGCTCTCCCAACTGAGTCATAGCCCTTAATTTTTTTGAGACGTATTTTTATCTACAAACTCCATATCTTATCTCCTGCACAATCCAATGTGTAAGGAGATAACCGGATGCAAACTTGGCCCCTCCCCTTTTCTGCTAGGGTTCTTTGTGAGATGTTCGGTCTGTCCTGTGTACATTATAAAATTACATGATTTTTTTATTTTAAATTGATAATAACGGGAGAGATGAATGTCATTACCCGTGATTAAATCACCTAAAAGTTTACTTTGATTGAGCCAAATCACAGATCTTTGACTATGGATGCATCTCCTAGCTAGAACGTAGGAACAAATTCGTAGGTGGCTCGGGGCAAGGGAGGGGGGAAGAGACATTGCATGATATCCTCGAATGCAATCACTTCATTTATTTTTAAGTTTCCGCTTGAAACAAGGGGGGAAAGAGACATTGCATGAAAGAATCCTAGACTAGAAGCCTACACAATGGTTTTCTTGGAAAGTGTGTTGTAGCTCACTAGCTCCCCCCAGTAGTTGAGCCACATTGTGGCAGGTCAACTTGTGTGGTAGATAGGTGGACAATTAGGAAACCACATTACTGATGTGATGGTTTGAGGTATCCAAAGAAAGGTGTGCAGGTCCCTTTGCAGCCTAAAGTTTAAGTTTTCTAAAATCTGATCCTATTGTTAAAGTTTATATCTGATTTTTATTTATTGATTGAAGTTGGAAAAGCAAGTATGATCTCTTCAAACGATTATATTATTTTGAAACAAGTCAAATCTGCTTTGATAATCGGTCTGATTTTAGATGATTTTAGGCATATTAATTTGTATTTATTTTCATGCATAATGCAAGAATATAATATAATAAACGTTGAAGTAAAAAGCTTGCACGCCATAAACAATAAAGGCCATTAAGCCTTCGTCTACCAATTAGAAAAGTAATAAAAACTAGGTTCAATTGCACTCAAAATTATCGAGGTTTACTATATTATACGCTTGCCTGCATGTGGTATGTAAAATTACGCTACGCATTATGTGATTTTTAGTAACTTACACTAAGTCCCTATTGTTAGTAAACAGTTGCTGCGAGTATTGACTAAAAAGTAACATTCAATGCAATATGCCAAGAGTGCCCTCAAGGACTATGTGAATTAAGCTTGTAAGATTAAAAAGACAACGCTAACCAAACACCCTCCTTCTTCAAAGGCCTCACCTCTCCTCACATGTTTTCACATAGTCGCTCTAATGTCACAGTCTTTTGACGGTGGTGACTGTGTGATGGTAGAGTGCCAGTGACGGTGCACCATGCAAGTTTGAATTCGTGAGAGAGAAACCAAGATTACAAAATCGATCAAGATTCTCAGGTTAAACTAGATTAGAAACCTAAAGACTTATGATTTTTCTCTATCGTGAAGTTGCACAAGCAAGTTCAATCACTTTAAAATAGATATTGCTTTGAAAATAGTCAAATCTTTGATAACATGACTAGTTTTAGACGATTTAACACATTTCAGTTTGTTTCCACGCATCATGCAATAGAATATAATAAACATTAAAGTGAAAGGCCTACATGCTACCAACAATAACAACCACTAATCGTTTGTCAACGCGGAAAGATATAAAAATAATGGTCAGTTTTACTTTTGTTGAGTAACGAACCCTCCTTGATTGATGGCGTGGCAAGAACCCATAGATCATAGATATTAGCGTAACTCTCACATATATATATATATATATATATATATATATATATATATATATATATATATATATATATATATATATAGCCGATCCACACCTACCGGTGGAAAAATAAAACTTCTCCACCAAACCGCTACAAAGAGTAGCGGTTGACATTATTGCTGGCAAATACACAACCGCAACAAAGAGTAGTGGTTGGCATTATTGCTGGAAAATACACAACCGCAACATTTTGTTGCGGTTGCGCCCCCCCATGGACCCCCCTCCCCCTTCCCCCATGGCCCCCCTCCACCCGTCTCCCCCCACCCCCTGCCCAACCGCAACAAAGAGTTGCGGTTGGCCCCTTCCCCCACGTGGTGTCCCCCTTCCCCGCCATGTGGCCTTTCCCCTTCCCCCATGGCCCCCTTCCCCGTCCTCCCCTCACCTGCCACGTGGCGTCCCCTTCCCCCCATGGCCCCCCTTCCCCCAGTCCTCCCATCCCCCCATGCCCCCAACCGCAACACTTTGTTGCGGTTGGCCCTTTCCCCCGGTCCCCCTTCCCCCGTCCCCCTCTCCCCCACCACGTGGCATCCCCTCCCCTCGCCACGTGTCCCCGTCCCCCCACCATGCCCAACCGCAACACTTTGTTGCGGTTGGCATGCCAACCGTAACAAAGTGTTACGGTCCCCCCACCCCCACCCCAAGTGGTTCCCCCCCCCCCCCCCCGTGATGCCCCCCATGGCCCCCTTCCCCCCGTGATGCCCCCTTCCCCATGGCCCCCTTCCCCCTCCCGTGATGACACGTGGTGTCCTTCCCCCTCACTTACGAATTTTTTTCTGTCTTCTTTCTTCTCTTTCCTTCGCTTTTTTTTCTTTATAATCCCTTCTCCCCGAACCTTTTCTTCCACTCTCCATCGTCTTTACCAACTATCTTCGTACTCCATATCTCACCTACAACAATACAAACAAAAAAAATTATGCTAGAAGCTCGGTGGATAACCGCTAGAAGATCGGTGAATTTTTCTTTAAATATATCAAGTCAAAACAAGTAAGTATTTTTTGGATTTTCTTGTAATTCAATATTAATTTCAAAGTTCAAAAATAGTCATTGTAGACTCAAATCGAAGATAACGAAAAATACAAATTGAAGGAAACAAAAATCAGGTCAATCGGAGATCGGATGAGCGGTATTACATTTATAGATTCCAAAATAGCGATTTTTTAGGGCGTCTAAATTAGGATTTTTCATGAATTTATAAAAAATAGCTAGAGCTAGATTTTGTCAAAGTGCGAAAAAGAGACCCTAGTTATTTTTAAAAGATCTATATCAGGGAAAAATTTCAGATTTTTTTAAATACTGGAAAGGGGTTAACTGATACAGGGAACCTTGAAACTTTGCACTATAATTTAAAATATCAAGCCAGCGTGATTTCCCGCTAAACTTTTATGAGAACCCTAGGATGTTGGGAAGTTCCATCCCCCAGGAATTCTGGCCATTTCGAAGTCGTTAGCTATTTTTTTGGCCGAACAGGCTTTTAATCACTCGATCTGGACACCGGTTCGAGTTTTTTGGGCGAAAAGTCCGTAGAAAACTTTTTAGATCAAGAATGAATTCAGGAAGCTTAAAATAGCATTTCAATGCACTTTTGAGATCGTTCTGATGCCAGGGGCATTTTGGTAATTTGCCACCCCGATAGGGGTATTTTGGTAATTTTACAGTGTTAAGTTTTTCAAAGGACTTTCTAGTCCAGAAATGTAAGTAAAACACCTAAAAGGTTATTTTGAAGCTGGTTTGGGGCGTTAGGGTGATAATGACCCCCAGAGGCATTTCGGTAATTTGCCGCTCATCGGAGGTATTTTGGTAATTGAACATTGTAAAATTTTCCGCAACTGGAGGAAAGTCTTTATTTTTATTTTATTTAATTCTATGACTTGTTGAGAATGATATAATTTATATTTTTTAGATTTTAGTATAAATATGGATGCAACAGGAGGAAATACTTTTTGTGAAGATTCTGATCCACCTTACTTGGGTCAAGTTTTTCAAACACTGGAAGAAGTTAAAGCATACTATAAAACATATTCAAAAATGATAGGTTTCGGTATTAGAACTAAGACTACTAGAAAATGGGCGAATACAGATCAAATTTGTGGAAAACTATTTGAGTGTCATAGAGGAGCACCGTATGTACCCCCGGTTGTTCGGATCATGATGAAGGGTCATCAAGACAAAGAAAACGCGACACATTTCCGGGTACTGGCTGCAAGGCCCATGTGTATGCAGTACACCTGAAAAATGAAAACCATTGGGTTGTGACGGGAGTGGAGTTGAGCCATAATCATCAGTTGATGACCCATAGTAAGATTGGTCAAATTCATCAACACCGAGAAATAAGTGCGGCACACAGACAACTGATATTTACAATGGTCGAGGCTAAAATTCCACCTTCTAGAATGATGGGGGTTTTCTCAAGCCAGTCTGGGGGGATTGACAAGTTGAGTTTCAACGAAGTAGACCTTCGAAATGAACTTCGTGCTCAGAGGAGAGAGTCTTTCGGTAAGAGTGATTCTCAAGCTACACTTGATATCTTCAGGCACCTTCAGAGTGAGAATTCTGGCTTTTTCTATAGTCTCCAACTGGATGATGAGAACCGCATTAGTACTATATTTTGGGTGGATGCCCGTTCTAGAGCTGCTTACCAAAATTTTGGGGATGTTGTGACGTTTGACACCACATACCGCACAAATAAGTACTCTATGCCTTTTGCTCCGTTCACCGGGGTGAACCACCACTATCAGTCAATCTTGTTTGGCTTTGCCCTGCTTAGGGATGAGACGGAGGAGTCATTTACGTGGTTATTTGAAACGTGGCTCAAAGCAATGTATCATATTCCTCCAAAGACCATCATCACCGACCAAGATCTGGCAATGAAAAATGCAATCGCTAAGGTCCTTCCAGATACTCACCATGGCCTGTGCACATGGCACATAAGCAACAAATATCCCGAACGGCTTCACAATGTATATGCAAACCATCCGACATTCAAGATTGACTTTAATACATGTGTGAAGAAATCGTTGACGGTAGACGTGTTCGAGGAGAGGTGGGCCAAGTTAATGGATGACTACCATTTGCACAATCATGAATGGTTACAGTCGTTGTATGAGATCAAGACACAGTGGGTCGGTGCCTACACCAAGAAGTTTTTTGCAGCCGGAATGACTACGACCTCGAGAAGCGAAGGTATGAATGCATTCTTTGATGGGTACGTAGGCCATTCTTCAAGTATAACAGAGTTCGTACTAGAGATGCAGAAAGCCCTTGACAAGCAATTTTTCCTTGAGAGAGAAGCCGACGCGGCTACAGTTTACAGAGAAAGAGCCATAGTAGTTTTTTCACCTTTGGAGGCTCATGCGGCTCAAGTCTATACCAAGGAAATGTTTAGACAGTTTCAAGAGGAACTACTAAAGTCGAATCAATATAGCATGACAAAGTTGCACGAGTATTCCACCAGAGTGATCAAGGTTTATGCTTTGACAAATGTGACGAATTTCGCCAATCCGTGCTCTTCGTCGGCTCCGAGGAGCAGAAGACATTTTACCGTAGCAGTTTGTATGGACACCGGGTTGGTTAATTGCAACTGTCAACTGTTTGAGCATAAAGGTATACTTTGTCGACACGCGTTGAGGGTTTTTAGCGCCAAGAATGCTCGTGAAATCCCTCCACAGTATATCTTGGAACGGTGGACGAAGGAAGCCAATAGAGTCCACGGTCACATTCCTTACGTGCCCAATGTTTCAGTTGATTTCGAGCAATCTGAGACGCTGCGATATAATCACCTTTGTAACATCATGCACGGTTTATCATTGGATGCAGCGTCAACATTTGATGGGTACAGGTATCAAGTTGAAGCAGCCGCACGGGATAAGGCTAACCTTGCACAGTTTAGGATGGCATTACCAGAAAGACGGGACACTCCGACTAGTCGGACGACTCCAGCCGGTAGATTCAATCGAGCTTCACAGCCAGTCATTGACGGCACTAGCCTGCAAGGTGAGGAGGACGACATTTTTGATCCGATTATTTCTCAAACAAAAGGGCGAAAACGAGCAATACGCATGAAGAATCCGATTGAAGAAGCAACGGGTCAAAAAAAATTACGAAAGTGTGCGTTGTGTAATAAGATGACTGATCATGACAAGAGAAACCATTATAAAGTGTTAGGTATCGAACCTGGCAGTATGGTCGAGGAGGACGATGATGATGATCGGTGTTAGGGTTAATGTTTCAGTTGTATAAATTGAACTTTTATAATGTTTAAATTTGTGATTTGGTTTGTGGAATCATAACTTCTGAAAAATTACGTCATTTTTTTTGTCATTTTTTTTTGCTCATTGAACCTTAGGCGTGCTAGTTAGCCCATTTGTATCAATTTCGAAAAAACCGAGACACATTATTTTTTGGGTTTTCCTAGGAAGGGCCTGTTCGGCACACTTTAGGGCCCAATTCATATCTCAAAAAAAAATTACGTAATTTTTTTTGTCACTTTTTTTTTGCTCATTGAATTTTAGGCACGCTAGTTAGCCCATTTGTATCAATTTCGGAAAAAATCGAGACACATTATTTTTTGGGTTTTCCTAGGAAGGGCCTATTCGGGCACACTTTAGGGCCCAATTCATAACTTCCAAAAAATTACGTAATTTTTTTTGTCACTTTTTTTTTGCTCATTGCACCTTAGGCACGCTAGTTAGCCCATTTGTATCAATTTCGGAAAAAAACGAGACACATTATTTTTTGGGTTTTCTTGGAAGGGCCTGTTCGGGCACACTTTAGGGCCCAATTCATAACTTCCGAAAAATTACGTAATTTTTTTTGTCACTTTTTTTTTGCTCATTGAACCTTAGGCACGCTAGTTAGCCCATTTGTATCAATTTCGGAAAAAAATCGAGACACGTTAATTCAATTTCAAACCTTAATATCCAAAATCCAACAATAGTAATAATAAACACATACGAACGTCTACTACATCTCAGGATAATGGTAAGGAAGGCGTCTAGCTACACCCTTTTTTAGCTCCCAGGCTATCCTATATCTAAACGTCAAGGCATTGTTTCGAGACCACGTTTCATATTCAAGCACATCTGAGCGAGCTATGTAGTCCATGTACTTGAGGACGTAAATCCCGCAATCATGACTGTTATATTGCTTTGGTCGGTTTTCTATCGTCACGACCGTCCAAGGTTCTATCATGGTTTTGCTCGTGATGGCTTCCCCCTTAAAATGTCGACACGTTAGTGGAATGATAGTAGTCTGCATCCAACAATAAAAAAGGTTATCAAGCCTATGTAACAAGAAGAATAGACTATGAGCGAAGGTCAAGATATAAACTAACCACCGCATTGATGTACGTGGAGTACATCTGCGCCAGCTGCTGACCAGGTCCGTCTTCCCTTAGGCTATCGTATATGTGGACCACTTTATTCTCTGGAAAGAGAACTAATAGGAAGAAGTGGCTTGCATGAAGAGCAGGTAGCATGATTAGGTTCGCCTCAGCTGCGTGACATTGATAGTCCGCGTTCAAGTAGGAAAGCACGTTTGCAGATGGTCGCCATTCACCCTTGCTTGTCCCTCGCTTCCTCCTCCATTCTGTGAACTCCTTCATGCTATTCACCATGAAGGGGATAACAAAAGAGGCATACATGTTGAGCTTCAAAGTTTGGCAGGGGTTATAATTTAGCTCTCTAACACGCAGCAGATCTATATAAGCGTCAATGAGAAAATTTGAAATATCTGTGTTCGGCGCCAACAGTCTTAGATCTGAGTGAGCTAGGAATGAAGCAACAGGAAAGTCTGCTGTAGCGATTGGCTCATGCCCAAAGTAGTGCCGGTCGATCCAATCCCTTTTGGCCGGACTCAATGGCTTCGTCAGTTGTCCTTTATCCGACCGGATGCTTGGGCGCGATGCCTGGATTCCTACTTGGGTCACCTGAATCTGGGGCTGAGAGTCGTACGCGTCAGGAGGCAAGCGAGTAGACGGCTCCCACACCTGACTCTGGGGCTGATAGTCGTACGCGTCAGGAGGGAAGCGAGTAGACGGCTCCCACACCTGACTCTGGGGCTGATAGTCGTACGCGTCAGGAGGCAAGCGACTAGACGGCTCCCCTTGGTAACCCCGGTACGCAAGACTAAAGTTTTGAACTTCAGTCTTGTACCTCTCAATGGACCTCTTGAGATTGTCAGGAGCCTGCGCGACAAACCAGTCAAACCCCTCCAGCTGCTTGAACACCTCAGTGCCCTGGTCAACCTAAAAAACATGCATACAAAATATGGCTAATCATTTTAGGCATGGTAGATAAGGTGCGCAAATAAAAATTGAAACAACACTAGCATGACTTACAATGTTCAATGCCCAGAACTGGTCATAGATCTCACGTGGCGCATACGATGTCTTCCTCGCCTGGGAAGGGCGATTCACCCTCGTGCGCGTCACCTTGAGAAACCATTGCAGGTACTCCTCAATGCTGATGCTGTCGGCCTTCAGCGATACAAGGCTATCATATGTTTCTTGCCAGGTATTCCACTGTTGCACCTCGTCGCTCAACAAATTCAAGGCATCAGGCACCTCGAAGTTCGGCCCTCGACCACTCCTGTATGGCCGCATGTCTACAGCGGGTTTTGGTATCCCTTGTAGACAGCCAGCTTGCCTCATAGCTCGATCGGGCATCTGAAACTCACATACTTCGAAGTGAATAAGCGGCACCCGAACCAAACCTGCCAGCACGTACGACACCGGAAGTTGCCAACACCACTCATCCAACCGATGCATCACCTTGCTATATGGCTGCCACGTCACCTGGGATGCATTGAGTATCTCTAGTTCCCCCCGATAGAACTTTAGATGGTGGTGCGGGTCTACCCGTCTCCTCCGGTTGGTCGTAGGCCCCTAGGCCACGTCTCATCAGAATATTCCCGCGGTTGTGGACGACCCGTGGGTAGCCTCTCGTAAGACCAAACCTGTGAATGCAAACATTATCTGGAATTAGCACATTAGAGGCTAGAATATATTGACACGTCAACCAAGAAAATAAATGCTCAAACCTGTAATAGAGTGAGGCAGGCGGCAATGGACTTGGCACCCTTTCTCGTAGCTTTGTGCAGTGCTCGATATAGGTGCGCAAGGACAGCTGAACCCCACGAATACGAGTATACCTCCTCAAGATCCTCCAAGAACACCATATACTTCGGATGCACCGTGTTTTTCGAATGCGTCGGAAGTAATATGGCTCCAATAATATACAGAAGGAATGCTTTCGTATACGTCACGAAATCGTGAGGAGTGTATTCATCCGGTAGCACGCCATACTGCTCTCTCAGCCATTTAAGTTTGATGCCGTTCGTTGTAAGAGCTTCCCTCGGAATTCCTGAAAAATACTGCCTAGCCATCTTCGCTATGGATGCAGACGTTTTGCTCGAAGTAATGGGTTTGCCGTGACATGGGATTCCAAGTATAAATCCGACGTCCTCTAATGTAATAGTCATTTCACCAAACCGGAAGTGAAATGAGTTCGTCTCGCTCCTCCATCGTTCAACTAGAGCGGATATAAGGCAATCGTCGTGTCGAGACCAAATCCCCGGATCGGTGAACATAGATAAATTTTGACGGTGTAATAGTTGTATTTGTTCCTCGTTTAGTACCCACTCATCGTGGTGACTTGTGCTTTGAATTGTTTCCAAAACACCCCTATCGACACCGTCAAATACGTGCCTCGCGACGTGGTCATCGTCATCGTATAGGATTGATGTATCATGAGGTCCGGCGTTGAAATCCATATATCTAAGAACAAAATATAATCGTAAACCAATTTAGTATCCATAATATTTACATTCCAAAACTATAAATGGATCTTTAACCTAGCTTACCAACGCATTAGCAATAGTAATTATCTCATTATTTCAATGTATTAAAACAATTCCTCACTTCTCACAACTCCGAACGCTTAATTACGCTAGTTCCCTAAAATTTAGCGCCAACGTGGTTATTTAGCAATATACCCCCTGATGGCCGTTACAGCCCCAACACCTCAAAACCGCTTTAAAACTATTTTTTAAATGTATTACATCAATTATATACCAAATATTTCCTTTATCAAATTTTAAAGGGGATGAGTTACCAAAACACCCCCAACTTAAGCAAAATACCTCTTGGCAGCTATCGACTCAACAAACATCTCAGAACAACTTTAAAATAGCCCCAAACTAGCTTCAAAACAACCTTTTAGGTGTTTTACTTACATTTCTGGACTAGAAGTCCTTTGAAAAACTTAACACCGTAAAATTACCAAAATACCCCTCTCGGGGTGGCAAATTACCAAAATGCCCCTGGCATCAGAACGATCTCAAAAGTGCATTGAAATGCTATTTTAAACTTCCCAAATTCATTCTTGATCTAAAAAGTATTCTACGGACTTTTCGCCCAAAAAACCCGAACTGGTGTCCAGATCAAGCGATTAAAAGTCCGTTCGGCCAAAAAAATAGCTAATGACTTCAGAATGGCCCGAATTCCTGGGGGATGGAACTTCCCAACATCCTAGGGTTCTCATAAAAGTTTCGTGCGAAATCGCACTGGCTTGATATTTTAAATTACAGTGCAAAGTTTCAAGGTTTCCCGTATCAGTTAACCCCTTTCCAGTATTTGAAAAAATCTGAAATTTTTCCCTGATATAGATCTTTTAAAAATAACTAGGGTCTCTTTCTTGCACTTTGGCAAAATCTAGCTCTAGCTATTTTTTTATAAATTTGTGAAAAATCCTAATTTAGACGCCCTAAAAAATCGCTATTTTGGAATCTATAAATGTAATACCGCTCATCCGATCTCCGATTGACCTGATTTTTGTTTCCTTCAATTTGTATTTTTTGTTATCTTCGATTTGAGTCTACAATGACTATTTTTGAACTTTGAAATTAACATTGAATTACAAGAAAACCCAAAAAATACTTACTTGTTTTGACTTGATATATTTAAAGAAAAATCCACCGATCTTCTATCGGTTATCCACCGAGCTTCTAGCGTAAATTTTTTTTGTTTGTATTGTTGTAGGTGAGATATGGAGTACGAAGATAGTTGGTAAAGATGATGGAGAGTGGAAGAAAGGGTTCAGGGATGAGGGATTATAAAGAGAAAAAAGCGAAGGAAAGAGAAGAAAGAAGACAGAAAAAAAATCCGTGAGTGAGGGGGAAGGACACCGCGTGTCATCACGAGAGGGAGAAGGGGGGCCATGGGGAAGGAGGCATCATGGGAGGAAGGGGGCCATGGGGAAGGGGGCATCACGGGGGGGGGGGGGACACCACGTGGGGTAGGGGTAGGGAGGACCGTAACACTTCGTTGCGGTTGGCATGCCAACCGCAACAAAGTGTTGCGGTTGGGCATGGTGGGGGGGACTGGGCCACGTGGCGGGGGGAGGGGATGGCACGTGGCGGGGGAGAGGGGGATGGGGACACGTGGCGGGGGTAGGGGACCGGGGGAAAGGCCAACCGCAACAAAGTGTTGCGGTTGGAGGCATGGGGGGGACCATGGGGGGAGGGGAGGATGGGGGGAAGGGGGGGCCATGGGGGGAAGGGGGACGCCACGTGGCTAGCGGGGGGAGGACGGGGAAAGGGAGCCATGGGGGAAGGGGGAAGGCCACGTGGCTGGGAAGGGGGACACCACGTGGGGGAAGGGGCCAACCGTAACTCTTTGTTGCGATTGGGCAGGGGGGTGGGGGGTGGGGGGAGGGGGGGCCATGGGGGGAAGGGGAGGGGGGTCCATGGGGGGGCGCAACCGCAACAAAGTGTTGCGGTTGTGTATTTGCCAGCAATAATGCCAACCGCTACTCTTTGTAGCGGTTTGGTGGAGAAATTTTATTTCTTCACCGGTGGGTGTGGATCGGCTTCCATATATATATATATATATATATATATATATATATATATATTAATAGTGATTGTCTTTTTTTTTTTTATTGAATCTTGGGTGAGACTAAATTTATATATAGTTTTTTGCTAGAATTTTTAAACTCTTTAGTAACAGAATTCGGTCTGTATAGAAAACCTCAACCTAGATTTAGCACACAAATTCTCTATATATATACACACTTAAGAATGTGGTAAACACCAACATTACATATAAAAGTTGCACGTCTCGTTCATTCTTCTATGATATATTGCTTAATAGGATACATTGCCCCATTGCCATCTTGTGTACATTGCCCCATTGCCATCTTGTGTTATGTTGTTACGAAAAATAATTATCTGGTGTACAACATTTTTGCTATAGCAATTTTAATGACAAAAGATCGTCACAGAAAGAGTTCACTGTTATTAACATTTATAGTGACAACCGATTATTGTTGAAATGCATTTAACGATATTTTTTTCTATAGCGAAAGATGCAAGCTCTCTCTCTCTATAAGAGACACACACACACACACACACACTATCTATGTCAATCCAAAATTCAATCCATTTCTAATTTGATTTGGGGAATGTAATTGACAAGTATTAGAATGTACATGTGTAGTAGTATATAATGGGTTTTGATTGTAGAGTGCTAGTGTGTGCAAAAATGGTAGTACGTGTGTGTTTGTGTTTTTTCAATGGTTGTGTAAGGTGTTCGTGAATGGGTGAAAAATTGGTGTGTCCGAGGAAGATGATGGGGCTGCTCTAGCAGCCGTGCATTGGGCTGAAAGTACGGTGTTTAATTTGTGTGTGTGGATGTCATGTAGGGGTGGACATTTTAGTGGCTGTTTTCCAGAGATGATGTGTGTGTGTGTGTATAAGTGTATGATGTATGTCTCTCTGCGCGGGTGTTTTAGGGAGGCGTGAGTGAATGTCTGGGCAGTGGGGGGAGGTGTGTGCCAGTGTGCAATGTCCTTGAAGTAGTGCAGAAAAGTGTCGCTAAAAACCATCAATTCTCAAAAGTCTAATGTCTGAATTTTTAAAACTATTTCTGAGCTTATTTTGACTAAGTACAATATAATAATCCCTATTATTTTTACGAGATCTATACTTTGAAATTTTCTGGAGTTTTTTTTTTTGTATCTGCGAAAGGTACTCAATGATTTTATTTGAAAAATGAGTTTTTGATTTATTTTATATAGCAAATTAGCCCCCCTTTTTAGCTGAAAATTTGACAATAATCTTGTTTTCCTGAGACCTTTTAAAGTGTGTTTGGAACCATGAAATTTATAGAATTTCATTTCAAATCTTAAATTTTTGTTGTTTGGAACAGTAAAAAACTGAATTGGAATCGGATTTCACTGAATTTGACTAGATTTGTTTCTATAGTATGAAATTCTATGAAAAATGATTGAATTTCAAGGAATTTGGATTTATTTGAATTAAAAATAATTATTTACCTATCTTACCCTTTTCTAGATCTCTCCAAAAATGAATCTACCACCACTGTCTTCATTGCCGTTGCCGCCACACCACTTTTATCACCATCGCCGCCACAATTACTTCCACCACCGAGCATAATAAAATGTTCCATTTATTAAACGAGCCGAACGTGAACATTAACAAATGTTCATGATTGTGTTTGTGAACATAGTATTCGTATAATAAATTAATATTTTTATAATTAAAGCATAGTTAATTGCAATTATATCCATGTAAAATAAACTTAAAGAACTTGATAACCTAAAATCAATTAACTAAAAGACCAAGCCTGCTTATAAACCCAAATGGAAGCCAAGCCCAAGTCCAAGTCCAAAACATAACCCCCAAACCCTAATACCCTATTCTCCCAAACCTTATCCTTGGCAGCTGCACTTCTGTCTTCATTCTTCTCACAGACTCACAATATCACCCAGCCGCACTCTACTCTACCATCCCCTCCCTCGTCTCGCTCTCTCGTCTCTCGTCTCTCTCTCTCTCTCTCTCTTACACACACACACACACACATAAACACACACAGGCCTCACAGATTGCACATAGCTTCTCTTTTTCTCTCTTCACAGACGCACATCACGGTTACAACGATCATTCTCAGTTTGATCTATCCGGAGGAAGAGGCAACCGCCTATGCAAGATCAGCAGAAGAGCTATACTCTAATCGAGCCATTTTTTTTATATTTGCAACCACCAGTGCCCCCAAGATCTGCGATTAGTGATGCAGCTCCGTCTGTCTACGACGCGGTAATCGCCTATCTTCGACGCTGTCGTCTCTCTCGTCGGCGCATGCATCATCACATTTCCAATTTCTTCATCGCCAATCGATCAAGATCCATTTTTGATTCAGCATCTCTTCGTGTATCTTTTGTATAATTCATTATAGCTTGATTAGATTAAAGGATTTGAAGATTTTTTTTGCACATTTTATGAATTTGGTTGGAAGTATAACATGTACACTAGCCGAGTTTTTGAACTTTAGTTCGGCTCGTATTGTTAAACGAGTCAAACGAGTCGAGTCTGAAATTTTATAGTCACGAACTCAAGCCGATTTCAAACATCAATACTTTGGTTCTTAACAAACTCAAGCCGAACTCGAATATGCCAAAATTTAAACAAACCGAGTTCGAACACACCTATGTTCGGCTCAAACTCAGTTCGTATACAGCCCTAACCGCCACTATCGCCACCACCACCATTACCACCGCCACCACTGCCACCTTTCACTAACACTTTTGCCACTTGCCATCACTAAGCCACCACTACTGCCACCACCACTACCGCCACCACCACTACTATCATCGCTACCACCGCCCTCATTGCCATTGCCACCACTACCACTGTCATCGCTACCACCGCCCTCACTGCCATTGCCACCACTACCATCACCAACGCCATTGTCACCATTATTGCCACCCACTACCACCATTATTATCGCCACTATTACCACCGCCCTCGCTTCCACTGCTACCAGCATCATCACCACCACCACTACTACTGCCATTGGCGTCACTTCTCCACCACCAGTTATACCTTAATACCACCACCACCACCACCACCATCATTACCATCACTTGACCACCGCACCACTATCACGGTTGGTGCCACTACCCCATGTGGTGCCGCCGTCAACACCACCACCATGTGATGGCACTAGTACACTTGAAACCACTGACTGTAGTTCGTTTTTAATCGTAAATCAAAGATATGATTGTTCAAAAATTTATTACCTTTTCATTTCCTTTATTCTCCAAAGACAAAACAGGAATTACGTAATTTGAATTCCCTTTTGTTTCAAACAAAAAAAAAGTGAACTGAATTACAAATCCAATTCCAAATTTGAAATCCAAATCTTAAAAGAATTGGCTCCAAACAGACCGTTAGTTTCTAAAAATTCATGACATTTCAATATCTTAGTTATAATAAAATTGGCCTCTTACTGCTCGATTTAGATTTTCAGTTACGGGTTTTTGAGTGAATAATGTCTGAAGCACTTTCTAGTCCAAAAATCACTTCAATTTGCTTAATATTGTATTTTAAAGCATTTTTGAAATTTTTGGTGCGATAGACACCAAAGGTGTTTTGGTAATTTTTTACTTAAGAAAGGTGTTTTTGGTAATTTTACCAAGAGGAGGGATGCTTTGCTAAATTCACATATGCTAGAGATACTTTAATGATTTTACGTAGAAAAAAGATGTTATGGTGATTTATATATGAGAAGGGTATTTTTGGTAATTTTACATGCCAGGGGTATTTGGGTAATTTTTCATAACTAGAGGCAAAATTAACAATCATGCATTTTTGAACATCGGGACTACTTGAGATTGAGAGACGGTATTAGTACACTCTCAGAACTAAGAAATTTGTGGCGTAAGTGCACCTTCGGAGACTGGGGTAAAAACCCTTGCGTCAGGTTAAGATAGTTAATCATAATAAGAGGTCGTGATCGGATAAGTGGGAAGGGTAAATATCGAGATATTTCCTTACGTTCTAAGTTAATTTTACGCTACAGGAATTAAATTATTGTTGATTCATTGTTCAGTTCTGGTAGGAGGCGACTAAGGTCTGATTCAAGGAAAATTTTGGATTCCATTACAGCTTATCGATTCAACTAGTATTTTTATATAAAACGTATATGTTTATCTATTTTTGAAAAACAATTTTTATTAGCATTGAAATGCTTAAATTATGTTTAGCTGCTCTTACTTTGAAGTAAGAGTTTTTGCCAAAAAACTTTTAGTGACTTATTTCTCGTCTAAACCGGACTAGCATGCAAACGAGATTTTGTTAGAAAATGGTATTGGAACTCAGATTGAAATGTTTGCTGCAAGTGAGATGTTTTGGTTTTATCATTGTTGTGAATATGAACTGCTTGAAAATTATCTAAAGGGGTTTGAGATGATTTGACCATCAAAGATTCAAGGATGAGATTTGTGATACATGGAAAAGGTGGTTTTCTGCTTACTTGTTGTGCCCCATAACTAACTAAGGAAAGTTAGATTTCGGGTCTTCTTCAACCTGGATGAAACATTGATGCACAACACTGTTACTCATGGTCGCCCCTGCTTCCACAATAATTATCATCCCAAGGTGAGATTCCGAGTCAGTGAGACCAAACGGTGACCGCGACATATCGTTTGGGCTGGTGTTAGATTCGAAATGTCTTGTTATGAAGTTTTTACAATAAAGACTTTTATGTCCTCAGCTCATTTCCCTTACTCTATTTCATTTTACTGAATGGTTACTTACTCACTGAATTTAGATCTCTAAAAGTTGCTGCATTGTAGTGTGAGTTATATTTTGGCATGCTATAGTTCAGCTAGTTGAATCACTGGTTGTTTACTGAGCACGTGAAAGCTCACCCTTACTCAACATTTTAGGTTTAAGAGCAAGTTGATGGCAACCATCGAGGGCTTGGGAACTGTACGAAAAATGCTATGGATTTAATGAGTGTGGTTGTTGCCTTTAGGGAATATTTCATAGTTGTTAATATAAGTTGTGCTGCATTGAGACTAGAAATGAAATTCTATATTTTTTGAGTGCTTGAGATTTTATTTCGGCTGCAGTTGATTTGTTGTACGTAAATAATATAGGTTCCTAAATACACCTAGAGGGGGGTGAATAGGTGTTTTACAACTTTGAGTATAAAATAAAAAAGAGATTACAAAGTAATGACAGATATAACAATAATAAATTCAATACAGAGATTTATACTGGTTCGGCACCACTAGCCTACGTCTAGTCCCCGAGCACTCCACACAAGGGAGACCTACTCAAGCCTTTCACTAACCAGCTAGCTTCGAGTGCTAACTCAAACCGCAGTACAATTTTCGAAAACCCTTCCAAGGTTTCCAACAGTTTACAAATGAAAAGAGAATTACAATTGGAATACAACAAACAAACTCCTTCTTGAGTAGATGTTAATCTTAGACTAAGCCTTCTTAGGTGGGAAGATCTATATTCTTTCAAGAACCAAACCAAAAAGCTTACAATAAACAATCTCAAAGATGAACTCACTCAATAGAGAATAGATGAGAATGAAAGAACAAGATGAGAGAGTGTTTTTAGATGAGTTAGAGAGAGTAAATGAAAAATATTCACAAAAAGTGTATTAAATGCTCTCAAGGATCCCTTTTTATACTAGAGAAGAAAATGAACCATTGTGAAGGGAAAGCCTGAAGATTGATTCGACTAAAACATAAGTTTGAGTCGACTGAGAGAACTACTCTAAGAAATCAGTCGACTGAAAACTTAGTGAGAAGAGACATTGAAGAATTTAGTGGAAAAAATGACATTTCATTCGACCGTAAACTTTGCTTCGATAAAAAACGTCTGCTTCAACTGAAAACTTTTGCACTGAAAAGTTTTGCTTCAACTGAAAACTTTTGCTTCGAGTGAAAAGTTTTGCTTCGATTGAAAAGTTTGGCTTCGACTGAAAAGTTTGGTTTCGGCTGAAAACATTCAGTTTTGGTTCTTTACTTGAATTTCTGAGATAAGTCAACAACAAATAAAGCATGGCAGAGCCCTTGGTGAGAGTCCAATGTTTACAGCCAGTCACGTACCTGATTCACCGGCCTAGCCGTGGGTTCGGATCGTAATAGGTAGCCTTTTTACACAATGAATGATCAAATCACCTTTTCAATGCAAAATAGGACTTCTGAAAATTATGTGCTAAACACAAAAATGTCGCTAAATGTCTCAATTTTTTTAAAAGGGTCCTTATTTCTTTTTAAATAACCTTTTATAATATGAAACTAATTCTATACAATCTCAACCAAACCAATGAACAAGTTCAAATAATATGCTAATTACACAATCATAAATAATTACAGAACAATAAGTAAAGGGATTGAGTTAAGAAAATTCTTTCAAAGAGCACTAGAATTCACTAACAACTATACTCTTTTGAATCAAGATGAAACCACTTGTAAACACTTGGTGATATCTTCGTACCAAGCACAAGCTTTGAATCTACAAAACTCACCAAAGACTTGACAACTCCAAGTCTTGATCACAATTCTTTTAAATGATCAATTGTGTATAAAGAAACCTATTTAAAAAAAAGTATAAATGAAGCTCTAATACAATATAGAGACGAGAGCAGTGATAACTTAAAAAATGCTCACTTTCAACCAAAGAATTGCTCACAAATATGTTATCTTTACTGATATAAAATCATAAAGAAGAAGAAGAGGAAGAAGAAGAAAGAAAAGTCTAACTTATGAGTCATCGTATTTCTTTAATGAATGTAGGTTTAAAATGTGTTGATGAAGTCCCAAATTATTTTCATAAGGTAGATATCAAGTATAGTCGTTATTTTTCAATCAACGGTCACTACAATTAATTCTGTCCTCAATGCAATCGATTGCATTAGTTGCACTACCTCACGAAACTCACTTTTTTTATTTTGAGCATAATTTTTTCCTAGAAAAATTACATTGAAGTGCTGTTTTCTGTTAGGAAGTTAATAAAAATATTTTTCAACATATGAAGAGTTTAGCTTAAAAACATTAATTCACCGATTTTTAAGAAACACACTCGTTTGCAAAGTTATGAACTCACGTGTACATTATGAACTCATGTGCAATGTACAAGATTCCACAAGGTCATTTTAAGTTATAATCTTCGATCCATGCATCAAATTAAAACTAATTACATAATACACCTTCTGTCCCAAAAAAAAAACTAATCGCATTTGACTTGCACAAAGTTTAAGTAATTGGTCAACTTTTGATAAGTTTCCTGTTTTGCCATTTAAAAGTCCAAGTCCTTCGTAACTCTTTCTGTCTATTCTCTTCATAAAAACGCACACATATCCACGCACATGGTTCCCGCAAAACCTCAAGGCCTCCTCAAACCACCACCCACGGTCATTGTCACAAATCAACCATAATCGTAAGCACAACCACCAAATGTGGTATTGATTAAAGTTTGATAGATTTAGATTGGAGAATAACATTAAGTTTTTGAAGAAATCAAAATAGCATGTCAAATGTGAAATTTATCCATTACGATAAAGATCTCAAGGTAGAGGGGATGGTGGTTGATGTGAGGGTTGTAAAGCTGGTTGAAGGAATGCAGAGGAGAACGCCTGAGAAGTACTCAGTATTTTGCCGGAGAAGACACATGAATGGACACCTAGCCCGCTTAGGCGCACGCCTGTTGGACGTCCACCACGCCTAGGCGAGCACTCGAGACTACCCACCTCGCCTAGGCAATCGCCCGGCGTGAACCCACCTTGCTTGCGGACGCTTGCCGGCGAATACCCACCAACACCTGCAACTATTACCGGCAGCAGAAGCCGCCTGGGAAGTACTCAATATTTTGTCGGAGAAGACACCTGAATGGACACCTAGCCCGTTTAGGCTCACGCCTGTTGGATGTCCACCATGCCTAGGCGAGCACCCCTAGACTACCCACCTCGCCTAGGCAATCGCCCGGCGTGAACCCACCTTGCTTGCGGACGCTTGTCGGTGAATACCCACCAACACCTGTAACTATTATCGGCAGTAGAAGCACTAGAAGATCCTTCTGTTGAAACTGATAACCAATATCTCACTCGCGTCCAACTATCGCCTAGGCAAAAAGATGGAACCTAATAACGATCCTACACGAAAGATGGAGCCTAATAATGATCCTACACAAAAGATGGGAGATTTTTCTATTGACCTCGTGGAGGAAAGCACGATGCTTAATAAGAGGCCAAGAAAAGTCAATGGAAGCACTTTCAATTGATGAGGGAGTGGTGGAGAAGAAGGGAAGAGAGAGAAAAGTAAAGACCGGTGAAGTCAGCGACAGAGAAGGAAAAAATAAAAATTAATAAGAACAAGGGCATAAAGGGAAATTCATAAATAAAAACTTTTCTAATTTAGAAAGCGATCAATGTTTTTGGGACAGCCAAAAAAGATTAGCTGGTTATATATTTTTTTTTCTAGGATGGAGAGAGTAGTAAAGATCAATCACAATTAAAAGTAACTTATCCTATATATTCTTTGTTACTCTTTAACATTGAACTTAAAAAAACTTTGATAGCAAGTCCACTATAGTTCTAAGCTCCTTTGACCTCCTTTGACTTTAATATAGATATTTAACTTCTCAAATGTTTTGCATATGTATACCTGCTAAGAATTCAATCAAAGTATACATCAGAACATTGTTGTTATCATCAAAATAAGATGTACATGTTTTCCTACCATAGTAGCAGTAATTGAATTTATTGCATTAAAAACTATAATTTGATGAAAAATAGTAGTCATAAAAGACGTAACAAATTCAATCATCTTTAATATATTCTTAATAATTTACTTGAAATTGTTGCAAAGGACTTATCCTAACCAATCTCTCTAACAATACTTCGGTTCAACAAAAATTGCATAAAATAGGAACAATGCAATTAAATTCGATTTTTGTTATTTTATTTAAGTTTAGTCGTGATTATATTAGGTATTAGAGACTGTTTTGAATTGATTCTTAAAAGTAAATTCTGATTAAATCAAAATTAGTTTTTAAAATTAGCTTTAGTTCATTTTAAGCATAGTAGATTAAAAATTGTTGAATGTATATGGATAAGAAGAGATTAAAGTAGGTTTAGTATGGCAAAATTATCATAAAGTATATTAAATTTGAAAGGGAACATTTAATGTCTGTTTTTTGAGGATATTTTGGTAATTCTTTTGGTCAAATTTGATTCTCCAAAACTAATTAAATCAAAATCCAAGAAAATTAAAATTCTAGATTTAATCAGTTGTGATTGATTCTAGAATGGTCATACCTGATCAAATTCAGATTAACTGAGGTTTGAAGTGTTTGACAAAAAAAAAATGATTAAATCTGCTTCCATGTGCTTAAAACTGATTAAAGTCATAATCATCATTTTTTTGGATTAAGATTTAATCAGTTTTGAAGAATCAGGTTTGACCAACAGAATTACTAAAATATCCTTACATATAAATAGACATTAAATGTTCATTTTCAACTTGGTAACACTATATGATAATTTTGTCACACTAAACTTACTTTAATCACTTTTTATTTAAATAACTTCAACAACTTAATATCTAATGTGCTCAAAATGGATTAAAGTTGATTTTAAGAACCGATTCTGATTTAATCAAAATCTACTTTTAAGAATCAATCCCAATGACCTCTAAAGCATATTTAATCACTTAATTTTTTTCTTTGTCAAACATTTAAAATCTAATTTAATTTGGACTTAATCAAGTTTGACTATTCTAGAATCAATCCCAAACACTTTATTAATAGTATTGTTTATAGGTACAAGTAATACTCTCTACCAACAAAACCTCTTTTAACAACATTTATAGTTAATATTATAGAGAACGTGCGTTGCACGTGAATATAGTCGAGAGTAATGTTTGAAGTAATATTATTATCTTTTTTGAGATCAAAATAATGTAATTCAATTATGTTCTTATTTATTTTGTAACTTGTTTCATAAGAAATGTATATTTGATGTTCACAATTGTAATCAGCTCAATATTTAAAAATATTCTTTGTAAGCTTCTGAATTGAAGAAATGTTTGATGGTACTGCTTAAAATAAAAGCAAATGGAGAAATGAAAAGAATGAATCTACGTCTTTATTTTTTGTAATATGTTAAAATAGTTTATGGTTAAGATTTGTAATTTTTAAGATCAGGTGCTTTGCATTTTATCAATAAGAAATACAAAACACTCGGTCTTCAACTGCAATAACCGAACATATTTTCAATTTAAATTGGCACCATTTATAAGCCTTATTTTTTTTTATGTATATTTAATCCTTTTCCTTTTTTTTTTTTCTGTTTTTTGTTTTTCTAACAACCTTTGTTTCTTAATTGATTTTCATGTATTTCAGCTTCTTTATTTTATTTTTTAGTTTTTCAATTGGTTAATTGTTTGCTAACTCATTAACCAGTCAATATCTAATGTTTATTTTATTTCAACCACATTAAAAAAAGAATAATAAAAGAATTTCTTTGTTATTTTTTCTTTCTCATCACATTTTTTTATTTTTCAATGCATAGATAAATTCATTACTCAATGTTCTTTTAATTTCATCAAAATTTAAAAGGGAGTAACAAAAGTAGGTTAAGAATGAAATTGACGTAATTAACGGAGGACATAATCGTCCAAAATAATTTACAACATTCATATTTTTATAAGTAGTACACACACACACAAATATATTTTTTGTGACCAGGCATTTTGTTTCCCAATGCGTAGATGTAGGTTTAGATTAAATTTATGACATTATGTTCCTTAAGCTCATTAAAAAAAAAACTAATTAGGGAAGAGTAGAGTTGTCATTAGAATAACTAAAAACCGAAAATAATTATAAAATTAGTAATTAATAATAGTATTTATGAAAGAGTAGGATAATAATGGAGTAGTATTTATAAAATGGTAGTATTATTATTAGAGTGATTAATGAAAGATAAAAATGAAATAAAATAATTTACAAGATTTATACTTTTATAGGTAGTATAGATATAGACTTGTGCCTTATGGTATGTAGTATCTATTAATCTAGATTTTAGATATTTATAACATGGAGTATTCTTTATAAATCGACCCGAACTTAGCTCGGGGGTCAGTGTGTTTACATAATACGACTTTTCTAAAACTTAAAACAAACCAAATACGACGGAGTAGTGGGGTCTTAAAACTTAGACAAGTTAAAGAAGTCAACTAGGATCAATTGACCCCTTTTACTTAAAACTTAAGCCTCGCCATGACCTCATTGACCGTTTCTTCCTTCCAACTAACCAACCAAAATTCTGTAACTGTCATTACCCTTCTTTTTCTCTCTTCCACCTCTTCTCTTTCCCACTCGTTTCTCTCTCCCGACGACACAGTACCCAAAAGAAAAGAATTAACAATAAAAATAGTCTGAAGAATCTTCACAAAATCTTCATGCGCGCTTCTGTTTGGTCCAATTTCGTCGATCTTTTCACCAATGTGTAACGATGGATCGACGTACATTGACCATGAACTGGGACGGTCTCGGCGACGACGACGACGACGATCATTTCTTTGAGTCGTACGAAAGAATCTCCTCGGCTGTCCCCCTTGACTTGGCCTCTTCCGGCTCCGATGACGACGATGAAGAGTACGATGACAATCGAATCTCTTTCGCCTCCGCCCTCTCGTCGGCCCCAAGTGATGCACGTCGTAGCTTCAAGACGCCTGCAATGGGCGGAGGTAAATGTATTGTAAGACCCAATAGACTGCCTAGCTTGAATCTTGAAAAAAAATTTGATCTTGCTAACGTTGGCCTGACATGAACAGATTCTTCATCAATGTTGGAGGATTACGACATGTGGATGGCGGAGCCGGGGTCGATCAAGGACCGCCGCCGGCGCCTCCTTCAGGGCATGGGTTTATCGAGCAACAAGGACCTTCGGAGGCTCGCTAGCGCCAAGCTGAATAGAGCTGGTTCGAAGAAAGTTGACATTGCGACGACGAAAGCCGGTTCTTCGCCCTCCGAGGAATCGAAACAAGAAGAGCCTTCGCCTTCAACACCGTTTATGCTGGTCCGATCAAGATCAGACGGAGACATAGAGTCATTTTCTGTTAATACCAAAAGAAGGAAGGAGGAACTAATCGGCGCTGTCTCAAAGCAGCGTCTCACTAGAACGTCGTCTGGATTGTCAACACCGTGTATCGGTGTATCTCAATACACCAACTCTATTCGGATTTCACCCAGAACAGTCAGAAACAGATCTTCAGTACCAAAGCGTGGTGCGTTGTCGTCTATGTTGTCGGATGGCCAGTTTGGTTCGTTCTTCTTGATAAAGAATTTGGACACTGGGAACGAGTTCATTGTTAAAGAGTACAATGAGGAGGGAATGTGGAATAAACTTAGCGATCTCCAGACAGGGAAGCAGCTTACAATGGAGGAATTTGAGAAGTCCGTTGGCTATTCCCCTGTTGTCAAAGAGTTAATGCGTAGGGAAAATGTTTCCAGAAATTCTGATGATGGCAGGAAAGCTTCCGCAAATTCGTACCTCAGTAAAAGCTTTAGGAATAGCAAGAGAAGAGGAGTTGCATTCTTGAAGAACATAAAGGATGTGGCAAATTCCATGAGTGGACTAATTGTCGATAAAGATAGAGAGCATCCTTCAGCGCCAGAGCAGCAACCAAGCAAGAATTCGTCGTCTCAATGGGTCAAAGTTCGTCAGCAGGGCAAGTCCTGCAAGGAATTTACTGCTTTGCATTTGTGTCAAGAAATTCAGGCTCATGAGGGCTCAATTTGGACCATTAGGTTCAGCTTGGATGCACGGTACCTTGCGAGTGCGGGAGAAGATAGGGTGATACACGTGTGGGAAGTGCAAGAATGTGAAGTCATGTCAATGAGACCGCCCGACGATCTGAATTCTGCCAGTGCCACGCCAGTTCACCCGATGGCAAGTTCCACGTCAGAGCGGCCTCCTCTAGCAGATATCACTCCTATGCCATCGGAAAGGAGGAGAAAAGGAAAGACCTCTGCTAGGAAAAAAGGCAGTTCAATTCCTGACTATGTCCATGTGCCAGAAACTGTGTTTGGGCTTTCAGAAAACCCAGTCTGCTCGTTCATAGGTCACCTGGATGATGTCCTGGACCTGTCTTGGTCAAGATCTCAGGTCAGCTTCTTACTATCTTGCTATCTGCTAAACAAGTGAAATGAGGACATCTTAGTATGCATTTGGGAAATTTTAGGGAGGACTGGACATTCTCCAACCGAGAAAAGAAAAAATAATGCTTCTAAACAGAAAGTTCACACGAAAAGGTTATGGAGGATGACGTCGCTTTGGATCATATAATTTCCAAACAAAATGGTCATTAACGTGCTCTCGTTTGCGGCACCCGACCACATCATTCTGGTTACTAATTCTAAAAGAAAGTTCTGTATGTCAAATGTTTTCTGAAAAATGTGGTAATCTTCTAATCAGAAGTAGCCAATAGTAGATGATGTTTGCTACATGGAGTTGCTCACCGAATCCCATGGTATGCAGCAATTGCTTTCATCTTCCATGGACAAGACAGTTAGGCTGTGGGACATGGAAACCAGGACCTGTTTAAAGTTGTTTGCTCACAATGACTATGGTGAGATGCCAAAATGTCTTCTAACTGCTTATTTAAGGCCTAAGCCCTAGTTTCATAAACTTTAGCCTATTTTTCTTATGATGAAAAGTTTGTGGTTGCCAGTGACTTGCATTCAGTTCAATCCAGTGGATGATGATTACTTCATCAGTGGCTCACTAGATGCAAAGGTTCGAATTTGGAGCATACCTGATCGGCAAGTCGTGGACTGGACTGATCTTCATGAGATGGTCACTGCAGCTTGCTATACTCCCGATGGCCAGGTAGAGGCTGCAAGCCATTATGTGGTGTTTGCCTGAAAGAGTTAACTAAAATCAGTTGACAATGAACAAGCATATAAATTCTAGCATTGTTAATAGAAGGCTTTTCTAGAAGCATGATACCTAGCAACTGATGTCCATTATATCGATGTTATAGGGTGCGATCGTTGGTTCACATAGAGGAAGTTGTCGCTCGTATGATACAGCAGGTATGTGCTGCTCCATTAAATTTTCTGTAAACACCATTTCCTCCTTAATGGTCTGCTAAACTGCTACTACACTTTTTCCAACTCTTACGTAATTACTTTGGATTAATCCTATGTTAATCTTTTACTATTATGGGTCACGATAGATTGCAAGCTAGAACAAAAAGATCAGATTGAAATTCGAAGCAAGAAAAAGTCTCAAGCTAAAAAGATTACAGGTTTCCAGGTACTTATATATTTTACATAAATCTGTAGTTTCCTCTCCAACCACTAATCACCATCTAATCACCTGAAATGTTTATCCACAGTTTGCCCCGTGGAACCCATCTGAACTGCTTATTACTTCCGCTGACTCCAGGATTCGAATCTCAGATGGGTCGGATATCATCCAAAAATTTAGAGGTATCCACACAATAAGCAGTTACACATCAACCAATTCCTTATAAGATTCTAGGAAACTGGTCCAATTGTATGTTTTCTAAATGGTGGCAGGTTTCCGAAATACTAGCAGCCAGATTTTGGCTTCATTTAGTCCAGACGGGAAATATGTCATAAGTGCTAGCGAAGATTCTCAAGTGTACATCTGGAAGCGTGAAGGGACACGGAATGCGGGAACTGGGAAGAGCAAAAGCGTGACTACGCAATCTCATGAGCACTTCCAGTGCAAAGATGTTTCGGTTGCAGTCCCATGGCCTGGTAGTATAAAAAATGAGCCACCAACCGTTGAAGTGCATTCCAAAAGGCACTCAAAGCGTATCGTTCCACAACCGCCTTCCACCGGTAGTTCTCCAACCCGAGAAGAGAACTTGGTTGGTACAAGTGGTAGGAGACAGTTGCCGCCACTGCCCAAGAAAAATAGCATGTTGGAGAGAGCTACAAGTTGCCCAGCCGAGGACCTATCTCAAGTTTCTCGCACAGATTCTGGGATTGGTATCGGAGAGTCGTTCAGTTCAGCCTCTGCTTCAATCAGGTACGGGGATTCGCCTTCTATTACTGCTTCTGGAAGCTCTCCATCTCAGTCGTGGTCGTCTTCTTGGTCTTTGTTTGACGGTGGTAATAGCCATGGAGGTCATACTGTCCAAGCAACAGCGTGGGGTTTGGTTATTGTGACAGCAGGGTTAGGAGGTGAGATAAGAGCGTATCAAAACTTTGGGCTGCCATTCAAGGTTAGCCGTCAGACTAATCTCTTCAGAGACCTTACATAACAGTTCAGTTTGTATCAGTTAAAGGTGGGATTTTTTAACAAAAGTTTTGTCCTGGAACGTGGATTTATACTCTCTCTCGCACAGCAAGTAATAGATGAAAGCACAGGTTGTAATTTCTATATTCCATCTTCCGAAATACAAACATCTCCTCAAAAAGAAAAACTATACTCATCATTGTAAAATGGAGAGGTGTAGTTATAAGCCATTTGAATGTCAATCGCTTTTGCTCGAAACCAAAGGTATCTTAAGCATGTTTGGCTTGGGATTGAGCTGTTAAGGATTATGCTTTATGATAACAGCCGCGAGCGATCTCATGCGTAAAACCCTCATATTTGTTTAAACGGAGCTCTAAGTGGTACTCCTCCAGAACAATATTGTTGGCGCATGCACCAAAAACTTCATACTACATTTTGGTTGCACAAACAGATGGTAAAATCCATCTTCCTCGCACGAGTTTGGTCTCCATCTTGATCAAATTTGATGACTATAGATGTACAGCATGGCAAATTTAAGCATGTACTCAGCATTTCCAATTTAGGTTCTAACTGATAGTTAATTAGACCCACTA
Source organism: Escallonia herrerae (assembly GCA_033070095.1). Lineage (NCBI taxonomy): Eukaryota > Viridiplantae > Streptophyta > Magnoliopsida > Escalloniales > Escalloniaceae > Escallonia > Escallonia herrerae. The sequence continues at coordinate 493,758 of JAVXUP010000296.1, read as the reverse complement.
TTTACTCGATAATATTGTCAAGAGGGGCCGAATCTAGTTATACGAATAGTCGAAAGAGCCGCCTACAATTAATAAAACAACGTTACAATCCAAAAAGCTAGAAGGGCTTTCATTCTGTAACAGTGTATCCCCTATATCTAGGCAAGACTGATTTTCGTCCAATTTAATAGCAAAATATACTGGGCGGATTAATGAAAAGGCTAAGGTCTTCAAGTAGCTTTACTAAGTACACAAGGAAGCTTTTTAGATCTCAAATTTCTCATCTGCGTTCTTCACAAAATACTGGGTAGATCAATGAAAATGCTAAGGTCTTCAAGCAGCTTCAAGAAGTACCCAAGGAAGCTTTGTAGATCTCCTCAAATTTCTCGTATGCATTCTTCCAGTTGAAATTCCAATTCACTCACTAAGATGAAAGAGATGACTATAGAATGTTGGTCTTTCTTGATTATATCAACGACAAGCTACACCTATATCGTAAAATCTCGAGGGTGAGGACTGCCCTTCGGGCTAAGCTTACAGTGATGTCATTTCCCATTGTTACTATAACCCATATATGACCACAGCAGCAATATCATCGCAGTGCCATGAATTCCAGCAGTCTCTCAGGATCGAGTAAAGATATGGACCCCAGAGCTTAGTTCCAACAATTATTTTCCAAATTGATGTAGCTCAATGAAATCCATTAGTTTGCCATTGCAGTTCAAAGTTATTTCAAAATTGTCGGCAACAACTTTTAAGACTAGGTGTGAAAACTGTCATTTCCACCTGATATCCCCCTCATGGCAGGGACAAAGTATGAAAGTGGGATTAACGTGCTTTGACATTCTGGCTAAGGGAGGGGTTAGGACTAAGATAGATTGCGAGCATGGAACATTGTCCCAAATGACAGCTGCTCACTTTGCTCTCATCATCAAGAAAGTATAGATAATTTGTTCATGAGCTGCCCTTTTGCCACTAATCTCTAGAGGTGGTTTTTGCAAAGCTACGTGTGACTAAATAAATTTACTACCGGATCCCAACTTCTATCTTATGCTATACAACAAAGTTTTAGAGCGAGGCTTTGCAATAACCACCACTGTAGTATGGGTTTCGAATGAAAAAAGTAGTTAAATCTTCAAGCAAGAAGACAAGGAGGAAAGAAGTGTCTTAGATATGATTGAACAGTGGATCAACTTCAGAAGTGCTCAGTTGGAAGATATTACCTAGAAATCTTCCAAATTGGCAGCTTTCCAGGGGATCTTGTGTCGCAGTACTACGCTGAAGAATGCTCCACCAGCTGTTTTCTTATGTTTTTGGCTTCTGCAAAATTTGATGACATGAGTGTACGAGTGTAGATTAAGAGTTTCATGCTCGATGGGAATTAAAGGACCACTTACCAATAAAACAAAAAAGAAAAAGAAAAAGCAAAGAAAACTGCTTACATTCGCCCCCCAACCCCAACACACAAACTACTGCAATGAAACGAGCTACTCCGGTATTTACTAACCAACTCTTTGTCGCAACTCGGGTAATAAGGAAATCGCACCCGTGCAGGCCAGGAGAAGAGAAAATGGAGAAAAGCAGAGACGTAGCAGCTTGGACTCCCATCATCGCCTCCGTCGACGAGATCCAAAGACGCCTCCTCCGCCCTCCATCTCTTCAGTCTCAGCCACCTACCTCACTCTCCACTCCTCGGTAATACTCAATTCTCCACACACACACAAACGAACGAACAGAGACGTGAATGGAAGTTAATTGTACTACTCTCTATTTCCGTTCACCAGCGACGGCGTTTTGAGGCGCGATCCCTCACAGTTCAATGCGAACAGGAGGCTCGAAGACTACTTGGATCCGGAGCTCCTGGCCGCAGTTCGCGCGAAAATTGGCGGGAAAAGGAAGAGAGAAAAGGAGGTGGCGGAACTGAATAAGGAGATTCGTGATGGTTTCGAGTGGCCGGCTGATCTTTTGAAGGTCTTCGTGGAGGTTCCAGGCGCCGAGAAGAGAGAAGAAGGCGCCGTTGATCTCGACAACGATGCCGATTCGGTCGAGGCCGCGGAGGCGAAGAAGAAGGCAAGGAAGGAGACGTGTGCTACACGCCGTTCCGGCGGTTCGAGAGAACGGCGTTGAGGCGGTTCAAAGCTTGAAGATCGGCAATAGCATGCCGATTGTTATCAAGTTACGCTTGATAATCGAAGCTTTATGCATATACAGCTACGATTGTTTGAAAATCGAAGTTTCATGCATATATAGCGACGGAACATACAATAAAGGAGGAAAAAACACAACGCTACAGCATGTATGCTGGACCCTATATTGATCTTGTGATTGTGCTAGTAAATTTGGTCAATTGCACAAAAATAAAAGAAAGTGATAATATCGCTTAACTTTGTAAGTTTAGAGATAAATTACAAGCAAAGACGCAATTTTCACAAAGTGGACACTCATACCAAAAAAATATTAGGTAAATTATATATGACACGGTTTGCCCTAAATTACACATAGTTCTTCTTAAGTATTTTTATTATTCTCCGCTCCTTGTGATTTGTCATTGTATTACACAAAACCTACTTTCGTTAGAGACTGTCAAAAAAATTTAAGACAACACAAATTTATTATGATATACCAAAAGTGCCCTTAGATCTTCCCCCCTTCTTTCTTCTGTCCAGATTCTGCTCAATCCAAGAGCATTGGCGACTCCAATTTTCGGCCAAAGCACGCTTAGCAAACAAGGGGTTCACAAATCTGGGTTTTTCTTCCCTTCTCTCCTGAGATCCAACAAAGTACCACCACCACAGCTACGAAACTCTGCCGATCCGCCATCACAACCACTAGAACTAACTCCATAGCAACCGGGCAGTAGATGGGTCGTTTCCGACAGCCATATTCAAGCAACGACACCGAAACTAATTACAAGCTCTCTCTAGAGACACGTATAGATTGGACTCTGTCGGCGTGGTGGTGGCGGAGTTCTTGGCAATCGGAACGAGACCTTCAAGGGTGAGGAGGATCTGGAATTAACGACTGGCTGCTCTAGCCAAGGCGGTGGGACGCGATCGGAGACTGGAGGGTGTTGCCAGGTGGCGGGGTTGTTGGCGATATCGCCAAAGTGTGTTGCCAGGTCGTGGTTCACTATCATCGGCCACCATGAAAATCACCATTTTTCCTCCCACCACAACACTGGGACCCACCCTGTCTCAGTCGCCAGCTAGCCTCCCTCGCCTGCGACACAACCCACTGCTGCTGCAGACCACCCCCATGCCCATCATCACAAACCACCACCAACATACACAGAAGAATCAAGCACATAGGATTCACAGAAAAAGACACAAAAACCAGTCACTCCTCTCACCTCCACCGGCGGCAAGACCTTATTGACAAATAGCACTGACGCAGCAATGATGCTATGCCATTTTCCCCTTTAGGCTTTCCTACTAGCCTTAAGATTTGAAAATTTTTCTCTAATCATGATGATCTTAGATAATTTTAAGTTAGTTCTGTTGTTGATCCCAAATAAAACTGAAAAATGGTCGGTTAAATATCCCCACTTGCCAGTCGCTGGTGTGTGTGTGTGTGTGAGAGAGAGAGAGAGAGAGAGAGAGGGGGGGGGGATGAATTTATTTGTTTATAAGGGGTATCATAGTCTTTTCATTTATTCTATTGACTTTGTTAACTGAAAAATAAAAATGTATAACTTATTGTAATAAAAATACTTAGGCGGAGCAGTGTGTAGTTTAGGGTTAACCTCAGGAATACCGTGTATAATTTATCCAAATATTAATAAATTGTATCAGATTTGTGAATGTTAGAATTCTGTTACCCTAACTAACAATTTTGACTGAAGGTATGTATATACATTTTGTAACCCTAATTAGTGTTTTTGAGTGGATTAACAAAATGTATCATACCCAGGTCTTCCACGCATCTTTTGTCGTGAAATTGAAGTAAGTTAAACTTAAATTCTTGGGAGGATTTATATCCCCTTGGCAGTGAAGGATGGTAGAATTTACTATGACTAGCACACTTGGGATTTCAAGGTGCACCAGTAAAAAAACTTAGAAGTACAAAAATTTTAAGAAGTCAAGGTGGTCAATGCTTTTTCTACACTTTTAAACTCAAAACTTATTATAATTATTATTGGAAAAATCTTTCCCTAAAATCAGGGTGCTTTAATAAGATCTTATGAAAACGAAATTGTGATTTACAAAGAATAATAAAGCTCTCATTTCACGTACAAACGTGTAATCGTCATGACAATGATTTAGAAAATTGCGATTTTTTAGTGATAATGGCAAAGGTACACAATTGAGAGACACAATACCAAAGAACGATGCAATGGTCAGTGTAAAACGCCAAGGTGCATGTTGCAACAAGGCTTATCGATCATCAACATGAAGTAAGTCTTCAAAACAAAATAACAAGGCACCAAGAATAGATCAATGAGATAACATTAAAACCATATTTGGGCATCTGAACAATGGCGGCCTCGACCTTCCTTTGTACAACAAATTTCGTTGGCAGTTGGCACCAGATTTAACACTAATTCCTTTGTACGCGGTTGATGTAACTACTTAATAGTGCATTCTAAATCTATAATCTATAAATTAGTAAAAGAAAACATGATTGGTTCTAATGATTCTCGTTCTTACTTTTTGAACAAAAGTCTAGATTGTTCCGATTACCTCCAAAATACAGGTCAAAAATTGATAAGACATTAATTTATTGTTTAAAAGATAGAAAACTTACTACTTATTTCCATGACCACCTTCTCGGAAAAGATGGAATTAGACAAAAAACACAAATGAAAAAATAAGGCTAATTATACCTATGTCCCTAAGATTATGGGGTAATTACAGTCAAGAACACAAAGTTTCAAAATGTAAAATTCCGTGACCAAAAGTGTTTCAAATGTATCACCCGTATCCATCCGTTAGGGTTCCATCCAAAAAATATACTATTCATCATTACGTATTTTAAAAATAGCAATACTGCCCTTGTACAATATATCCTAAATAATTTTTATAATTTTCAAATTAAACCTTAATTTTTTAAAATTAGGGTTTGCAACTAATTTATAAATTAAGCTTTTGATTAGGAGGATTTAAAACCTTGATTAAAAATTAGGATTTTGAAACCTTAAAATTAGGGTTTCAAGACCTTAATTTGCAAATTAAGCTTTTGTTTAGGAGGATTTGAAACCCTAATTTGAAAATTAGGGTTTCTCTTCTCCACTGATCTCGCCGCCAGCAATAGCCCAAGCCTCCTCCCTCATCCCACGCAGCCGGCAGCCTCTCTCGGCCCACCATCCAGCAGACTCGCCCCACCCCACCACGCCGGCAAGCCCCTTGGCAAACCCACCCCACCACGTCGGCAAGCTCTTTGGCAAACCCACACCGCCGATACACCACCGGCAACCCCTTGGCAAACCCACACCGTTGAGACACCGCTGGCAACCCTTTCTCTCTAAACCCCATTTCAATTCAATTCAATTCAATTCAATATTTTTCTCAACGAATCAATCTATAGCCTTCTAATTAAGAGGCGATGGGGAAGGGGAAGAGTGGTCGTCGTCATTTCTTGGGTCGTCGAGGAGAGAAAGCTGTGCGACTCGAGGAGATGAGAGAAAGCTGTGCAGCGACGGGGGAGGGTTGGTGCGGTGGCCGGGGAAGGGGGAGGGTGTTGCGGTGGCCAGGGGAGGGAGGGTTGGGGGGGCCGCGAAGGGCGGGGGTGTGGGTGGCTGCGAAGTGGGTGGGGAAAGAGTGGGGGAAGAGAGAGAGAGTAAAAAAAAATTAGAATTTTTCTTTTTTGATTTTCTTTTAAAAAAAGAGATAATGACATTTTAAAAAATAACTTTCTAACATAAGGGCAATAAAGTCATTTTGTTAAACCGTCAGAATTTTTAGGGTTCTGTTTGGTCAATGGATACAAGTGTAATTTGTCCAAACTATTGTCCTTACCTGTAATTATTCCCAAACTTCAGGGACATAGATGTAATTAGTCAAAAAAATAAGTGAAACACATGCTAAAATTTGCCTAAAGTGGAGAGAAATTAGAACGGCGTCGTACTCGACCCCTGTGATTTGAATTCTTCACTTTTTCGCGGCCTCTATATGGGGAGAGTTCTGGATCTACACCGCCGCGTAGAAAGTTCAGGCCAAGCACAAACACACACAAAATCACCATGTCAAATTCACACATTTCACCTACGAATCTCGACTCGGAACCGTAATTTCACTAATTTCAGCTTTGTCGGCGCGAATGGCGTCGCCGATCAACTACGCGATCGACGACAAGGACCTGGACGACGCCGCGTTGTGGGCCGTCATCGACTCTGCCGCTGCCTCTCTCTCCTCTTCCGCCATCAGGCCCCGCAAGCCCCACCTCCCGCCGCGTCTCGCTGGGCCCCACCGCCACTCCCCCGTCCCTCTCCCCGCCTCGATCTTCTCCCCCCCGTCCAGAACCCCCAGAACAAAGCACGGCAGCCGCTCGCCGGAGTCCGATTCCATCACCTCCTCCGACGGCGAGGTCTTACAAGAGCCCGCCTGGTCCCACCACCACCGGCCCCACAAGGTTGCCAGATCTTGTGTTTCGCAATTTAGCGGAAACAATCCTATTAGTCCTAGTCCAAGTCCGCCTCAGATGTTGGTGGTGAAGCACGTGCAGCGCACGCCGGCCACGCCGATGTGTAATCTGGCGGCCGTGCAGGGGTATAACAGTCCTCCTAGTTCACTGGAGTGTTCGCCGTTTGTTCACGGACACTGTGAGGAGAAGGAGAGCGTTATGAGGCACAGCTTGTCCGGAAGGTTCCCCACCGTTTCGCTCTTCAAGGAGTACCAAAATGCAGCCATGGCGGTAAATTTTTCTGTCTCGCTTGGGAATGTTAGAGCTGTGTTTGCAAACCTAATTATGTCCGTACGGCTTCAGATGAAATGTGTTTGATATGTTATAGCATACCTCCAACTTTGCTATTTTTGTGAAATTTAGTTGTATCGCCGCTTCAATTTAGTTGTTTGGCTTGTGTTTGCAAAACCTAAGCTTATGCTTATATGGCTACGTGAAATGTGGCTCCTAAATGAATCAACTGCGTAACCTTCAATAGAACTGTTGTCATCAAGAATTGCTTTTAGGATCTCATTTTGTCAATCTTCTTTGTCTTATCATATAGCTACAATTTTGCTGCATGCTGGTTGGTTTGGTACCTGGGACATCTTTTAAGTTGTGTGCCTCTGCTTTGTCGTGGGAAATTGATGAGAAACTTTTACAACATAGGCGGAGACATGTGTTTTTGTGATTAGAAATGTGGCTTGGATCTCTTTTTGTTATGGCAATTGGACATTATTTTATTTCTGTCAAAAATTGAGTGAAGATCTATGTTACATGGACTCGGTACAAGTGTTTGAGTCGGATACATGTCCAAGTGTCAGATTCGTCTAATTTTCAAAAACCAGACACGGGGACACTGCAAAATATTGCTATTTATTACCATTTTGTAGTGTTCCTTAGGTAATATGGTGTCTTCAGTGACTGACATTGTTTTAATTGAAATCCTATCTCATCTCAACGCAATAAGGGATTAAAAGAACACTTTAAGATAGTGTTCTCAGTGGCATATCCTATGAGATGTGTCGAACACATATCCCATACCCGTGTCCAACTGCCAAGTGTTCGATATGGGTACTTCATGCATTTTGAAGAGTCCACGTAACATAAGTGAAGATCGTAGAAGAGGTGGCAGTGCCTCTTTGTCAGCAATCCTCATTTCATTTGTCTAATCCCAAGAGTTGCAAGAATCGGTTCCCTGTACTTGCAGCTTTGAAATAGTATCAGCAAGTTAATAATAGAACTTTCCTTTAGCAATTCTATTTCTTTTCACAGAGATTCCACTTATCTACCAATTGCTTCTCATACTATATACAAATGCCCTCAGATATCACTCTCGTACAACATGCTAATTAGGATTACCTTTTTTCTTGAGGAGAGAGGGCAGCAAATGTGGAGGGGACTGCTTATATTCTTATAAACTGTCAAAGTTTTTTGTTTCCTAGCTACTCTCGAATGTACAATACTCTAGGGCAATAAAGCCGGAAGTAAGGCAAAAATGTAAAGAAGTATGAACCACGTGTAGCAACTTAACTATGAATTGAACATAGGAGAGAAAGTCATCGTCGTTTACCTGACTTAACATCTGTATTCAGTGTCATCCACTTCCGACTTTGGACTACTTTAATTACTTGTTGGCTAGTTATGCATGCTAGCAATCATAAACGCCAGATGTACGTAGGTACAGTTTAGAATCTAACATTCACAAACTAGCATTGGACATCTAAATAAAACCTGAAGATGCCCTCCAAGTTTTCACTTTACTTTCCTATAGATGCTTCCTAATGTTCATTAAGTATTTGCCAACTGAGTACTCCGTTTTGAGTTGAACAAGCTACTGCTTTTGTGGACAGATTTTGGAGAAAAGTGATTACACTGTGATTTCTGGGAGCCCTTACATTAAAAAGTCAGGTAAACCCTCAAACTTGGGTTTTATTTTGTTCTTCCCACAGTTGAGGGATATATCCTGTAATGCACATGTTTTCTACAGGTTGGAGGAAGATATCATTTTACTTCAATCTCTCATATGAAATTAAGGACAAGACCATTGAATTTGATGATAACCGTAATGTTCAGCGTGCGGAATTTGTCGTTCGAGCATACATGCAGTACGAATTTTACCTTTTTTCAACTTGAAGCATAAAATGGAGACTTGTTTTAGCTTTCAATTTTTTCCTTATGCTCATGCATTTTTTCCTTCTTTTCTGATTGTCCTTTTCAAAGGGGTGGTAGGTTTTCAGATGGATGGGGCTCATGTGAACGACGCGAGAAGAGATTTTCAAAACCAAATCATGATATTCCCAGCACAGCAGAAACTAGAGCCAAAAATAAAGCATGCCAGGTTTATCTTCCTCCATGTGCAGCTTTCTTCAACAATCAGCTAATTCACGTGTTATTTCACTCTCCCACTCGAGTATATTATTTTATAATAACCTGATTATATCCCATATATATCATGTTAAGAGGAAGCCAGGGGCCAGGGCTAACTTATGCTGCACTATGACTAATACTAAGCTTAAAATGCTTATTGTTGGAAAAAATTCCTCTGGGGGTTCCTAACTAAGCCAAGCTGCAGCTAAATGCATTCAGTAGTCAGATCCCCTACTCCACATTAGTCTGCATCCAATGCTCAGATACTATTATGCTTACTCTTTTAACAGTTTAGTGAGGATCTTCTAGCTGTGCTCCCATCTCTATATTGCTAACTAAACTAAATGAAACTATGGTAGCTTCTCCATTAGACCTTCTGCTTGCTGTGCTACACTACCAGGGTATGTTAGTTAAGTAAGGTACATTCAACCTCAGGTCATATGTCCTTATGTATGCTATCTCTAAGGTGTCAACTGTTCCCTTGGTTTATGTGACTGGAATTAGAATGAAACAGTTGACAAAGAAAAAGGAAAATCTGCCATGTAGTAATCATTTCTTCCACTTCCTCGGCTTTGCTCTTCCAGAAGTCCTCTTGCTTGTCAACCAGAACCAGTCATTCATTATGCGTGACCTGGTCCCTAGTTGCCTTGAGTCTCACAGCTGAACTGGTTTCCATTTGCTATGCATGCCTCTCTACTTCTATGCTTTCTCTTTTCTGATTAATTCTTCTCACGTCATAACTCTAGGCATGCTCAAGTCACCTTGCTTCTTGGCTTCAACATTTTGTGACATAGGCGCAGCATTTTCTTGGTTAGATCTTTGATTTCTAACCTTAAATGTTAGATTTTTCCAACAGCAGACATAATTGCCTGATCATGCATTGCAGAGTTCTATTTTACTGCAGTTTTGATTTGCAAAGTTAATCATATTTTTGCTCGAACAAATTTAGTAGTGTTCTCGTACTGAATCTTCTTTTTGGTAGTTTTTTGTCATTAAAGGAATCTTAACAGATAGAATTATGTATCAGCCTTTAATTGATAGGTTGATTGAGCTGTGAAGTTAAGATCCTTTGACAATTTATTTAGGCCAGCTTGCACTGATATTAATGTTTGACCTACATATCATGGTACACTTACCTCATTAGCCAGGCTTTAGCCAGGTTGAAAGGTTTAGTTTACAGACGAAGTTACTGAGTTCGCAGGATCATGCACCCTTTTTCCTAGTTATACCGGAAAAAGTACAGCTGGTTGGATTTGCTTTTTCGAATTATATCAAGATTTCATTCCTAGCTACCGCTTCGTAGACAGCTCCGCTTCCTCGTCTTGCTTCCGCTGTCACATCTCGAATCGGTACAGCCATTCTCTTGGAACAAAAAAAAAAAGAAAAAAAGAAACAACTTTGCTGACAATTACATATTTTTTGTTTAACTGGGCAGGCTCACTGGGCGTGAGCAGCTTTTTGTCGGTCAAGAATGGCCAATTGTGTGCATTATATCTGTCATTTTTCCTTTGGCAAGTCCAACTATTTCTCATGCTCATCTCCAGTTCACTAATACTCTTGCAGCCCATACTACATTTTGATGTACCATTCATGTCCCGATATTTTCAGCTGAGGATTGCCATGCTTCCCTGTGCATATATTCTGTACTATTACTTATTACAAAGGAAAACATGTTTCCTATCTGTGAATTTGCGCTTAAGTCGGATATTCTATGTAACATACGCAGGACCTGCTAGGTATTGGAGAGTATCGACCTGGTGCCCAGAATGTTCAAAGATAAATTTACTTATACATCATTACAATTCTTGGTCATTACAATCTGGGAGGACAACATGAGGAGAACGGGTAATATTATGTATTGTCGTACCCGACACCACAAGTTTCAATTGAATTGAGCAAGAAGTTTTAACCAGAGGCAAAAAGAGTTCAATGCGAAATGCTTTGTTAGGCTCCCTCCAATATAATTCCCTGTATCATTTGAAGCCTTGGATGCTTCACTATAAACATTTTCTTTTAGAGAAAGTACTTATAAACATAACAATATCAAATGAGGATTTGTGGCAACATGTTTTGCCTCTGATTGCTTCTTACGTTTGCAAATCTGTTGCTCGTCAAGGGGGCTAAGATGGTTTTTTTTTTCTTTTCTAATTGTCTTTATTAGTTGTTTTATGTTGAAGAAACTCTTGAATGGTTCCCAATTAGTAAACCCGATAATCTAGGACCATTTCAATGATCTTCTCATGATTAGGACAAGCAACAGTGTATCAGGGTACAAAATCTTATTAATGAGGGGGTGTTTCGTTGGACCATGTGTTAAAGCAGAGACTTAAGATATGGAATTTATTTATTGAATACTTCGACTGGTGGTTTACAAAAGGATAATTTTGTTATGCAATAATGGAACTATCCTCATCCAGTGATGTATGGGCCATGGGGACGTGGTCACTAACCTAAGTTAGACAGAATGGCATTTATGTACCGGGCCAGTCAAGAACCGATCTGTTGTGGGTCATCCATCATCTTCCTTGCAGGGGCTGTAAGTCTTTCTTGTACAGAAACTATCAGTATTCAATCACGGGTAGTCACTTAACTCAGCCCCACCTCTCCCCCACATATCCAGCCACGAGCTATACAACGATTCAGGGAAATATTCTCTTACGAGTAGAGTCAAGTGTAACACTTAGGGCTAAAAATGAACTGAATTGTTCACGAATAGCTCGATATATTCGTTCATATAATAGGTGAATTGAATACGAAACATTTTTTTGAGTGCTCTTTTATTAAACAAGTCGTGAACATAATGATATTTGTTTATTTATGTTCGTGAACAAAAGAGCTCGTTTACTTAATGAGCCGAGTCTTATAAAAGAACATCGGTTCATTTACTCTTTACAATATATTATACCTACTCAAAATATCTATATATCGAGAATTGTGTTAGGACGTGGAAGCTTGTGGCCTAAATACTTCCCCTCTCTATCTCCAGATGTGGGTTTTCCTTATCAGCTTATCTCATCAGAGAGACACTCCACAGTTCACACCTGTTCCCCCTCTCTCATCAAACTCGTGCCCCCTCTCTCATCAGTCATCAGTACACAGGTAGTCTTCGATCATCACACAGGCACACTGTCGGCCAGCCACACCCCACGCCGATGCTAGACCACCGCCCACACTGTGGGCCAGATCACCGCCCACGCTGCGACCAGACGACCGCCCATAGCGCCTCCTTCTCTCATATACTCGAACAGTCAAACACCCTCTGCCCCCTCCCCTCCCTCTCTCTCTCACTCTCACACACAGATCGCACAAACAGCCCCCCCTCTCAATCTCTCAGACACAGAGATCACACATAGCCCGCTTCTCTCTCTTCACTGACTGTCATCACAACCAGATTCAGCCTACGTCGCCGGATTCAACTTGCAAAGCCGCAAAGTCATGTTTCAGAACTGCAAAGCTGCAAAATTAGGGGCGTGAAGATGGAACTAATTCATAAAAGGCATGCATCAACCTGTTGTATATGTCTTCATCGCCGATCAATCGAGATTTCTTTTTACAGTATTTTTATTTTGCATCCCTCATTGTATCTGCTATCGTGTTCTTACTTTCTCTTATTTCTCTTTCGTGAATAGGTTCTTGTTTTTGATTGCTTGAACGATTTGAAGATTTTGAGTAAATTTAGGAATTTGATTGAGGTTGAACACAAATGCAAGCCGAGTTTGGCTCGTATTGTTAAATGAGTTGAACTAGTCGAGCCTGAGTTTTTCCGTCACCAACTCAAGCTAAGTTCGAACATTGATGTTTTGGCTCTTGACGAATTCGAGCCGAGCTCAAACATGCCAAAACTTAAACGAACCAAGTTCGAACACACCCATGTTCAGCTCGAACTCGGTGCATATACAACCCTAAGTGTAAGGGGTTGTCAATTAAAAGTTAGCATGGTGCGGCTGCTTCAATTTGAAAGCTGTACATAATATTGTATCGAGTATCATCGATTTAAAAAAACAAAAAGGAAACAAACTGTTTGATTTCAACTGTTTGAACAAATCATACTTATCAATTTGGAGAGGTTTGGACATGTAGCCATTTTGTGACTTATTTGGATCTATCTAAAATTGTTGGACCTTTGTAACATGTACATGATCATAAGTATATTTAAGTTTACTTATTGAAGTCAGGGTATAGTTTACTAATTCATGTTGGTGGCTAGATTTTAAAAAGAGCAAAAGCTAGATAGTAACTACCATTGGACTAAATTTTACTCCTTCCGTCCTTAATTAATCAATCATATTTTTTTTAGATCAGAAAAAATAAAAATTGATCACTTTCCAAACTAAGAAATGTTCTTTAGGTGTTTTTCCATCTTTAACCTTATTACACTTTTTGAACTCCATCTCTCTTTCCGTATTTAATCCCCCACTAACCTTTTTTTCTTTCTCCTAACCCACTGTTCCCCCCCCCCCCCCCCTCTCTCTCTCTCTCTCTCTCTCACTGGTAGAATGAAAAACTCATATAATATGACTCACATCCTAAATAAGTGTGCAAGTCAAACACGATCAATTAATTAAAGAAAGATGGAATAACATTTTTATCTCTGTGTGTGTGTGTGTGTGCGCGCGTGTGTGTACAGGGTATGGTCCGGTTTGATTTAAAATGGTTTCAAGAAAACCAAATCAATTGGCCCAATTGGATTTTTCGTTTAAAAAAATAAAAAACAATTGTTTTGTAAATAGGTTCGTGATTGACTGCATTGGTCAGTTAAATTTTATCAGAAAAATCGATTTGGAACGGTTAAATACCTAACCTGTTGATGATTCTCCTTACGTAAAATGAAACTTTCAAAAGCTTAAGTTGTAAAATAATAAAAAGAACAAACTTTGGCTGCTCGAGTTGTAGAAATCTTCTTCCAACTCTGTATACAGTGACAATTAATAGTCGTTAAAAATTTCTAGTGACTTTTCTACCAATGTATTTAACGACAACTCTTACCAGCATTTTTTTTACCAACATTTTTAACGATATTTTTTAACAGTATTTTTTAGCTGTGCTAAGCTGAGCGCAATGATCATTAATTATCGTTAGTTATAGGATGAGTAGGAGAATATTACTTCAATATGAATGGCAGTCAAATTCTTTTTATTAAAAATGTATACACTGCTCCAGTCAGGGGGTGTGTTCCCAGTACATTATTATTCCATTTCCAACCGTGTCTAATGAGTAATGAGAAACACTTGAACTGTGCTAAGCTGAGCGCCCTCTCTCTCTCTCTCTCTCTCAAAAGAGGCAATGTTTTCGGACAGCATGTGAAGCCAGCCAAGTACATTTCCTTTCGCAGCTTCTTTATTTTCCTTTTCCCCTTATTTCTTCCCAGTTCCTAGTCATCTCTATTCCTTAAATTCGTTTCATAGAGAGATTGCAAGAGGGTGGAAATGACAGTTAATTCTTTCTCTGAGGTGACCACAGCATTCTCCTAGAGATAATCTGCTAACAGACCAAGTACCCTCAGAGCACTTGGGTTTAGAAAGCTATGGATCAACAGGTACACACACACACACACACACACACACTCTTCTATCGCCTTCAACTGGGCTTCGTTAGATTTGCCCTATCATCCCTTCAAAGAAAGCTTTTTTGACTAGAAGCTGATTTTGTTAGTCTCCTCCTTTGGATTGTGGAACTTATCTTAGTTTTGCTTCTTGCTGTCCATAGAAGATTGTATATATGAATTTTAAGATGTAAAGTCATTGGATATTCTTATTTGCAGGAAGATGGATGGCCACTGGGGTTGCAACCCCTGAATTTGAGAGCTGGGTTGCTAAGAAATCCAGACATGAGTAATGGTTCAGTCTCTTTCAACACTTTGGTCACTGGTTCTCCCACTTCCTCCACTGATTCTTCTTCTGATCTTGACACAGAGGTCAGTAATATAATGCATGAGTCTTTGAAATTAATGCCCGTGTATATATGCATATGAATGTAAAGTCAAAAGTGTGTGGCAAGTTGGCAATGACCAATGGGCCAAAACAGTGTCTAGCAAACAAAAAAAGATAAAAAAAAAAAAGGAAATCCATCACTTTTAAATATGTGTACTTCTCTTCCGTCATTTACTCGTGTAATTTGCCTTTTGGTCACATGATAATAGCATATGTAGGCTGGCATTATTGCCAAGGAAGTCTAAAGAATCAATGTTCTGAACGATGAAGGATCCAAAAAAGAATCAATGTTCATAAACTCGAATTGTTATTCTCAGAATAATTATAGTTTTAGCAGTTCGGTGATTTCACTGATGTAGTCAGGTGTAACCATGCGAATCATCGTCCGAACCTGAAACATCAAATAAGAAATTACAATTACATACACAATTACCAATTAAAAAAATCTTTGCTTAAAAGAGCATAAGCACTCCTTGAAGGTCCTTTTAAGTATAGTTGGGCTACCGAGCATAACCACACATGACCAGCATAGTCCTCTTTCCCTTATTTGGGTCCATTGACGATCATATTGAAAGCAGAGCTAACAACCATTTCTCTGTAAAAGCTGGCAGATGCTATTTGTATATGCATTTTTTCATGTTTTACTGTTTTCAGTGTCAGACTGGGTCATGCCTTGTAAAAATTCAAAGTTGAAAGCTCTTTAGTCCTTTTCACATGGTTTTGAATCATGCTTTTTGAGTCTTGGATTCAGTATTACTTCATTCACTCTCATGCCTTGGAAGCTTGCACTAATTTTGTGACATCTAAACAGGATTTTAACATATACCTTATAACTTATGCATCTCATATGTTCTAAAACCTAGTCAAGGCGCCGAAGTAATGTCTAAACCCAATGATTTAAAACAAGGATAAAGTATCCCAGAACAAAGAAACACCCTCCACACCCAAAATTGAGATGAAGCAATGTAGAGGGAAGTACTTAGCATTGAGATTTGAGACTCTTTAGCTCACATATTTTCACTAGTTTTTAGGGATAATCATCAGGTCTTTGACATTCCTCTTCCTCTATAATCTTCAGTGGATGAATCAATCTAAATTGCCATTTTTTGTGAGATGGACAGATAGAACAAATTTACAAAAGGAACATTAAAAAGGGAAGCTAGACTAGTCACTCTCATCAAGTTTCTATCATTGTTTATTGATGGTCTTGCTTGGTCTTAACTGCTGTTTAATCCGCAAATGCTTCATGTTATCTGCTCCAGTCTACTGGTTCCTTCTTCCATGACAAGAGCATCACACTTGGGAGCCTTATTGGCGTTTCTAGCATTTTAGAGCTCTCCCGAAGATCAATGAGAGGAACATCATCCGAACCCTTAAAGGGCAAGAGGAGTTCCAAACCAAAAGCTTGGTTATTCTCACTGTGTTCAAAGCTGAGCACCGATGCTGTGAGCATGAACAGCACTCCATCTCTCCGTCACTTTCTTGAAGCTGAGAGGAGAGCTGCCAGCATGTACAGGAGGAATCAGAGCCCAAGAATGTGTTCGGACGCAAATTCGCTCTTTGTTGGCAGCCGAGTTGCTCCTCCTGATTCTAGATGTTGGTTGGAACCAGATAATGAGTGTGGAGCTCCACTGCTTTTGGCATGTTTGTGTGGGCATCTTACTCATTGAAAGATCAACCACTGAACAACTTGTATTGTGTTCTTGGCATGGGAATTTGATATTGATGTTCTTTGTTAAGTGCACCATTTCTAAGTGTACAAATAATCAAAGTGCATATTCAACTGTTATAGATGAAAACTGAATGTGCAAGCGAGAATAAATGAACCCGAGTTCTAATATCGTGTAAAGTTACCGTCTGCTATAAAAGTCCAAACTATTAGAAAATCGACCCAACCATATATACTATGCTCTTACATTCTTGAACTGAATTTGGATTTAAAGTGCTTTGTAAAGAGAGGACACTGCTACTCATACAGCTCGGGAAAGGGACCTTGAGGCAACCTGCAAAGGGCAACTGCATCTTCAGTTTTTGTGATTAGAGTTATCTCTCCAATGTCAAATACAATCCCTCAACTACGTTTGTGTCTTTCAAAAGATTCTTACTTATTTTAGCCGTGTAATCAGTTCTTTAATGTCGAATCTAGCCTCGTTTAAGGTAATAAAGCAACCTTTTTAATCAGATTCGATCTACCAGAGGCCAAATGGGCCTTCTACTCCAATTTTAGTGTTTAAGAATTGTCAAAGGGTACTGGGAACCCATGGCCATAACCAACAGAGAAAAAATAATTGCCGATGACCCTAATGTGACCAACGAAGTAGCAAGGAAAATTTGTTCTGGAGTGGAAGCGTGTTGGGCTGCAAGTGTGAAGTGCATTATAAAAGTAGTTCAAACCAACAAATCGGAATGAATGATCGGCAGCGATGCATCCTCAAAAGTAAACTGGCATGTAATTAAACCAACAAATTTGAATTAATGATCGGCAGCGATGCATCATCAAAACTAAACTCGCAAGGAATTCAGTAGAAATAAGCACTTCTGAAACAAATAGAATGTGGAGGTGCACGCGTAAAATCATACTAGTTTGGTATTGAGTAAGCGTGGACAAGAGCTAATATATGAATGGATCACTTAACTTGTACTCATCCCGTATACATGGACCATTCATCTAATTTCCTTACAAAAACTGTATTAATAAGATAACAAACCCAATAAAAATCACCCGTGCTTTTTTATATGATTTATCAGTCAATATTATTTGCCCGCTACATAACCACTAAAAAAATGAACAAAGTACAGAAGAATGAGAACTTGGTTGCAATATCAGCCACTGACTACTACGGAGCCACTGAAAAAATGAACAAAATACAGTAGGATAGCTCAGTTGCAATGGAGGGAAATTACATGTGCTTGGATGAGGAAATCTTGGTACATAATCTTTCTGAAGGTAACTGATCAGTTATCCGTGCTGTAGTCTCCGTGGTAACTGTTTGCACCAAAACTTCTAAAGACTTAACCCCGTCCATTCCACCCAACGATAGCTCAAAAACTCTTGACTTTCTGCCTCTTCGTCATGTAGTAGACGGCAAACTAAATTATCATATTCCAAGCGGCATAACATGTGAAGGGTCTAGTACTTCCCAGGTAGTCTTCCTATTTTAAGGATCAATAGTCTAGTTTGCTGTTTGATAAACGATTACTTTTGCATCCTACTCCTCTTGTTTGAGCGCCCGTTAGTCAAAAGAATGTATGTATTGAGATATAAAAGTAAGATTTCGTTCACTTCATTTTGGTTGAATACCAGTACTAGGTGGCGTAGATAATTCAAATCTACAGATAATTCAACATAACAAAATTATCTCCAAAGATAACTAATAACTTCTTATTCAAAAGTTAAACTTAACAAATCTAGATTAATAAAATATTATCTAACAGTATAGTACGTAGAGATTACAGTGAAGGCATTCTAAAATGAGCTGCTACTCCAATCTTTCGAGCAAAAGCTTCAACGGCTTATACATCGCACCAGAGGCAAGCTGAATGAATGTCCAAAAATTTCCCTTTGACTTTTTTATTCTTGTTCTCCCCCCCACCCTAAATTTGTAGTACTTGAAGAGGGGACATAAATATACAAAATCTTTGATTAAATCTGCAGGTAGATAAGAAAGCTTAATGCAGTCAAAGGGCATTTCCGTCATCCAATAAGATCTCTCACGCACGAGCACACTTGCCCTATTATTTCACGTCATTTCTGATAGTAAAAAATCTTTTGTCCGTTTGTATACTGTACTTTCCTCTGCTTCCTCCTTTCAGTTTCTAGCAGAAGTCAATTTCACTAATTTGGACGACCAATGCGGTTTCAAACAAAAACGGTGGATATTTCTCCCAACTCATATTGTTCGTAATGCAACCCAGTCTTCGATACTATCATATTGCATCACTTCACTTCAATGTTGTGCACACAGAAAATGCAAAGAACCTGCCTGCTAATCAAATGCAAAACATGTGTATTTGGAGAACTGTTTAGGTATGAACACGTGATGCAATATGTTTAAAGAGGTACCGTTGTTGAATGTTCATGCAATAAGGGCTTTTGGGAAAAGATGGCCCGAGCTTCACACGGTCAAATTCCTTGAATGGCTAAGCCCAAAAAGCCCAAAACATTGGACAAAATTTTTATTATTCCTGGACTGGACTGTTCCTTGCCTTTGATCCAAGCTCAATTTTGACTAAAAACGAAATTTTTTTTTTCAGAACTTAGGTTGTCTTCCTCCTAAATCATTGGTCAAGTTAGAATGAAATATACAAAGTGCTGATCACCATCAACTGGACAAGTGAATTTGGCAATTAAAAGTGCTACTAAGAATTATTATAGAAAAGTGCTACTAAGAACTCTTACTGAAAATATTAGTAGAAGTGACATTAACTATATCTAGCGAGTACCAAAAAGGTACTACTAAGAATTGTTAAAAAAATATTAGCCGAAGTGACATTCTCTATAATTAATAAGTATTAATTGTCGCTATACGAGGACTTGAACATCTTCCTACGACTTAAGTAGCATCAAAAAAGTTTCGCACTCTTATTGTCATCAAAAAGTGCAATAATAATGACATATTAACCTTTAACGACAATTTAAGTCGTAAACAAGTATATTGGATTGGAAATAGACATTTCCTGTTTAAATTACTTTAACAAGCGCATGGATACAACTTTGAAGTACGCAATTAAAAAATCAAACTCATTATGACCCAAGAAAGTCGAGCGCCCATTGAAAAAATTAAAATTGGTACTATTCAGATCGACTTTGTGAGTTTGTTAAATGCTAAACCAACATTACCAAAAATAGGTAAGTTCTAAAAGTAGGAGTTGTTAAAGCGATTGGCTTCCTTATAGTCATTTGTATCCATGTGCGTGTCTGAAAAGTCAGTCCTAATATATATGATTTAAGATTAATTTTGACCGTCATTCAAGTTGTAGGAAGAAAGTTACAACTCTCATATAGCGACAATTAATTATCGTTATATATTTTTAACTACTTTTATCTAGTGGTGCTAAAAATGTATTGTTTTAAATTGTCGTTTTAAGTGTTTGCAGAAAAGTTATAAAAAATGTCGCTGTAGAAGGGGTTGTAACTATCTTCCCATAACATGGCTAGCAATAAAAATTTCTCCTTTTAAATTTACCGTGTCCTGCGAGAATCAAGCACACTAAACCTCCTTCACCGGTGAAAATTATGCACATTAGACATGTGTTAGAGACTTGATAAATGTCGTGATTACCTTCCAAATTGTTTTTAAACCAATTCTTTGTCTTCGCTTTTCCTTTCCTCTTTATCAGCAATACCTCTGAGATGGCAACACCAAGTCAACACATTATTTACAACACTCTTTAGCGACCAATCACATCAATTGTACCCTCATCTAAACCAGTCGCCAATCACGAGCCCAGTATCTTAACAAACCGTATCGATTTCTATCGATTTGAAAAAAAGGAAAAAGATATATTGTAGTTGAACGGTTTGGTTTAAACTATTTGGACAATCATAAGGATCAATTTGGAGAGATTGACCGTTTGGGCTTGTAAACATTTTGTGACTTTTTTGGGCCCATCTAGGATTATACTGGAACTTTGTAATATATACATGATCATAAGTTTTTGGAGCCTATCAATTGAAGTCGGGGTATATTTTACAAATTCACGTCGGTGGTTAAATATTAAGCAGTGCCAAAGCTCGATAGTAACTAGGATTAGACTAACATTTAATATTTTTATTCGTATATATATATAAGGTATGGTTCGATTTGATTGAAATCGGTTTCAAGTAAATCAAACGATCATCCGAACCGCATATCTGGTTTGGAAAGAAAAACAAAAACCAACTGTTTTGTGAATGGGTTCATGATTGACTGCATTGATCCGTTCAAAATTGGTTTGGAAACGGGTTATATACTCAACCAACCGCCGATTCTCCTGAGGTGAAATGAAATTACCGAAAGCTTAAGTTGTACAATTATTAAAAAAGTACACAGTACTCCAATCCGGTGGTGTGTTCCCAAGTACATTATTATTCCATTTCTAACCGTTTCTAACGAGTGATGAGAAACACTTGACTGTGCTAAGCTGAACTCTCTCTCTTTCTCGTATTTGGACAGAGCATGTGAAGCCAACCAAGTACATTTCCTTCGCAGCTTCTTTATTTTACTTTTCCCCTCATTTCATCCCAGTTCCTAGTCATCTCTTTCTAATTCTTTCTCTGAGGTGACCACAGCATACTCCTACAGATGATCTGCTACAGACCAAGTACTAGAGGTGTCAAATGGGCCGGCCCAGCCCAAGCCCATCGGGCCTCCAGCAAACCGGGCCAGAGCCTCTGTCAAACGGGCCAGGCCGGGCCAAAATAAGGAAAATCTGGGCCCAGTCCAAGCCCAAGCCCTAGGCCCAACATCTGGGGCCGGGCTGGGCCGGGCTTGGGCCGGGCCAGGGCCCAATTTTTTTTTTGTTATTCAAAATAATATTATTATTTTACTATCTATTTTGTTATTATTATTTAATAATATAAATACTAACTTTTTATATGTATTTTAACAGGTATTTTTTACACACAGTACTAATACTAATTTATATGTAAGAGAGTAGAATTATTCGGTTTGGTATTTATTGACAAATAAGTTCGGCTAATTATGTTGTGTACAATTTTAAACAAATGATTTTACCATCTTCCCTGACCCTAGAAGCTGATAGTAAAGATTCAACCTACATGACCACATAGCCTCCCACTTGCTGGCATGTTCCTCGAGTTATTCATCAACTGGAAGTTGACTCTTCCTTCTTTTTACACTTCTTACAAAGCAAGGTATGTTTGTGCCTTCTCAAAATGTTGTGTTGCTTAGCTCAAATCTAAAAGTAATAGATCTGTAGCCACGAATATTTGTTTATTTTCTCACTAATGATCTAAAAGTAATAGATTTTTTCTACATTTTAGTCATAGAAGGCAAGCAAATACACCTTAGTTTAAAAAAAAAACTGAAAATGCCATTTTTTGGGCCAAAAGAGGGCCCTGGCCGGTTTCTCAAAAAGTTAGGCCTGGCCCTAGCCCTGGCCCAAGCACTAAGGATTAGGGCCAGTCCGGACCCAAAAAAGAGCCGGGCCGGCCCAGGCCAAAAAAGGGCCGGGCTGGGCCAACCCACTGGCCGCCCGGCCCATTTGACACCTCTACCAAGTACCCTAAAGGCACTTGGGGGTAGAAAGTTATGGCTCAACGGGTACGTACACACACACACACACACACACACACTCACTCTTCTATCACCTTTCAACTGGGCTTCGTTAGATTTGCCCTACAATCCCTCCAAAGAAAGCTTTTTTGACTTGGAGCTGATTTTGTTAGTCTCTTTCTTTGGATTGTGAGGAAGATGGATGGCCACTAGGGCTGCAACCACTGAATTTTAGAGCTGAGTTGCTAAGAAATCCAGACATCAGTAATGGTTTCAGTCTCTTTCAATACTTCGGTCACTGGTTCTCCCACTTCCTCCACTGATTCTTCTTCTGATCTTGACACAGAGGTCAGTAATATAATGCATGAGTCTTTGAAATTAATGGCCGTATTCATTTGCATATGAATGTCAAGTCAATAAGTGTTTGGCAAGTTGACAATAGCAAATTGGTGAATACAGTGACTAGCAACCAAAAAAGATTAAAAAAAAGAAGAAAACAAAACAAAATCCAGCACATTTTTTCCTTCACTTTTAAATATGTGTACTTCTCTCGGGTCATTTACTCATATAACATGCCTTTTGATGGCATGACAATAGCATATATATAGGCCGGTAATATTGCCAAGGGAGGCTAAAGAATCATTATTCTTATCGATCAAGAAAAATTTAATCGATGGGAAAAAGAATCATTGTTCATAAGCTTGAATCGTTATTCTGAGGTAATTATAAGTTTAGCAGTTCGGTGATTTCACTAATATGGTCAGGTGTAACCGTGCTGATCATCGTCCTGGGTATGTAACCTGAAGCATCAACAAAGATATCACTGTTACATATGTAATTACTTATCTAAACCATAGCGTAAAGAGCTCAAGCACTTCTTGAAGCTCCTTTTAAGTATATTTGGGCTACCAAGCATAACTACACATGACCAGCGTAGTCCTCTTTCCCTTATTTGTGTCTATTGATTATCGTATTGAAAGTAGATTTCTCTGTAAAAGCTGGCAGATGCTATTTATATATGCATTTTGTCATGTTATACTGTTTTCATTGTTAGACTGTGTCATGCCTTGTAAAAGTTGAAAGTTGGCTCTTTAATCCTTTTCACATGATCTTGAATCATGCTGTTTGAGTCTTGGATTCAGTATTTTGAGTTCATTCACTCTCATGCCTTGAAAGCTTGTACTAATTTTTTCACATCTAACAGGATTTTAACATATAAATTCCTACGAATGCATGTCATACAATCACGCATGTGGACATGTTCTCAAGCCTAGTCCGTCATCGCCCCAAACCAAGATGAAGCAATGTAGAAAAGTACTTAGCTTTGAGATTTGAGACTCTTGAGTTGCACACCAAGTAAAGATAAAATTTATGGATTTCTACTAGTTATAGGGTAATCATGTATTTAATATTCCTCTTCCTCTACAATCTTCGGTGGATGACATCGATCTAAATTGCCATTTCTTGCGAGATGGAGCAGATAGAACTAATTTGCAAAAGAAACATTAGAAAGGGAAGCTAAGCTAATCAAGATTCTATCATTATTTTTGGTTGGCCTTTCTTCGTCTTCACTACTGTTTAATCCGTAAATGATTCATGTGATCTTCTCCGGTCTAATGGTTCCTTCTTCCATGACAAGAGCATCACACTTGGGAGCCTTATCGGCGTTTCTAGCATTTTAGAGCTCTCCCGAAGATCGATGAGAGGAACAGCATCCGAACCCTTAAAGGGCAAGAGGGGTTCCAAACCAAAAGCTTGGTTGTTGTCACCGTGCTCAAAGCTGAGCACCGATGCTGTAAGCATGAACAACATTCCATCTCTCCGTCGCTTTCTTGAAGCTGAGAGGAGAGCTGCCAGCATTTACAGGAGGAACCAGAGCCCAGGTACGTGTGCAGCTGATTATTTCTTGCATATCAAGCCTGTTTCCGACGCAAATTCGCTCTTTGTTGGCAGCCGAGTTGCTCCTCCTAATTCTAGGTGTTCGTTGGAACCAGATAATGAGTACGGAGCTCCACTGCTTTTTGCATGATTGTGTGGGCATCTTACTCATTGAAGGATCAGCCATTGAAAAACTTGTATTGTGTTCTTGGTACGAGAATGTGATATTGATGTTCTTCGTCGAGTTAACACATGTTTTAAAAGCTTAAACTATTATAGAATAGATCAATAATGTATATCATACTTTAACATCAGTTCTTAATTGTACGTAGAGAGATAAATTAAGGTACACTATTTCTAATTGCATAAATAATCAGAGTGCAAATTCAACTGTTATAGATGGAACCTGTATACGCAAGCGAGGAGAACTGATTCCAAGCTCTAATACCGTGTACGTTATCATGTGCTTAAAGCAAACTATTAGAAAATCGACCCAACGATAGATATTATGCTCTTACATTCTTGAATTGATTTTGGATTTAAAGTGCATTGTAAGGAGAAGACACTGCTACCCGTATAGCTAAGGAAAGGGCCCTTGTGGCAACTTGCAAAGAGCAACTGCGGCTCCGTTTGACGCAATTTATTTTTTCAGTTTTAAAATAAACATGTTTAGCGCACATTTTTTGTTTTTTTTTCTTCAATTTAAAAAATTAGTTTTTAAACCAACTATTTTGAAAACTCAAAAAATGAGTTTCGATTTTCAGTTTTGGTTTTTATTTTGAGACCACCACTACCACCCTCTCACCGTCGCCGCCGGCCACTGCCGGAGGCCGATGGCCACCGCTAGCGGCGGCCGGCCACCACCACGCCCCACCACCAAAGAAAAAACTGGGTAATCAAAAAAAAAAAAACTCAAAATCAAAACTGGATAATCAAATACCCACTTATTTTTGTAAAAAAAAAAATTAAGCTGGTTTTCGTTTTTATTTTTTTTGGAAATAGAAAACCAAAATTGAAAGTTTTGTCAAACGGAGCCGCATCTTCAGTTTTTGTGATTAGAATTATCTCCCCAATGTCAAATACAATCCCTTTAACTGTGTTTGTTTCTTTCAAAAGATTTTTACCTATTTTACCCTGTAATCAGTAATTTATTGTCGAATCTAGCCTCATTTAAGGTAATAAAACAACCTTTTTAATCAGATTCGATCTTCCAGAGTCCAAATGGGCCTTCTACTCCAATTTTAGTGTTTAAGAAATGTCAAGGTTACAGGGAACCTATGAACATAATGAATAGAGAAAAAATAATTTTCACGGGAAAAATGACTTGACCCTAAGGCTTAATAAATGTGACCAGCGAAGTGGCAAGAAAAGTTGGTTCTGGAGTGGAATCGTGTTGGACTGCAAGTGTGAAGTGCCTAATAAAAGTAGTTCAAACCAACATATCGGAATGAATGATCGGCAGCGTTGGATCACCAAACGAATGAAAGTAAGCATAGCGTTTGAGCACCTCCAAAATAAGTAGAATTGTTGAGGTGCACATATAGAATTATATTAATCTCGCATTGAGTAAGCGCCGAGAAGAGTATATACATGAATGAAGTCTTATTGACTTAAAAACTTTTAAGTGAACTTGTGCTACACAGAGTGTCCATCTAATTTGTTTACAAAAACTGTATCAATAAAATGGTAAACCCAATAAAAATCACCCGCACTTTTCTCTATGATTTATCGGCCAATATTATCCGACCATTATGGAACCACCGAAAATGAACAAAATACAGGAGAATGAGAACTCAGTTACAATGGAGGGGAATTACTTGTGGTTGAATGGGCAAATCTTCTGTACACTATGTACCTGATTAGTTGGCAGTGCCGGATAATTTTATGCATCAAAACCTTCGAAGACTTAACCCCGTCCATTCCACCCAACAAGTAAAAAGAGTTATTCCCTATATGATAGCTCAAAAACTCCAACTTCTCATCTCTTCGTCGTGTAGTAGACGATAAACTAAATTATCATGCTCCGAGCAGTTTTATCACGTCCCAGGGCATCTTCCTATTTTAAGGATTAACAGTTAAGTTTGCTTGTCTTGCAAAAGATAACTTTTGAGTCCAACACCTCTGAGACTTATTTGTGCAGCTCGTGAGTCAAAAGCATGTAAAGTTTGTAAACAGTACATTTAGGGTGTTTGGATATGAAAATTTGAAATATTGGGTATTTTTAAATGCTCTCATTTCGAAATCCCCTGATTTACAAATTCTATTATTTTGAAATATCTTGTTTGGAAGAAAGGAAACAAAATGTTGTTAAAAAGGTGGGAAGCAAGATTCCTAAAAAACAGGGAACTAGTTATTATGGATTTATGCTTTACTGATTGGAGTGAATTTGACAAATAACTAGTTCAAATCACTCCGAAAATTTAAAAATTCTCTTTTGAACTATCCAAACAAGATATTTTGTCCAAGTGATTTACAAATACCCTACCAAAGTCAAATCCCCAGTTCAAATCCTATATCCAAACACACCAGCATTTTAAAATGAGCGTCTACTCCAAGCTTTTGAGGAAAAAGCTTCTGCGGCTGCTGTTAAACATCATGATACAGACAAGGTACGTTGAACGTCCAATATGCAATCAGTTGAAAGGAAAATTGACTACACAAATTTGCTTCTTCTCTTTAGTTACCTCCAATATTTCATTAACAGAAGTCAATTTCACTAATTTGGACAACCAATGCAGTTTCAAACAAAAAAAAGGTGGATTTTTCTCGCAATTCATTTTGTTCGTAACGCAACCCAGACCTTGATACTGTTATATTGCATGCCTTCATTCCAATCTTGTGCACAAAGAAAATTCAAACCCGCTAACTACATGCAAAGCCTGTGCGTTTGAAGAATTGTTTAGGCATGAACATATTCAATGCTACCTGTTCAAAGTTTAAACATATTGCGTCACATGTTCATGGAATGAGGACTTCCTGAAAAGATGGCCCGAGCTTCACAAGGTCAAATTCCTTGAATGGCTAGGCCCAAAACATTGGACAAAATTTTAATTATTCCTGGGCTGGACTGTCCCTTCCTTGCCTTTGATCCAAGACCAAATTTTGACAACAATAAAAAATCCAGATAGTCGGCTGTCTTCCTTCTAAATCATTGGTCAAATTAGTGTGTAAGAATACAAAGTCCTGATCACCATCATTTGGACAGGTTAATTCGGCACTACAACGGACAGGGAAATAGCAGTCCAGTAAAATGTGCTAAGTTGGCATTTTGGAGGCGGTTCTAGGCCTGATCAATATTTCTAAAATCTGAATCATGCAAGACTAGAATTAATCCTAGAAGATCTCAGTTCTATGTTGCATTACGCTATGCACTTTCATGAAAATTTTTGGCTATTATCCTGGTTTTGGGTCGACAGCTACAATTCTCATATAGCGACAATCGATGTCATTAAATGTTTTCACACGGCTGTGAATTGTCACGAAATGTATTAGCAGAAATATCATTAACTATTTTTAGCAATCATTAATTGTCACTAGACGATGGGTTGTAGCTATTTTTTTTATGACTTGGGTAGCAGTAAAAAGTTTTCACACTCTCATTGTGTGTGAAAAATGTATAATAATAACGACGTATAAACCTCTTTAGCTAGCAACTATTTAGGATGTGAACCCACGGGGATATGAAAATATGCATTTCCTGCTTACGTTACTTAGTTTTAACAAATGGATACAACTTTGAAGCACGATAATTGGAAAAATATTCTTGATATGACCCAAGAAAGTTAAGCGCCCACTTGAAAATTTGAAACTGGTACAATTAAGATGGACTTTTTTAGTATGTCAACTTGAGTGCTAAACCAACCTAAATTGTAAAAATAGGAATTGCTAAGCGATTGGCTTCCTTACGGCCATTCGTATTTATTTATTTATAATAAAGTGCACTGAAAAGTGACTCCCGGTATCGTATAAGATTTGCGATTTAACTTGTCCACAAATTCAAGTGCACTAGATCTCCTTCCGCATATGAAAGTTGGGCACATTAGATGTAAGTGTTACAAAATTGATAAATGCCATGACTACCTTTTGAATTATTTTTAAAGATAATTTTGTATTTTCTTTTTCCTCCCTTCTTTATTAGGAACATCCTTAGACAGCAACTCCACATCAACACATTATTCACAACACTATTTAGCGATCAATCCACATCAATTTTACCCTTATTAAAACCAGACGTCGGTCACGAATCCATTATCTTAACAAATCAGTTAGTCTGGAGAACGATAAAGTGAACGAAAAAGTACGGCAAAGAATTGTCTTCAATAAATAATATAGAAGGTAATTATGAAATTCATCAAGTTTGTAACAGTTCAGTCTAATATGTTGAAGTTTTACTACAAAAGGAGATTTTGTACGCTTTTTCTAGTTAGAAAAGGTAAATCGCACATATTCTTATAGTACAAGAAGTGAGCATTCGTTGAATTTTTTCTGGTTTATGAAAAACTACAAGGAAACCACATAATGTGGTTTCCACCCCGCAAATGCAGTTCTTTCAGCCTTTGGGCATATCACAAATATTGCTTGCCTAGGTTCCACTCATTTCGCTACTGTCATGTTTGAAGGGACGAGAGCCGAGTCATCCATGCTTTAGCTCAATTAGAGAGAGTCTATCCCAAACATAGTTATCAATACTGTACCGTATCGGCCGGTACGTACCGCTTTTGCTTTCTACTGGTACGGTATTTTTTACATTTTATACTAGTCAAATATCACTCTGTATCGATTGTACAAGCCGGTAGAGAAGATAGCGGCTGAGAACTATGTACTGGCCGAGATATTATATTTTTGTACCGATTCATTAAAAAATATAAAAATATCAAATTTTATTAGAAAATTTGTAAATTGACCATATAAAGACCAATTCAGAAAAGTCTAACTTCGATTATACTAGTCAAAGCCTCTTTAGCCTCTTGCTCATGATATTTATTACAATTTGTAATATTGGTCCTGGCAAGTTTACAATCTTCATTTAGCTTTGATTTACTTCATACCTGAAAGTTTTGATCATATATTTTTTTTATCTATATGATATACTGCTTTAACTTACACACATGTGCAAGCGCGCACACACAAAAATTGCTTATTCTTGAACCCAAGGACTTTACTATTGAACAGACAGTTTTTTTTTTTGCGTAAGAATTTGAAATGAAATCATTGACAAATGGAATATTCCTAAAAGAGGTAATTCAATCGAATAGGACAAACCGTTTATTCTAAAAGAGTTATGAGTAAGAAATATATGTATATATTCTTAGGTCACTAATTAGTGAATATTTCAAATGTATATTATTGATGAAAATTTTGAAACCGGACTAGTACTGATACGTACCATTTAACAAAAAATGATATGCACTCTGATACGGTATTCACAACTATAATCCCAAATAATCATGCATATGGAAGAAGTTTTGGCACTAACATTTCCACTGGTTATTGCTAATCAAATGTGAAACACGATTTGCTAAGTTAGGCTTCTTTATTTATGTATCAAGTTTTCTTGTTGTTCTTTTTATTTTGTAAAATAACTAAATTCTACATACTAGAGGATCATAAATTGAGAGGCCAACATATGTGATCTCGAGGATTAATGCTGATGAAGTTAGAGATTGTAAAACAAGATCATCGAAACAAATAAACCAAATGGTGAAAGCTAAATATTCGTGGGCTTACAGGGATCAAAGCATAAGGACCAAAGTCCGAATTAAAATAAAAATACCACAACAAAATCAAGTGCAAATTAACACAAAAACATCACTAAAAAAATAATCTCTAAAGCCGAATCGGCATATTCTGATAAACATCATAAGAATCCGATCACAACCAAATAAACCAAGCGGCGAAGAGAGGGTAACCACTACGCACCACTGACACTCTGTCTCGACCAACACAAACCACTTATAACACAACAACTCACTTCCAGCAGCATAACCTCGTAACTCCCACCTTATCAGCAACAAATCGAGCATGATGCTCCACCCAAATGCTCCATCATCGAGGCAGCGACCACCAACCATATCACCACCAGTCGAGACAGCCGTTATACATGACCAAAAAGCACCAGCGTGCACACCAACCTGATTAGCCCAACACAAATCAAAGAGAGGGCACCAAGCTTAGGGGAAGAGGGAGGGACAAACCTAGCCTTTATGTATAGCCAAACCACCCACAATGACATACCAAAAAATAGAGGGGAATCAAGCTAAGGGAAAAGAGGAGGAACAACCCTAGCCTGAAACAACCCCCCAGTCTTTACGGCCTCACCGTACATTAAATGCCTTTAGAAGTTTCCGTCATGCCGGCAAATGCACCACACCTAGAAAAAATTAGGGGAAGACAACAATAACAACCACAAATTGACGTTGTTGCCACCTCGACAAACCAATGCCGCCATAATCCACCTTGCAATCCAACATGAGATGCCAAGGAGCACCAAATTTAACATCCCCACTTGCCACTGACCCAAATTCCGTGGATAGAATAAAAAAGACACCTTTGAACCACGAATGAGGAAGCCACCCTAGGAGAAAGACTGAAAAACAACCCTAGAAAGCCTAGAGAGGAGTACCAGACCACCATGCACCGATGGAAACTGATATTGGCAGCAGAAACGATAGGGTACTTGAGGGGAGAGAGAAGGGTTCTTTATAGGTGACAATTTTGGGACTGGCTGCCCTTGAAGTTATAATCTTTCGAGGTGGCCGAAAATATGACTTTGCATAACTCGATAAACATCCCTAAGAACCTGATCATAACCTGATAAATTACGCGCACCATGCGCCACTAACAGACCCACATTTGCATCAACTAGCGCCACCCACTTATAGCACTACCGCATGACCACTCGCTTCTAGCAACACTACATATGTTAAGGAATATCTTTTTTATTGATTTGTGACGAAATTTTACTAAAAGTGAATCACATATTTTATGCTCATCATATCCCACTTGATAGTGGATCACGGGTTTTATGGCTTAGAATTAGGAAATAATTGATTCTTCTTATGTATATAAATACATGCTCTTCTTAGTTTAAATACACACAGAGAAAAACATTCAGCTAATTCTCTTTATGTCTTCTCTTTATTTTCTTAAGATGGTATCATAGCCATCCTTCTAGTATCTGTTTTCTTCATTCCAACCCTTCAAACACCAGCAACATCAGTTTCAACATGTATCCATCGAACCCATATTTTGTTCATCATTCAAATCATCCAAGTCACTTGCTCGTACCCATCAAATTAAACGAAGCCAATTATCCATCCTGGAGTAAATTCATGATTCATGCCCTCATAGCCAAGAACAAAATTCGCGCTATGGAACCAATGCAACAACATGATTTTATCATGGCTTACTCCCACTCGGTAGAACCCGATCTAGCCAAAATAGTCATTCATGCAAAGACCGCCTATCAAGTGTGGGAAGATGCAACCGGAACCAACTAAAAAAAATTCCATCACAGCTGCAATTCAAAGACGTGGAAATAATTTCTTAAATAAATCCAAAGACAAGCATTATGAGTATTGCAATAGAGAAGGTCATACCATTGAAATTTGTCACACTCTAAAATTTCATCGTAAATATTATGATAGAAAATGTCATATAGAGGATGGATGCAAAATGAAAAATGGGACATGGGTGTATACAGGAGGCCAAGGTAATTCACACAGCACTTCACAGCAGCGGCAACGTGGGTATCAAGAAAATACAATCAATTCATTTCATATTGCTAATGCAACAGATTCTACTCGGTCTACACATGGGGTCCATTTGAAGACACCAATAGTTCACTCAGGCTTTCCCATAAAATCAGACTTGTCATGACTTGTCTATGATAACTCAAAATCAGAAGTCTTCTCGTAATAGCGATGCTTATGCAAATGCTGCAGGCCTATCTCTTTTTGAAAATGCTTCAATTAATTCTGTATTCACTAAGCCTTTGGTTTTTGAAAGTGGAGCTACTGATCATATCACTTTTGATTTTACGCTTTTCTCTCAAACGAAATCATCATTAATACCCATTGTCAATTTATCCACGGGGTCATCTGCCTCAATCTATTCCATTAGCACCATACCATTCAACTCAAATATCACCTTAGACAACATTTTATGTGTTCTTTCTTTTCATTTAAATTTGATGTTTGTTAGCAACCTCACCAATAATTTAAATTATTATGCCATGTTGTATCCTTTTTTTTGTGCTTTGCAGGTTTTGGCGAGGAAGATGATTGGCTCGAGTAAGCAGGGTGGTGGTCTCTATTACATGTCCCCACTACAACAGGCACTTGTTTCTCATTAGGTTTCATAACCCTCAAATTTGTGGCACATGTGTCTAGGACATCCGTTGCCATTTCACCTAAGATTAATTGTTCCATTATTGTCTTTTCATAATATTTGTTTTGATAATAATTGTGTTTTTTCTCTTACTGCTAAAAAGACTAGACTTATGTTTCCTTCAAGTACTATATCAACTCATGCTCCATATGATTTATTGCATTATGATGTATGGGATCTACACAAAGTAAACACATTCAGGGGCTTGTTGTTTCTTACAATTTTGGATGATTTAACAACATACACTTGGTTATTTCTTATGCAATACAAGTCAGAAACTCAAAAACTTTTACAGTCTTTTATTACATTTGCTAAAACTCAATTTTATGCCCCAGTCAAAATAATAGGGTAGATAATAGCAAATAATTATTGTCCATACAAAAAAAAAATTCACTTTCGTGGCATTGAATATCAAAACATTTGTGTTTCAACTCCACAACAAAATAGGGTAGTTGAACACAAGCATTGCCATATTTTTACTGTAGCACGTGCATACGCTTTCAGTCTCACTTTCCCTTCACCTTTTAGGGAGAGTGTGTACTGATTTTTGTCTACCTTGTTAACTGATTGCCATCCCCATCCATTGTTATCATCCAAGTTACCTTTTGAGTTAGTGTATAATCATCCACATCATTTGAACACTTGAAAATCTTTGGTTGTCTGTATTACGAATTATTGCTTATCCTACACATAAATTTGACTCCCATGCCAAATGTTGTTCCTTTGTTGGGTATCCTACTGGTTAAAAAAGTTTCAAACCATATGATTTGGCGACTAAAACCTTTTTTGTCAGTCGTGATGTCAAATTTTTTGAAACTATCTTTTCTTTTATTTTGACTACACATCCAACTTTCGCATTATCCCATATTTCTCCTGACATCATGGACAATTGGCATTCTTCACCATCCTTGCCCACAAACATCTTACCTTTCCAACCTCAACCAACTGAGCCAGGAGCCATAAATGGTTCTACATCTTCCATACAGTCCCCTTAGCTGAATCCACTGCCGCAGAGGATATTTCTCCCAATCCTACACAACTTCTTACATCCTCGCCACCACCTCAATCCACTGAACCTATTTCAACCTCTTCAGATTCTATCATTCTTCCCCTCCCCCTTTGTGACAATCCTTTTGGCCCAAGCAAACTCCAGCATGGCATAGGGACTACATGCTATCAGCACAAGTTAATCATCCTTCCACAGTGCCAAGTTCTGGAACAGGTACTCGATATCCTCTTTCTTATTTTCTTTATTCTCATATGTCTTCTACCCATTGTACACTTTTTGCAAACATTATAGGTCATACCGAGTCTCACTCATCCGCTCAGGCTATCCTTGATCCACATTGGAACAAGCAAAGAATGCAGAATTAGAAGCATTACAACAAAATAAGACTTGAAGTTTGGTTCCACTTCTTGCTAGTCGTAAACTTATTGGTTGTAGATGGGTTTATAAAATCAATTACAGGTCTGATGGCATAATTGAGTGTTATAAGGCTCACCTTGTTGCAAAGGGATATACTGAAGTTGAGGGAATCGATTATCGAGAAACATTTTTCTACAGCAAAACTCACTACACTTCGTTGTCTTCTTATTGTTATTTCTGCTCGACATTGGTTCTCTTACTAATTAGATGTTCATAATGCTTTTCTTCATGCCGACTTGCAAGAAGAAGTGTACATGGAACCTCTATCTGGTCTTCACCGATAAGGGGAGAACATTATACGTAGGCTCCATAAATCCCTTATGGCCTCAAACAAGCATCAAGAAATTGGTTTCTCACTTTTTTTCAGAGACTATTCAGAGAGCAGGTTGTCAATAATCAAAGGTTGTTTATTCTTTTTTCACCAAAGTTAAAGGTACTTTATTCACTACGATTCTCATCTATGTTGAAGATATACTTCTCATTGGAAATGATCCTCAAGAAATTGAACGCCTCTAAAAATTTCTTCTCAAACACTTTCGCATCAAAGATCTTGGAAACTTGAAATATTTTTTTGGGTATGGAATTCTGTCGTTCAAAGAAATGCATTTTCATGTCTAAGAGAAAATATGCACAAGATATTTTATAAGATTCGAGACTTCTAGGTGCATGCCAGACAAACAAATTCCCAATGGAACAAAATTTGAAGCTCACTCCTATAGATGGAGTTTTACTGAATGATCCAACTAAATATAAAAAACTAGTTGGAAGATTGAATTATCCTACCGTCACAAGGTTTGACATAATCTATTATGTTCGAACCCTTAGTCAATTCATGCATGAGCCTCGTAAACCTCATTGGGATGCAGCCATACGAATCTGTAAATACATCAAAGGTACTCCTGGTTAAGGCTTACTATTTCCTTCCACAAACAATCTTACTTTGAAAGCCTTTTGTGATTCAGATTGGGGTGCTTGTCGTATCGCAAGGAAACTAGTCACGGGATATTACATTTTTCTTGACAATTCTCGTCTCATGAAAATCCAAGAAACAAGCTCATGTTTCTAGATCATCAGCATAAACCTAATATCGAGCTATGGCAAATACATACTTAGAGATCACTTGGCTACGTTATACTTTATAAGATCTAAGGGTTCCACATGTAGCTTCTACATGATTATTTTATGACAACCAAGCAGCTTTGCACATTGTGGCGAATCCTGTTTTTCATGAGCGCAGAAGGCACATTAAAATGGATTGTCATATTGCTCGAGAAAAACTACAAGCCAGAATGATCAAACCTGCATATGTATCTACCCACTTTCAGTTAGCAGATGTCGTTACAAAAGCATTGGGAAAAGATCAATTCGAGATACTACGTAATAAGTTGGGACTTGATGATATTCAATCTCCAACTTGAGGGGAAGTGTTAAGGAATATTTTCTTTATTGGTTTGTGACCAAATTCTACTGAAAGTGGATCACATGTTTTATGCTCGTCATATCCCACGGATAGTGGATCACGGGTTTTATTGCTTAGAATCAGGGATTAATTGATTCTTCTTGAGTATATAAATGCATGCTCTTCTCAGTGTAAATACACAGAGAAAAATATGCAGCCAATTCTCTTTATATCTTCCTCTATACCACCCACCCCATCAACAACAAAGTGAGGCAGCTCCACCCAAACGTGTCATCATACAAGACTACGACCACGAACCCATCACCAACTAAGACCACCATTACACATGACCACAGACCACCAGCTCGCACACCAATTTAACCAGCCCACACAAATCTGAGAGACGGCACCAAGCTAGGGAAGTGGGAGGAACAAACCCTAGCCCGAAACTTCATCCTCTCCTCACAACCACCATGCGCCAATGGAACAGGATAGTGGTGAGGAAAATTATAGGGTATCTAGGGGGGAGGGAGGGAGAGAGAGAGAGAGAGAGAGAGAGAGAGAGAGAGAGAGAAGGGTTCTCTGGGGGAGAGAAATTCAAATCCATTTGCCCTCCAAGTATATGGTTCTATCGAGAGTTCTTGTTCTATTCTACATCCACCTTCAAAGAAAAAAGATATGGGTCCATGTGCCACATAAAAACATCTTTACTTATCAAAACAAGCGGCACTAAGGAAAGTGAAAGCATAAATTATGGATGCAACCCGATATAGCTAGCGACGCCTAATAGTTGTTAGTTAGTGACATTTTTGTTAACATCTTCTTCGATAATTTTTAGTAATATTTTTTTAGCATCACTAAATTATTGTGACCGAAGATATATAATGACCATTGAATGTCACTATATGAGAGGTTATATATATCTTTTTACAATCCAAACAGTGACCAAAATTTATGCAAAGTGAAATATTGGTAGCTGAACACGCACATCAAAAGACTGATCTTCAAGCATATTATTGTTAACAGCACATTCATTGCGCATCTACGAAAGCACAATGTATAATGCACGATGTACTACATCGACCTTCTAATGGAAGTGGTCCCATGGAGATTGGGGAGAACTAATTTACGCAACTTTAGTCCAAAAAACAGAGTGGACGTAAAGAAACTAACCTATTGAAAGTGCTTCCACACGCAAGCTCAGGTTCCATGCACATCAAAGCTGCTTGGATCATCCAATTGGAACGCAAAACTTATCAATCAGAGAGGAGAACCCAACCACAAATATTGTTTTTGGTGGTACTAACATCAGCTCGTGCAGTCTCCTTCAATATATCTATCTGAATAGAGAACGCAATCAGCAAAATCTTGTTTTGCATGAAGAACACGACGACCCACTCCAAAAAGGCTAGAGCTCTTGGCCAATTCTTTAAGAAACATAACCACCCATTATGCATCTTCTAGTTATAAATATTACTGAATGGTCTAATGGAAATCAATTCAGTCAAACGTTTTGTGTGGCCCAGTTTAATTAATTTAAAACACACATACACACTTTCTCTCACTCTCAAACTATCATTACAAGTAGCTTGAAGCTTAGGTTATTCGAGAATGAGATCAATAATGTATGTTGATTTATACAACAAACAAACCATTTGAATGGGTTAAAAAACAACTCCTCAACTCTCAATTCCACTGTTGTACTTATCATCCTCGTGTTTTGCCTACTTCATGAAACATGACGACAAAGCTATAAATGAGCGGAGCTGAGCTGAACTTAGTGTTGTGCAGGGTTTTATAAATTGTGTAAGATATGGCTTGTTTATTCTTGGGCCAATCTTGAACGAGCCATGCTAAGCTTTTATACAGAATTTTGCTTATAGAATTGGGGCTCAACGAGTTAACGAACTTTTAATTGTGCTGAAATTTGGTTCATTTATCTTGCGAGCTGATCGATCTTTACAGAATGTTCAAAGAGAAAACAAGAACCAAGCTCGAGTAATTTGGATTGTTTAGCATCAATTAACTTAGAACTGATAAAGTCAGCTCCCGAATAAAAAGCCAAAACAGATAATTTTTTAGACTTACCGACAACTAATTACACCGATTACTTCAAAATGTTGTTTAGTGTTTTTGCACTAAACGAATCTTTTTAAAGTAAGGTAAGATTCTTCGGTGGGCCCAACGTAGGATTCAGATAGAATGCCACGTAGACCGGCTTGGTCAATTCCATGGTTTCTTTGGACAACGAAAAAGTGAAATCATTGGATGCTACTTTTCTTTCCGTAATGTCGCCATTTGATGACCTGGTTATATTCGGTGTGTGTGTGTGTGCGCGCGTGTTTTTGTGTGTGTGTGTCTCTGTGTCTGTGATGTTTAGGCTATTTCTACCCTTATAAGGAAACTTGTGTAGTAGCATGGCTTTCAGTCTAGCTAAGCCTGCGGGTGGGGTTGTGCATGCAATTTCGTAAAACAGATGAGTTGGGGAATCTGATTCTTAGGACGTTTGTAAGATCGAGCTCATGTGGGAGAACGTGAGGACTCTGTGCTTCCAAGAATCTCCATCTCTTGTTTTCTCTCTCCACCTCTATGCAAAGTGGCACAAGATAAACAAAACCACACCGGGGACTAGCTATCTGCTTGCTTGTTTGTCGATAACACTCTTAGCGCAACTCTACATGTTATACTTTGTGTTAAGTTACTCGCCGTCCTAAAAGGTTAAGCTGTTAGAGAATAAGTCCAACAGTGTACATAATACTTAGACAAGTAGACAACAAGTATTTGTATTCGTCTTTTGACATGACTGATGTATGATATGTCGAACTAATTAACAGTTATTAGATTATTTGTTTGAACTTGTCACAAATTTACTAGGTCCTATAAAATACACTGAGAAAAAGAGCAATCAAATTAACTTGCTTTTGAGGTCAGTTTACGGCGTGAAGAGTGCACGTCAAAAGTCGAACGTTCACAACATCTTTGCATCATCTCCGTAGTAACGAGATCAATTAGACTGCATATATCAACCATGCTTTACTGCCAAGAAATAGTTAACTACATTGCCCTTCCCCTAAAAATACACGTATATAAACCTACATATAAAGGGAGAAGTGTATGTATGTGTGTGGTAACAACTGAAAAAAGACGTCAACAAAAGTAAAAGCTGCTGTACAACTGGAGAGTCAGTAGGAGATACACATTTTGTACCACAAGAATCACGCACTTTGAAGTGAGCGCATCAAGAGGAACTCAGAAACATTGCAGATTTGGCTTGGGATTCCGAGCCCATTCTTCTATGTACAACTATCCGTAGGATTACAAACTTCCTTCAAGATTTAACGTGAGAGCACTGTTCATTATAATTAGTCTTGGGATCACTACTAGTTCTGCATGTATATACACTTCCACTGACTACTTAATAACTTCGAATAATGAAGAAGACCAAATAGACATGCACACACGCATAAAAATGTGTGTGTGTGTGTCTGAGAGAGAGAGAGAGCTTTATCTTGACATGGTGGTACATGGGAGGTGCTTTATTCCTTCTTGGTAGCCTTGGTTCTTGAAAAAGTAGGGCACCTCAAGATTCCTTTCTTCCAAAGTGACCAATCCCAATTTAGAGAGGAGAACAGGATCGAGATATACTACCGAATATCAACATCTCATCATAGCATGAACAAGAGCGCAAGTGGCTAGCTACATACACTCTATGTAGTTTATTCAGGTTGGAACTAAATCTATGTCAACTTTATCAGTTTTAGTCATTGTGTTTTTGTCGACGGAAGTATGCATTTGTCATTAAAGATGCCATTTACGAGAAATTTTCGTTTTGAACAACTGCTGACTATGCAAGAGCGTGAGAGTAGGGAAAAAAAAATGCAATTTGTCCGAATTTAATCCCACCTTTACCTAACCTTGTTCTTTTGTTCGTTTCCCATATATAATTTTAGCGACAACCTTATGTTATGGGTTGTAAGCAATTTCTATGTTAAACTGAATTTTCCATCATTGATGTCTTGGATTTGAATCTACAATTTCAAAAGTTCAGTACCTGGGTAAGATCTTAATCTACCATGCCATAAAAGATGGTCTACATGTATGCACAAATGCTAGAACGTTATTGCAGTATAGAGTAGATATAGCTAACATAAAAAAATCTGTCATCCGTGTACGTCAATCTCTTATCTTTCTCGCTTGCAGTCTTGTGTTTATGTACATATCGACTATTTTACCAAAAAAAAAAAAGAAGGGAAAAAGCTATATGCACTAACTCAAATGCATCGATCATTTTTCACCATCTAATAAGAAATACAACAGTTTAGATTGCTAATGAAATAAGTTCTGTGAAGGATTATTATGCAAACCGAAGCATAATTCCCAGAGCATATTCTTCAAAGGGAAAAACGTGAGAGATTGTGTGTCAGAAGCATGAACAAATGGGAGCAAAGCACAGTCAAGCTCAGGATGATCAAAAAGAGAAGGGGAGAGAAGAAAGACACAAGGGGTTTCCAACTTCCGCGCTACCTAGTATTGCGCGCAACGAATCAAAAGTTGCGAATTCTTCTTCCACTTTGTTGTTCTGATGTTCCTCAATCTTTGACCCTGCTGCATGCAGTCATTACGTGATTGTTGGGGACCAAAATCCAAGAGAATTTTCAAATCACTTTGGTTTTTGGATCGAAGTATGTGGGAGATGGTGCACACTTTGTTGTGGAATTGAGTGAACATTTGGGCGTCTTTTGAGGCTCTTGTCTAACGCTATTCAAAGACTACATTCACGATATGTACTTGCAATCATATGATTATCAAATCAGCATACAACAATTACTCTCTCTTTTCTCTCTCTCTCTCTCTCTCTCTCTAACACACGCATACGCAACGCACAAACACAGCACAAATATACCCTTGGAAAAGGATGGTTATATAGGGAGAAACTTAGGCCCCGTTTGACACTCTTTTTTCCCTCTTTTTTTTTCAGTTTTAAAAACTGAAAAAAAAAGGAGCGTTTGGTAACCATTTTTTTTTCAATTTAAAAAATCAGTTTTTAAACTGCAGAGTAAAAAAAAAACTCCAAAAACTGGTTTTTTTTTTCACTTTTGGTTTTTTTTTTTCGACCACCACCACCACCCTCCCACCGCCGGCAGCCACCTCAGGCGACCACCGCCGGAGACTGCCGGCCGCCGGCAGCCACCTCCGGCCGCCGGCGACCACCGCCGGAGACTGCCGACAACCACCTCCGGCCGCTGGCGACCACCGGCAACCACCGCCGGAGACTGTCGGCAGCCATCTCCGACCGGCGGAGACTGCCGGCAGCCACCTCCGGCCGCCGGCGACCACCGCCGGAGACTGCCTGCAGCCACCTCCGGCCGCCGGCGACCACCGCCGGTGACTGCCGGCAGCCACCTCCGGCCGCCGGCCACCGCCGCCGGAGACTGCCGGCAGCCACCTCCGGCCGTCGGCCACCACCACCACTACCGTCGACCACCGCTACGCCCCACCACCGCCACCGCAAACCACAAAAAAAAAAGTCAAAATAAAAAGGGTTACCAAACACCAAAAAAAAAAACCTCAAAAAAAAAAGGGGTTATCAAACACCCACTTGTTTTTATATAAAAAAAAAATTAAGCTGCTCTTTAAAAAACTGCTCTTTAAAAACTGAAAACCAAAAAAAAAAATTTGTCAAACGAAGCCTTACTGTTAAAAAAGGGATTTCTTGGAGACATAAATCTACCTAAACCCCAGGTAGACATTCTGAAAATTATGCAGGAATGTGCCAGAAAAGTGCATATTTGATGTTTTTCCTAGGTGGTGTGAAAAGCAAGAAAGATTGAGTAGGAGGCTCAACGAATGCAAACACAAACCCTGCAAGCTTACGGTGGAAAACTTGCCTCTAGACACGTTTTACCAGATCATAGGATATTCTCATACTTCTTCTTCAATTCTCTCTTGTTCAAAAAATTACCCGCGCACGTATGCACACATTGTGTACCGGATGCTAACGCCTCATAAAATCATAGATAACAATTGGAAGCGTGTGATGCATTATGTAGTAGCATTTGAAGCAGTGGCAAACACGCGTTATCTGTGCAGTAATGTCATGTGCGTTGGCATAATATGAAGGCATCTTCTCCGAATGAGGTTTTTTATAACTTATATAGATAGTTCTCGAAGACTACTGTAGCCTCCATTTCTCTAGTGCATCAAGGTTGAAAGCAACTGCATGGCAGAAAAGTTTCTTGCTGGAATGTCCCTTTTCTTTTGTATATTATTCATTGATGCATAATCCTACTTCAAAAACCTTGACTTTATAATTTTGTCTCAATTTCCAAAGGAAGCAATGTTAACCTTTTAAGAACCTATTCAAATAGTTGCATTCAGACAGAATACTCACATGGTTCTGATCACAACCGTAATTAATCTGCTCGGAAAATATTTAATTCAGAACAAAATTATCAGCTTGGGACACAGTGACATTGTAACAACGTTGAAAGATCAATCCCAAATTCAAATCTGGGTTGTGCTGCAAAAAACCAATTCTTGTGTAAACAAGTGCATGGAGCAAGGTCTTGCAGTACGATAATTAGCTGGTATTATCAACACCAATATGAGGCTACACCAGTACAAGTTATACAGCCTTCACTTGAGCATCAAGTGAAAAAACCAACACATGAGACCTTTGAAGGAATTAGATCAGCTAATGTATGATAACGGTAATATTGCATCCATATATTCTGCAGGGGGGAAGTTCATAGATGATAGGAATCTGAGATTTGAAATGTTTTCCAAATATTCCTCACCATGATTTTAGCTGAAGTCCTAAGACTCAAAGGAGACCTTAATTTCCTAGATTACATAAGTTACAAGAACTCAAATGCCACTCACTTCTGCAAATATTCTCAGACATTAACACAAACAACATTACAAAAAGAAACTTAAATTGAGAAAGAAGAAACCTACCCTTTCTAGGGTTTCCACCATCTCTTAAAAGGACAAATTAGTCGATGGTCAATACCTTCCTTCCATTTTGATTCCCTCCACTTGAAGCTTCGCTGATAAAACTCTAAGTTCCACTATATTTGGAGATCTAAAGCTTGAGAAACGCTTGATTCATAATGGGTTGCTGGTCGAGGAAGAGCTAAAACCTGAAAGATCTGTCCATGCAGTACCAGTTGTACTCCACTGCTGATCATTCCCGGGAATCCCTCCCAAGAACTGCCTCGACAAATTCGACTGATCTTGATTGTTGTTGTTATTGTTGTTGTTATCTTCCATTTTCACCGACGCCAGCTGCGAAAGCATAGAAGTGTTAACCAGCTTACCACCAACATAGCCAGATGGCTCACCACCTCCACCATCACCACCGTGAAAGGGGTATAATAGCCCCGTGGATGATGGATCCAACCGGCCCAAGAAAGGAAATTGATGGTGTGCCTGTGCCTGTGCTTGTGCTTGCGCTTGCGCTTGCTGCTGCAACATGTAGGAACCAACTCCAGCACCCCCAAGTAATAAATTACTTCCTAACTGAAAATTCATCTCACTTGTCGTGCCAACAGGAGTTGAGATTCCACCGTAGTTCAAACCGATTTCACCTCCTCCACCATAGTGATCGGAAAGCTGACTTGTCAAAGGAGCCATGAACCGAAACTGCGGTATTTGAGACGACGCGAGGCCTAAAAGGTTAGCTACTACTCCGGTAGCATTACTGCCGGAGGGAATTGATGAACTGGTCGAATTATTACCTCCAGCTGTACCGCTACTAGCAGGAGATTTCGAGTTACTGCAGCTAGTGTTGTTTGTACCAGTATTACTACTCCCTTTGCTTCTCTTGTTCCTCCTGCACCCGCCTCCCACGGGGACGTTCCTGAGGGCCCCGCCGCGGGTCCAGTACCTCCGGCACGTCTTGCAAAAGTGTCGAGGCTGCGTCAGGCTGTAGTTGTTGAAGTAGCAGAACTTTGTGTTGGTTGATTCGCACCGCGGGCACTTCTGAGCAATTTCGGGCATGGGTATGTTAGCCATCCGAGCTCGATCGGCCATGGAACCCGGCCTGATCGAGCCCGTCCCAACGCCTCCGCCGCCACCCTGGAGAGGTGGCGGCGGCGGCTGCGGTGGACCTTGTGGTGGAAGTTGAGGGTTCTGAATCGAACTGCTACCTCCCGTTTGATAATTAGGCTGCTGCAAACCCTAAAAAAAGGGAGGAAAAGCAGAGAAATGAAACGAAACATCTGGGTATATTCAACAAAGATGTTCAATATAAAGAAGAAGAGATAAAAGAAAAGGGGCGTGAGAATATTTATCTTTAGATGATCTTTGCTTTTTTGGCAAAGAAGCCATGGAAACAAATAGAGCAGAAAACCCTTACCTGTTGCCAGTTGGATGGATCAAGATAAGCTGGAATGGATGAAAAAACCATGGTTAAATTCCTGATCGTTAATTCTCTCTTTTGTAAAGGTTGGGTGGATTTATTTTTGGGGATGTAGTGGAGAATCACATCAACAAGGGTTTGCAAAGAGAGGAGAGTGTGTGTGTGTGTGTTTGTGTTTTTGTGTGTGTGTGTGTGTGTGAGAGAGAGAGAGAGAGAAGAAAGGTAAAGGGAGAATGAGAATAAGGGAGCTA
Source organism: Escallonia herrerae (assembly GCA_033070095.1). NCBI lineage: Eukaryota > Viridiplantae > Streptophyta > Magnoliopsida > Escalloniales > Escalloniaceae > Escallonia > Escallonia herrerae. Next base: position 449,961 of record JAVXUP010000296.1, on the reverse strand, counting down.
AAATAAAAGAGGGGGCTTTATGTTGGTATATATACACATACACACACACACACACACACAGGGTGCTCCGTTTGTTCTCCCTCTTGCCTGGTTTTGTTTTGCTACTTTTTAGGGTTCCGAGAGATTCATATATGTTTCTTAATGCTTAAGCTTCTTCTTCAAGTTTCTTGGTGCAGTGCTCGGAGTCGGAGCTAAGCAAAGAGATTTATTAGTGCTTCTCCAAACATCAAAAAGTTGGTGATTGGACGTGTGGTTGCATGTATATGTTAAATATATAGAGAGTTTAGGTCTAACATAGGCATTAAGCAAACAAGTTCAAGTGTAATGTTGCTTTATCTTTCAATATTAGGAGAAAATGCAAAATTATTTTTTAAGCAAAAGGTGAGTCTACCGTCCTTTTAAGTGTCCCGACAAAAATCCTTTTGCTCTCTCTTTCTCTCTCTCATACATTAGGACCAATTAACAGGTTTTTGTTTTATGCGGCAACTGTAATTGCTATGAGACATATTTTGTGCGCTCGTGCTTGTGCTTACGCTTAAGTATTTGTAGATGAATGGTAGCTAAAATTTTGAAACGGAAAGGGTCGCTCAAAATTTAGCAAGAAAGGGCCTCTAAAAGTTCAATAATGTACCTTTTTTATCCAACTGGTTGCAGTGACGAATGTGATTATAACCCGTGATAGGGCATTGATCATGAAATTTTGAACATCCACAAATCCAAGTATATACAACCTTTCCCGATGCATGAATTCATAGGCCACAAATTCGTCCGTTAGTAGGAAACACTGCAAGTTGCAACAAGGGTACATGTTGTTACAAACTATATATGCAATCAAAGGTCGATATCATCGTGTGCAATTGCTATGCGCGTATAGCTCTTTGTTTTAACTTTTTATCTCCTAGACCATGTACCAACTAGAAGTAACCCAAAGCTAGCAATTTCATTTGTGTGCATCATGCTCAGAATTCCAGCAGAATTGTTTGGTGCATCCGGAGGCAGCATCAGCGCTTGAAGATGAATGAACGTATAAACTTCAAGAAACATCTCTACTCTCGGGAAGTTGGTAGTAGCGCATCAAACTAAGGATGTAAGCATCCTCGGGCAAGGAAAAGGGGTGTACTGCCAGTGCCACGATATGGAGTTGAGTCACACATTTAGGAAGCAAAAATATTCTACAGCGTATCCTGCATCAGAACCAGTAATATTAACGAAGGCCTTAATGGAAACTAAGACTTGCACGCACCATGAATATTTGGATATTGCAAGGTGAGCATAACTCGACTTACACCTACCCAGAGGATAATATGATCTCCCTAATAACAGGATGTTGTTGCATAATTGTTGAAGTCCTGGTGGACCAACTGCATAACCTAATAAGAAATCTCTATTTCAACAGTAGCACGAGGGGGTGGTCTACAGGAAAAGGTAAAGAAGCCTTATAGAAAATTAGGCAATCAAGAGATTTCTAGCATGTTTGGAATACATTAGAGCATTAACACTAGAAGTAAACGTCCCTATTAATCTAAGAAACTTGCCATGCTAAGATTTAGTAGATTAGGAAGAGAGGGAAGCAGTTTGCGGCTTGCAGTTTGGGGCGATTGTGAAATTAACAATTTAGAGCGAGTTTGGATGAGGAAGTCCGAAATACTGGCCACTTTCCCATCCCTGCAACTTGAAATCCACTCATTTAACAAACCCAGAGTTATACAACTCCATTGTTTGGAATCTTTAATTTTATGATGTACTCTGATTGATAAAATAAAGGGCAAATACTAAAAAAACTAGAAACTTTAGCAGCACTAAGCAGCCATTTAAATTTGGTTATATTAAGCATTTCAATAAACATAATACCATAGATGCATATGTAAGCATCCATGACAGAGGAACCTTTTGACTATGTATGTATAATTGGAAGATATCACTTGACTGTCTATACGTATTTGGAAGACATTACTTTAACAAACGCAAACTAGCCAAGTGGAAAATTTTCTTTTCTTCGTCAACAGCAATGTCAAAGTTGCTGAAGATTATAGGTCATAACGAGAGTCCGCAACAAGTACAGATAATCCAACTCGGTATTAGCCAGCTATAACTTCTTCTAGTTGGGTGGTTGGCTCAGATAATTCACTGGGGGAATTCCCAAAAAACGTCTCTCTTCAAGTTACTTTTACTGGCTATTTGAGGCCCCCAAATACATTCTACAACTCCAGAGTTCCACGTTTTCATATTAAAAACAGTGGATTTCTCATTTCCGTAGTTAAATTCTCCACTCGAAACACACTTCTAGGGACCGCTGGTGTAACTAGCCCTACAAAGTCACGTACTCTAATCGACCTTTGTAAATTCATTCATCTTCACTTTATAGTGAATCTCAGGAGCCTCATTATGGTACAGAAAAGCATTTCTTTCGAAGTCAGGAGCCTCAGTAAAGTATAGAACACCATTTCTTTTACTTAAGGACCATCGAGACATTGAAGTGTCCAAAGAAAATCCAAACAAGTTCCTCCTTGGCAAGAATGCTCTTTCCAAACAAAGACTTCACCTCCCCTATGCCTTCGGAAAAAAAAAAAAGAATCAAGTTTAAGAACCGTAGAGAGAGAGAGAGAGAGAGCTCTACCTTTGCCCTTTTTCGTTTGACGTTTTTTTGTATATTGAGGAAGAAAGCAACTAACCTCTACTTTGCTGGATAGAGTTTCTCTGGACTTCAGTATAGACATCATTAATCTCAAGTTGAAATAATATGCCTAAACATGTACATCTAGCAATTAGCACCGACGTCGGTTATCTCTGATGAGACTTTAGTAGCCCTTCTTAAGACCAGTAACGACCACTCAAGGACTGCCATGGACTAAAAATATGTCCAGTTTCTTACTTGCAAGCTAATAGCATTTTCAGTGCCTTAAGACTACCTTTTGAAGAGATAAATTAACCAGTTGACTGGAAGCTCCAAACAGAGAGGATTTACCTTCCGTTCTTCAACTATAAAATCTGTTCTCACACCATTACTGTCTTACGCTATGAGACCAACACTTCAGCTCCAAGATAAATGTCTTGAAAGAGGAGAGGGGATAGTGAATCCAAACCACTATTCGTGTGAGCAAAATTGAGGGTAAGGCCCAACATAGAAACCCAGATAGATGCCATTCTATGAGACATATAGTGCAGATGAGCACCGTGCACATAGCGCGAACAATACCCCATGTATTTATAAACAGCGCCAACCAACAAATATCGTGGTGATATAACAATAACATGTTGGCTTGTACCTCCACATTTCAATAGTCGGACAAGAGAAATTGTGACTTTCAGGTTTTCTCTAATAAAGGCTAGACAGGTTATTCTTAAGCGAGCAGGAAATAAAATTTTGGTAGGGAAAGAAAATAATTAAATTGGAAATCAGAATATTCATGCCCAACACGTACCAACAAATAAATGTTTTAAGTTAAATACACTTTAATACCTCACCACTCACAAATCTCCCTTCGGTACCTGACTTCTAATTATGACACTTAAATACATGGCTCCTTATTTAGACAATAAGTACCTCATTTGATTTTCCACCCAAATAGATAATGAATTAGGGGTAAATTCCTCAAACATACAAAGAAAATAAATGAAAATCGCTGTTTAAACATTTAAAAAAACTGAATCCTTTCTACAACCAGCCACCTTCAACCCCAACCTCTCCCCCCCCCCAAACCAACAAACAATTGACCACCCGCACAGACAAACCTGCACACATACGCGCTTTCACAATCCATGATCGGTTGATTGTCGCCACTGCTATTTCATTGGTCTCCCCACCAACATGACTCGACTATCTACCCACCAATTTGATGACCCCAATTCATCTTTTGAATGCCATATCTATCCACCTCTTTAATGAATTTGAGGTGGGAGGGCCGCGGTGAAGTGGTGGCATCAACCTCGGAGAAAGTATGACAGAGAGTGTCAGGAAGAAGGTGGGCAGATGTTGGAGCGCCGAAATGTTGGTCTTGGCAGCGGGAGTGGTGGTGGCAGTTATGTGGGGCTTGGGGTGTGACGGCAGCGAAGGTAAGGTGGTTGTTGAAGAAGAGAATGAAGAAAAAGAACAAAAACAGAGAGAACAAAGTTAAACAGTAAATACAGTAGCAGGCGATAAGGATAACATAGTTATTTTCTTCGATACTGTCAAATATTCAGATGGAAAACGTTTAGAGTTACTTGTAGAGTTAACAATGAATCAGACCTTTATGTGTCAAAATAAAAAAGTCAGGTACTGAAGTCAGATTTTCGTGTGGCTCCTATTTAACCCTGAATGTTTCATCCCTCTAGGAAGAGTACTTGATGTAGGATAAACGGCAAAGAAACTCCTTGTGAAGAGACATTTCCAGACACCAGCAAATGCTGATTGCGCAGCATAAGATTCTTGAGACCTGCAACCTTTTCACTTTTGTGTTAATGAGAATTAGAAGACTAAATGAATAGCAGAAAACAGAAGTGGAAATGAACAGTAAACACCAGACAGCTTCCAAACAAGCTCACTCAAACTTCGCAAGGCATGACAACCTTGAGATCATATAACAAACAACAAGAAGGGAGAAAAACTAGTTATGTGAATTCATAAAATCAAAGCATAGGGCAGCCTTGCAAAGAGAGGAGCACATTTTCTTCTAGGAAATAATCATCAAAAAGATGCATATCCTACAAAGATGCATAAGAGTATTAAAGACATTACTTGCTCTTTTAAATCCTTCAGATATGCAGCTTTCTTCCCAATTCCTGGCCGTCAGCTTAACATACAGTGCCTGCAATAATCACCATCAACAGGTCAACCTCGAGAAGAAAATTCGGCAGGGGTGGTATTTAGGCAACTGGGGCGTGCCTTCATTTCATGATTGCACCACTAATGCTACACTAAACCCTTATTATTTGCTGTTTTGGCTAAAGATCCTTATAGAGGGGGAAGATATAGTAGGACATGTACCTTCTGGGAAGAAGTACTGCATACCATGTTCGTGAGAGAGAGAGAGATCAAACAAGAACTCCTTAAACTCTTCCACATGCTTCACATTTGAACTAGAAATTATCTTCCACCAGATTTCCTATGTCTTGGCAATAACTTCCGCTGTCATAAGGACACTTAATGCGTCATACCCGTGTATGTGCATATTCTTCTCGCCAAACTGAACATTTTGCAGTTCAAATATAAACACACCGAAGTGGCTTTGCAGCAAACAATCAGTACAAAAGTGAAGGGCCAAACAAGACCTCATCCAATGAAGCAGCTAAGTTGAGCTGTGCTGTCTTAGACTCTGCAATAACTTTGTCTGCCACCTGGACCATGACATCAGGTGACCCGTTATCCAGTTTGATGTAAATTATTTAAAACAAACGCACAGCGAAACTCTACAGCTATAGATCTAATCATAGGCAACAGCATAAAAAGAAATAAGATCAACTCAATCGGAAAGGTCCACATTTCCAGACAAAGTAAGGCAGTAAGTAAAGATGAACCCAAGTTGAAGTCAGTTGTGTTGAGCTATGAATCGAATAAGAGACTTAAGTGCACAGTATCTTCTTAAATTTCTAGAGCCAAAAGGCCATGACCTAAGCTATGAATTACTTCCACAGGACAACCCAAGTGTTCATCAAAACTGGCTGAGAATGTTTACTTGATTTCCGGCCGAGACATGCTAGTTGATCTAGATCTGCAACTTCATTTATACAGGAAGAAGCAACAATGGCTCAAAAGTCAAAACTGGCAGATAATGCTTACTTGATTCCTGAAAATATTCCAAAATATGCAAACCAAGGTAAGGTCTCTGTACAAGATAATGAAGGAAAAAAGTCAGATTCTATGCATAACTGCTGTCCACTTTTCTTCAGCAACATGAACCCATATTAATGAGAGAGAGAGAGAGAGAGAGAGAGAGAGAGAGAGAGCAGAAACACCTCGCAAGATGTGGTTTTCCCTTTGTTATCCACCTTCTTACTAACTGGAAATTCCAATTACACATTCAGAAAATCTCACTACTTGCATTGGTGTGACTACTAGGAGAAGCATCCAAAAGAGAAAAGGCTCATGGATTAAGCTGAGAATGCAGTAGGCTAGCACATACCAGTAGAATCCTAACAAGCCACAAATGTTAAAGTGAGGACTACTGACCTGCTGTACTGAGCTGTTGCAGGCCCCCACCAATGATTTTCGATGATTCTTCTTCTTCTTTGCTGCACTTTGTTGTTTTGGCTGAGAAAATATCAAACTCTCAGTATATTAAAACTTCAGATTCTGGCACACATACGCGAGAGTAGAACAATCAATACTCACCAAACCTGACCACATTGCTTTGGTCTTTCAGTACAGTGGTAAGTAGTTGCAGCACAACCATAAACCATTGATGCTTTAGTAGGACGCTCTCCACCAGTGTTTCGAACCATAGCCACCAAGTGGATCTCTCGAGCGCTTACTATCCATCATTACACGGTAAGTAGGCTCCTTGCATCAATGGGAGATATTTCCGAAGGTTTATGATGAAACTGTCAACAGCTGTATAAGCTCAAATGAAAACAAAATCACAAAAGACTGAACATTGTTACAGTCAAGATGATGAGAAAGAGCATCCATAGCACAAGAAGGAATGAAAGAAAATGATTCATGTAGCTGACATAACTAATTCAGGGGTGGGGCCAGAGGCTTAGTTGGCGATGATGACAATAATGATTATAAAGGAGCGTTCATGTCACACTCTACATGAATATGATACCCGAGATCAAGCAAAAAGGGGCAGGGCATTTCCTTCAAGCCACGCAATGCATTACCTTGGGGAAAACTGAGGAAAAGATGCCAAACATCTAGATGCATAATGGTAAGTTTCACAGGCGTGCAAGCTTGTCCAGATTAGCAGGCTTAGATTACCAGCATAGGATATATCTAGGTAGATGAACGTTGACAGGTGCAGGGATTATATTAGTTGACACATTCTGTACTTACATAGTAGGTACAAGAAAGCAAAGGAAGCGGAAATTTTGAAAATTATGACATCCCACATCTACAGTAGGATAACTGTAGAATACGTTAAGATGATAGTGATGGAGGGAAAGGGAAGCCAAGTGGTCACTTAACAGGTACGATAGTTACTAGGAAATGTGACAGGATAATGCAACAGAACCAGTTACAGTCACATTTATCATAAGTTGCTAGCAACCCTAGCCCATCAGGTTTAGATGAGAATATTAAAGCGTATAATGGAAGAGTGACGCATTAATCTGAATAAAGCATGGACTGAAGTTTCCACCATAGTAGGTACGAACATGGGTGGTGTCTCTGGTGTAAGATGCTGCACAAGAATCTTGAACTTAATGAAAATAATGAGTTTGGAGAGGAGTTGCAAAAGACAAAGAAACATTTAGCTATCAAAAATGGATCAAACAGGACAAGATACTCTTCTGCTAACTAGAATAAAAAGTGCGAGAAATTGTTCCATGTAAAAGCTTAACCTAAACGTAGGACATCTAAATGAAGTTGAAGTAACATATCTAAAGATGAACAAGACTGAAAAAATTGGTAAGAATCCAAGAACTGGGTAGTGGGAATTGAAAAGAATTAGCTAAAATTATATAGCAAACATGCTTGAAGGAGCAATAAATGAAAATATGTAATGAATCTATCAGAATAAACATCGCTGTTCATCAAATACTGGGACTATTGGAGACAGTAAATGAGTCACAAAAAGTGTTTCTTCAGAGGACCATTAGCCAGGAAACTGGGTGATGGAATGAAGCCGTCCAACTCAAACTTTGCTGGAGAGTGGAGAACTAAAGGGTATCTGTAAATTTGCCAAATAAAGTCTACTCTAAGGTGCAATCCAATGGCGTACAGCACACCAACATGGAGAGAACTGTCCACGGTGCACCCGTTGGAACATGATAGACTCTTTATCAGGAAAGTTAGGAAAAACATGCATGCGTAAAAAGAATATAAACAGTTCCAGTAGAAGTTTCAAGATCGGCATTCTACACTCTTTGGTGTCTAAAGAAGGTGCAGGCTACACACAAACATGTTAAATGAATGAAAGAAAGCTGGATGTTTCCATATTGTTCAAGTGTAGAAAGAGAGAATCTAAAGATTCAATGAATGATGACGTATTCCAACAAAGCTGGAAAGTTTATTTGTAGACTGACAATTCTATAGAAAACTTAAGTTTAGTATTCATGATTACCACAAGAAAACTAGGAGGAAAAAGAGTTTTCTAATCATCGCATAAAGCATCATTACAAAAGCTCAAGAAGTGTGTAGGGATTGACGAGTGGCTTGGTTAATGAAATGACTTGATAAGGTACTTCCTCTGCGAAAAACTTAATGGTTGCAAAAGACTTCTACTACCTACATTTCAATATAAGGTAAATATCGATAGTTTCACATATTGCCATGACATCTAAATAAAACCAGCAGATAGAACTAAAAACAACAATCAGATAGTCGGTTAGAATTTGTATGAATAGATAGTCAATAATAGAGACTATTTACTGACTGAAAGGTATAGTGTAAATCAATGAGGCTGATTTTTTATACGTTATCACAAGATCTGTAAGCCCATGCTAAAGTCCTGAAATCTACTCCCTCCATTCCATTTAATTTCCTATTTGACTTTTTGAGAAATCGTAGGATAGATTTTGACACAGGCAAACATTAAATCAAACTCATAGAGCAAGCACATCTTAAACAACTATCACCTTGCAAGTCAAGCTGGGGTTAAGACAACATGAAAAGTTAATGTTTACATGTACTAAATCTATTCTAGGAATTTACAAAAGGTCAAAGGTAGAAAATTCAATTGAGTAAAGCGATTATATTGATAATTGTATAAGATGATAAAAAGAGCCAATATAGGAAACATACGTGAGAATGACAAGTTACCATGTATTGCTTCACTCACTTAGTCAACATACTGCTAATGCTAGGGAACCGGGAAAAATTACGAAGAATAAAGAAATTTTAAAAGACACCCGGAGGCAATTTCACTTTCATCTTAATTCGTAATCTACTGAAAGGTGTTCATTCATCATTAGTCAACATTGCTTACAGTATACAATCCACAATTTTGGAAAGACAAAAAGCGAGGAAAAACATTCTCACAAGAATGGTGTTATACTACGCTTGCTCTCTTCGTTGAAGCTAAGAGGTTGATCAATCCTCAATCAGAACTACACGAAAACAATGCTCATTATTCGGTAAATTAGCTAGAAAGTAACGGCTACATCAATTCACTAGCTAAAGATGCGCTTTGACTACCGGATGCATGCAATCGATTTTTCGCATTACAATATGAACAGTAAACCCTAGACATTAACACAAGCAACCAATTAGCGAAATCTGATCTAGAAACTCCAAGTAGAGATCTGACGCCGTTCAAAGAAAGCCGTAGGTATGTAATACATGAACCGGACATGGTAATAAAGTATATCTGAAATAAGGACATGGATTTTGGGACAAGTGACGAACCTGAAAGACTGAATGCTTTTTGTGAAACGTTTCTGTAGAGAAAAACCCTCTCGGCCTGTTCTTCCCGCTCACTGAGATACGAAATTATCTCTGGCCAAATTACTAGAATCCCTTACAATGAATAGACTTTCTCTGCAATCCGGCCTTGTAGCTAAAATTTTGTCAGTAAACATATGTGAACCGTTAAGAGTCAAAGGGTCTTTGAAATTACTTTCATTTTTAATTTTTAAAAAAATTGAAATTAAAACTAATTTAGCTTTTATTTTTTATAAAAACAAATAGGTGTTTAATTATTCAGTTTTTATTTTAAGTTTTTCTTTTGGTTGTTTGATTACCCAGTTTTTATTTCAAGTTTTTTTTTATTATTGGTTGCGGTGGAGGTGGCGGTGGTAGTGGTGGGGCCTGACGGTGGCCGGTGGCGACGGGCAGTAGCCGTGGCGGCCAACGATGGCTGTGGTGGTTCTTTCAAAACTAAAAATTCAAAGGGCTAATTATACCCATGTTCCTGAGATTTTGGGGTAATTACAGTCAAGGACACTAAGTTTCAAAATGTAACATACTGTGACCAAAAACTTTGAAAATGTAACATCCGTATCCATCTGTTAGGGTTCCGTTAAAAAATTATATTTTTTGGCTGATGTCATCATTATGTATTTTTAAAATGACAATAATACTCTTATACTGTATATGCCCTTATACACTTGGTTTTTTTTTTTTATAACAAAATTAAGAATCAGCTTTTTTTAAAGTCTTTCTTTTCTGTATATGCCCGGCCGACTAAGATTGATCACTGGTGTCAAGACCACCGGTGCACCACCACCAAAGCCACTCTAAACCACCGAATAAGCACAAACGTCGGCATCATCGCAGCGCCGTCGGTCCCTAATCCATGACCTAAGACCCAATCATTCCATCACAGCACCGCCGGCATCATCGCAACACCGCCAGTACCCTAATCCACCGTCGGGTGGTGCACAGAAACCCCAAATCTTACCTTGCCTCCCTTGTTCATTACAATCACAACCCGTAAAGACGAATTCCACATAGTTCCACAATCAGAACATGATCCATAAAATTATTAAGGGCTAATTAAATCAGAAAAAGGCTAAGCTTCGAAGATCCGGACAACGCTTTGATTTTGTCCGCAAATCGAGGTGATAGCGCCGGAGATGGAATTGTCGTCGACTGTCGCAGCATTCCGATTAAAAAGGCGAAGCTTCGAAAATCTGCTTCAGAGTTAGGGTCCCGCACCACCCACCACGCCGGCAGCCGCTCCCCGCACCACCCACCACGCCGGCAAGCCCCTCCCCCACGCTGCCGGCAATCCCTTCGCAAACCCACACAGCCGGCAACTCTCTCTCTATAATGCGACGATCTCGTCGATCTCGCCGCCACCACTGGTTGCTGCCTCGCCATGGCTGGTTGGCCGTGATCTCACCAATCTCGTTCTCTACGTTGCGGTGGGGAATCAGAGGCGCAACAGCGGCGGGGTGGAGGAAAGGTGGTAGCAGCGGTGTGGCGGGGTGGTGGGGGAGAGAGAGAGAGAGAGAATCTTAATAGAATTTAAGAGAGGAAAATTTTAAGATAATGGCATTTGAATAAATAGATTTATAACTTGAGGATAATGAAGTCATTTTATTAAAACCGTTAGAATTTTTAACATTCCGTCTGGTCAACGGACATAAGTGTAATTTGTCGAAACTATTATCCTTACCTGTAATTATCCCCAAACCTCAGGGATATATGTGTAATTAGCCCAAATCCAAAATTCCAAAATGAGAGTTTTTAAAAACAGTCCTGTTTTTAAAACTGATTTTCAAAACTAAAGAAAACAAAAAAAATCAAATTTGTGTGCCAAACGCGTTTTTTTTCTCTCCAGTTTTGAAAAAACTGAAAACCAAATGGTTTTTAAGTGCTACTTAAATTATATGTTAAACGTTATCATGAATCGGTACGCAAAGATAACTTAGTATTTATGTTGATGTCAATAAATTTTTCCTTTAAACTTGTGACACTCAGATAACACGTAAAATTTGATCCATTGACAATATATAGAAACAACTACTTCAAGTATGGGTCTCAATTGAGAATTTCACTCCAACATGTTGGTTTTGTTTGTTGAATTGTGCATTGTAATGGTCTTCATTGAATTGTTGTATTGGTTGGTGGCTGCAGTAGTTGATCTTAACTTGATAAAGGAAGAAGAATGTTGAATTGTAACTTACAATTTGTAAGTTTCCTCGAAAGCCAAAGCAAATGAAGACGGGCATATTGTCACGGACATGGCAGAGGAGATTTTTGGTCGAAAAATAATACTCTTAGATACCTTAACACGCATCGATAAACCTTAGCTTCATAAATATACAGGCTACTATGGGGTATTTCTTGCTCAATCTGCCCAGAAGTTTGAGATAGGTTCCTTACAATCCACCATAATAAGATGTCTTATGCCATTTTACTTGGTTATTGCCTTGCGAAAGTCGATCTCGCGGAGACAGCGACTTCACGATTGAATGAGGTGATGTTTCCAAAGGTAGTGGTGGTAGTAGACGGCCATAATGAGAGGTGGTTGGAAGGGTGGTGGTAGTGACCTACAATGGTGAGTGTGGTTGGAAGGTTGGTGGTAGTGGTGAACAAAGACAATGGTGGTGGTTGACGGCGATAATGAGTGACGAGTACAACCGGGGGGTGCAGGGGGGTGGGGACAAAGATCCTTTAATAACGATGGTTACAGTAGAGGGGCTGTTACCTAATCCCAACCATCCAAATTAATCTCACAAATCTGACGCACCACCTTTTACCATGTCAGCAAACTAGCTAGAATCTCTATCTCTCTCTTTCCACCCTCCCCCTTCTCCATAAACTCAATCAATAGAGAGGTTGGCTGAGAGTGGTGTAGATCGAGTTTTTACGATGTTGATGATCGACTTTCTCAGGTGGAGGTGGGTTCAAGGGGGACAGGAGATGGTAGCGAAGGAGGAAGAGGAAGGTTCAACGAAGTAAGAGGAGGTAACAACAGAGGCGGGTGGAAAAAGAGGAGGCAGCAACAGGGCATCAACCATCCAAGGACAACATCTAGATCAACCCTTCTGTTGATCAAGTTTATGGAAAAAGAAAAGAGAGAGATTCCAGCTTGTTTGGTGATGTGGCAAAAGGTGCTCCGTCGAATTTATGGGATTAATCCGAACGGCTAGGATGGTTGCTGCAGATAAACTGTCCAAATATTTATCTCTGTTAAAAAGTTAGAGAATGCGATATTAAGGTTGTCGTGGAAACCAACAGCAGAGATGACATATGATGTGTCGACAGTCCATAAAGTGACAGGTGTAGGGCTGACCTGGCCCATGCGGATTCGATCATGGCCCAACTCTGAAATGAGTTTCAACGTAGCATCGGCTTAGGCTAGGTGGAGTTATAATTCTAGTCCAATGCGGATCTCAAAATTTAGGGTTAGACGACCGGAGTGGATATTAAAGTAACCAAAGTGTTATCAGTAAAGTAACTTTAATTCCTTTATTGTTCTTAATTAAAACTTGCGAAAAAATCTCAACAGTAGGGATTGAAAAAGCATGGATAAATCAGTCAAAAATAATTTGTCATTGAGTTCCAGTTAGATTTGAAGTTAAAAATATTGGACAGCCCAAAATTATAAAATAATTTCATGCCTCCATTAACTCCTCGTTTTATTACATTAACTGTCCATTACATTAACTGTCCATGCTCCGACAATCCTCAATGATCAGGATCAATGGTCCGAGATTTACAAATATATATTTACTTCAATTTTCAGCAAGAATTTCAACAGTGTAAAAAGGATTTACCGAGGTTTTTTATTAATAAGCTTAAAAGGTCAAATCTGGACTTCAAATATCACTTTATACTTTAAAAAGACCTGAACGGAAATTGAGTTAGATTAGTAACTCTAAAGGGTTGAAATCGTTCTAAAGGTGGACTTTACATTAGTTTCGCAGTTCCATAGGAGTCCACGCTTCTTGTATGTAAACCTGATTATGGCAACAAAATTGGATGCGACTTTCCCGGTCAACCCACTGCTAGATACTTACTGATACATCTCGACCACGACTTGAAAGAATAGTTCGAGGAAAAAAGCAGTACAAGATCATTTACACTGTTTAGACCTAAAATTTTCAGAACTAAGTAGCTTCACCATAAGTTCCTCTAACCTCTTTGAACTTGCGGATGGCTTGATTGCATCTGAATTCCCAAATAGCATACAAGGGTCTTTCCCAAGAGCAGAATTTCCCACGCACCAACCCCCTGGCGTGAGCCCGCCACTGGGTCTCCTTAAGAGCTCCTCGTCAATTTTGTCGAGAACAGTATCATCCCTTTTGAACTTACGCGCAAAAGGGGCACCACTCTGGACCATGTCGTGGAAGTGTTCAACTGTGAGGGTCATCGGGTGTTGCTTTGGTGGATTATCCCATCTGATGTAGTGCAAGTCGTGGTTCACAGTCGTGTTCTGGTAATCTTTATGGTTACATCCCACTGTATGGAAGTAGCCTTCAGGAGATGACAAGAAATTTGTGTAGTACATAAGAAGAGTGCGAGGGAGATTATCCCATCCCCACACACAAAATTCAAGAAATGTTCTTGTAAGCACCACCCATCCAGATCCTGCAGATACGAATCTGTAAGATCTAAGTGCGCCTAGAATTACAACTACATTTAAAGCACGCTTCCTCGAATTGTATGCACAAGTAGAAATCTGCTCTCAATGAGATCAAACAAATGCACAGAGTTCTTTTATATAGTAATGCTATGCTTCTTAAATTTGTATCCAAATTTAGACTCCCAGATTATGTAGAAATACTGTAATCCAAGTTTTTTTAAAAGACACTGACTCCACAGTTTTTTAATGCTTGAAGCAGAATCCCACCTCATTTGCGAGTCAAAAATTGGGAAGAGCAGCACTACCTAACATATATCAGAAAATAGTAATTCAAGACAGTACAAAACCAACCACTCCTTTGTCCTCATAATACTTGGGAAAAGGAGACACAGACCATCAGCGGAAGATTGGCCGCAGACAACCTAGTTGTTCTATGATGCTAGAGTATAGAAGCTAGATAGACCATCAAGCAGATGAGAACAACCACCATAAAGGAAAGTAGAAAATGTGTTTAACAAACTACTAATTATACTCGAGTGAGGAAGGGGGCCTAAATTTCACACTTTGCCATCTGATTCTGATGCAGATATAGGCCTTTCCCTCTTGCCTACATGAGTAATGCATGACGTTCCGGGCATACAAATATAAACACAGAGTAGCACATGAACTAGGAATGCAAAAGTAAACGGTTGTGTAAAGCAAAAGATGAGGGAATACCCATGAATAATTTGAAGGAAGCCGGCATGGATCTTTTCTCTTTGGCCCAAAAGACACCAGATTTTTTTGAGTGATATAAGCCGGGATCGATAATGATGGACCTAGCTCTCTGAAACCTGCAAACATCAGAAGTGAAGAGAACTTTAAAAGTGAGTTGACGACTTTTTTCGTTTTTTTGAAAGGAGGAGTACGTCACACTCAGATCCCCGACCTTGAAGCATTATTTACTACTACCCAGTTTATGGTGATCCACTAACACTACTTGAATTTGGTTTCTCACCCCAATTAGTTAAAGAGATGATATTTCTCTAGAACGTACAGCACCGATAATATAGATATACACATGTCAAGTTGGACAGAGCCGGTGGGCTCAAAGGAGCGTTCGCCATTGGTACGTCTAATTTTAAGGCCGGTTTTATCTCTTCAAGTCCAGAGCCTGGGGAAACTATAGAAACTTCTTGTTTCTACATACTGCCAAGGTACATATATAACATACAACATTCCAGTTAGTTCTTTTTGTTCAGTCTAAAGTAAGAAAAAAAAGGAACATAGAAAACAGCACTTTTACAGTTTAAAGTCAACTTCAACTACAATTATTACATGTTCACAGCTTCTCCTATTAGGAGCATCAGACTTTGTCCAAGTCTAACATGCAGCATGTGCATTTTGAAGAGTCTCATGTCGATGGGGGAGTGATACTTTACAGAGACCAAAAAAACTCAGAAGATCAAAGACCTCTAAATGATTGTAAGGGAGTACTGGACCTCGATGCTCTCGAAAGTGTTCTAGTCTATCTTTCCAGATATAATCTAGTACAAAGAGAGGACCCTTTTCTAACTTCAGCTTGCAAACCGGAAGTAATGAAGAAACAATTTAGTTGTATTCCTTGAACATAGAGAGATGGATAGAGGGGGGGCTGCTGGAAATCACAGATGATGGCTCTTTATCCAAAATGATGACCAAGTTCAGATAACTTACTCTTCAACTGACTCATTAACCCTTTTGTTTTATCAATGTGACTTGGTCTAAAACATTCGCATTTCTGCGACGTGTTATTAATGCAATTCATCGGTGAATGGCCTTTTTACAGTCAATATCATCCAACAAAGAGGTGGGCTAGTATAATTACTTGAATCACAAGTTAGCGAAAGTAATACGCACTAAACTTAAGACGTGTTTATACAAAACTCTGTAGAGACAATTGTGCAAGGGCATGAGGTGTAGACTCACTCTTTCCAACCAATGTTAGTTGTGTGCTCAAGGAAATTGAGATCTCTAGGCAAGTACGAAAAGATGTGTATGATATCTGGAACAAGAAGAAAATTTGCCATTGCATCAGCGTAACATATATGATTTTACGAATCTATGATTACAATGTTATGCTCCGAAGTTAAGAGCTTTTCTTATAACTATTATCAAAAGGGGATAGAGACAGAGACAGATACAAAAATGCTTTAAAATGTCAAAGCAACTATTCAATTATCCTATACAACTGAACGAAGAAAATGTATTTAGGTTGTATAACTACCAACTAAAAGACGTTCAGGAGTCGGGGAAGAAAGGAAGAAAAAGTAACTGAAACCAATTTCTGTATAAATATCAGCTAAAAAACGTTCAGGAGCGAGCAAAGAAAATACCATAATAAGCTGGAAATTAACACTTAATTACTACGGATAGTAAAAGAAACAAGCTACAAGTACAATCCTAGCCATCATGAATTATTCATTCCGTGTCCCTTATTACATGATTCTGTTTTGTGACCAGCGAAGAACGAACTTCAAGAAGAAATTGATGGAGCAATTTCAAGATTAATGCGAAATTCTGGATTCGACATGAACTATAAGAATCCATTATCTGCACCTTTACCAGCTTGATTTCTCCGGCTTTCTAATGCCATCTGCTGCAAATATCTGATATTGCCCTGGCCACATTCCATGAGTTCTCTTTTTCTTTTTTCGAAATGGCTAAACATAACATAGCAGTCATGTCGAAGGGGTGCAACAGAGTACAAAGCCCCACACACATGAAGTATGATTGAGCCCAGGAGAAAGTATACAAGTTACAACAACTAGGATCTTGTGTCAAAACCCCATCCTCCCTAACTAAAAAGAGTCCCGAATACTTTTACTGATTCTTCTTCCCCCCCCCCCCCCAACCAAAAAAAAAAAAAAAGAGAAGGAAAAGAAAACACACATGGGGACCCACACAAACTCAGCCAAGCAGGGTGCAAGGCCTCAATCTCGCTAGCAGTCCCAAACTTGAAGACTGCCCAAACTCGAACATTTTACTCCGACAACTAACACAAACGCGAGCATGAATAATAGCAGAGTAACTACAAAGTTTGCCACAAGCCAACCTCACCTTTCCCTGTGCATGGATCTTTTTCACATAATCCAATTTGCTGCTTATTCTTATACATCAGAAACACAAATGTAACAATTAATCTAGGGTAAGGCTAAATCCACAGCCCACTACAGGTTAAAAACTGTCACTAATGTCACTTTTAAGCGACAAATGAGTACTGATTTAGCCAAAAATGGGATGGATTTAGGCGAGGCATAATCTACCAAGCAACTATATAAAAATTAAAACCTTAGCTACAAAGGTAACAATTAGTCTACCAAGCTACATATATCAAAATGGAAACCTGAAGCTAAAAATGTAACAATCAATCTACCAAGCTACAAGTATCCTTCTATAATGTGGTTGTCTATCCAAGTCCACATGATCCAACTCACAATCCAAAATATCACATCTCAAAATACCAAGCTCTCATGCTAAACTGCTAGTTATCTGATATATGACAACTGCGAAAATGAAAAAAGTTGCATCCCACAGTAAAGTTTTGAAACTCATCTAGTGAGTAGTGAGATTTGGAGAGGTAATTTCCACCCCTTATATGATTTCCATCCCCTTGTTTTCTCGATAAAAGGTTAACAAATTGTCTAAGGGTAAAAAATCCAATGGAACGGAGAGAGTACATTTTTAACAACAAAGAAGAGGGTGTTTGGAAGTAGCAATTTTCGTTTCCTTTTAAATCTTTAATCAAAACAAAAATTGTTCCAATTCTTAACAGCTCAAATAATTATAAAGTAACAGCTAGAATCAGTGGCTAACCGTCTTGTGACATGAGCGGATAGTCGGACGCACTAAGGTTCACGAACCAGTCCCACCCCTCCGCCCACCTCAACAGAAACGCCGCCGCGTGTAGCACACACGCCACCATGGTGGGCCCCTTGTACGTCACCAGGTCCGCGTTTCTCACCACCATCACGTTTCGAAATGCCCTCAGCGCCGCCTCTGACTTCACGTAACTCGCCAGCTCCGCCCTCTCGCCGTCCGGCGCCGCAGAGTCCAAGTGCAACAGGTAGTAGCTCCTCGGGTGGTACACCGCCTGGAGCACGCGCTTCACGCGCGGCGCGTCTCCCTTCGTTCCTGCAATCAAGTAAGCAAATCGTGGTAACTTCGGAAGGCCGGTGCCGGTGCCGGCGCCGCCGGAATCATAGGAATCAGTGGATATGGATTCCGAAAATGACGGATTGGTTTCGGGAGGTGATTTGCTGTAATCTAGAGAGAGAAAGATTATGAGAAAGAGTAAAGAGAGAAGAAGCAGAGAGATTAGCCAATTTCGACCGGAGATGAACCTAATGTGGGTTCGTTTCATGGTGAGGGTTTGGATCGGAGAATGGGGATTTGGTGATCACAATTACGAGTCTGAATTTTGGTTTAGCATTAAAAGTAGGTTGTACTCTTTCCCTTAAACCCTTTCATTATTTTTTGCCTGTTGAAATACGACCTCTGCGACATTTATATCTAGCCTAAAAGTAATATTCTCTCCGTATCAAATTAAAGGTTAAAAATATTTTTTTCTAACAATTTAAGTATATTATAGGTATCGTCAATATTTTGTTAGTACATAAATATTTCAAATCTAAATCGTGTATCGACTAATTTTACTTTCTCTAACGCAAAATATTCAGTGTAAAAGTGGAGATATCATAAAGCATTACCCAAAAAATACTTCAACTCTCACATGCGCCACTAACTGCGGCTTCTAATAACCATCAAACAACCTCCCGCGCATCAGTTGCAACACCATCCTATCCGCCACCAACTCCACATGTACAATAACTCCTCCTCCCTGGCCCACAGCTCGCCTGTCTGATGTCAGAGGTGGCAGCGATGACCCATTAGAGAGCATTGAAGATAGAGAGGCGACAATAGCTGAAAGGAGAAGAATGACGGGGAAAACGAAGAAGAGATTAAAATTTTTTTGCCTGTACCATCGTTGCATCGAGGAAATAGAGCAGAGGCCTAAGGAGGGTGAAAGTGGAGGCAAAGGGTGGAGGTGAGGTCAGAGTTTTATTCAAATCCAATTTGTAAAATGGTGAGGGTCAGGGATGGAAAAACTGTTAAAGATTGTACAATTTTGTCGGCCCGTAATGTGCACATACAGACTTAAGGTTTGAAATTAAACGGATGTTGAGTTTTGGAGCAATTAGAATTGTTTAACGTAGAGGAATTGATTCATCGCAGTTGGAAGTTGAGGGAGTTACGTGCATTGATTCATCGCAGTTGTAAGTTGAGGGAGTTACGTGCAGATTAACTCATAGTTCACGAGAATTTTGTCATTAACCAAAATGAAATACGCCGATGTGCTTGTTTGTTCCAAAGGCTTGAGGCATTGCTTTTACTTTGTAAAATTCTTTTTGCATATATACATTCTTGTTCACATCCGAAAGAAGACCGCCAATCTAATGCAAGCAGATGCAACAAATCAATTCGCAACACAAATTCTCTTTGCTTTTTCTCTAAGGACTTATTTTAAAATGAAAATACAACTTTGGTATTAAAATCAAGATGAGTGATAATCTAAGTTATGATTTTCTACACCCTCATATGTCGATACAGTTTGTTTTTCATTACTAATGCACTTTTTAAGTAATAATTGTGTATAAAAAATAGACACTTCCTTTGATTTAAAATTCTTATTTGAGTCTATATAATTTTTTTTGGAGAAATAATATGTGAATTACGTTTCTCACACTTGAATGCACCTTCCACACTAAGATTTATCAGCGCTGTCCTATCAATATCTTTATGTTAAGAGGGATAGAATAAGACAAAAAAGCAAAGATTAAAAATAAAGGATGAAAATGTTCAGACAATGTGTGTTAGTCGCGTGGAACATTGTCGACAGAGTTCTTCGTCGTAAACATGGTGGGAGTCACCACAAGTCGTCAGCCGTCACCACCACTAACGTTAGCCACGACCACCTCCGCTATATTATCCTCGGCCGCCACCGTCGCATGTAATGAACTGAACCCGTAGTGGGCTCATTGGGCTTGAGGGTGACTGGCCGCAACCCATGTGACAGCCTCTAATGGCAATATGCCTCACTTGTTAAAATTAATACAAAATTCCAGATACAAACTTCATCCCCGATTTCACTACAAATCCTTCCCATTATAACACTTATTGTAAAATCCAAAAATCAGTAAAAACAGTCCTTGAAAGTCCACCGCGTTTCTCATTAAAAAAAATTGCAAAGCTCGAGATTGACATCATCACCTTAACCTTTAAACATAATTGTTTAAGGGATGAACTTTCATGTGTCTAGTAAATAACCAAAAACCTAACTAGTTAAATCATAGCATGTCAGAAAATAAATCTTTTATAGTATTAGCAATTTAGTAGCTTTCAGAAGATACAATCATTTTGCACTAATTCATAACTTTCTGAATCACACTAGAAGCTAGCAAAAATTACATTAAGAAAACTATCCAACCGTCTCATACCAGATGAATACGAATAATCAACCCAAAAATCAGTTTTCCTCAAGGTCTAGCCTACTCACATGTCCCATAACAATGATGGAAACAGTAGTCGTAATGGTAACAAAGCCACGACGACGGGTAGTAGAGATAATGATTCGCAAAGAAGGTAAGAGAAATAGAATTTATGTGTACGAAAAAAGTATCAATAACAATATTGAATATTCACAAAGGTCACGCAGTTAGACAGAGAGCCAATAAAATAAATATTTCACATTTACTAAAACTGGTATTTACACGTATGCACAATTTTAGCAAAATACAAGTATCGCTCAGAAAAGTATTTCAGTTTCATAAAAGAAAATTTGTTTTTTTTAAGAAAATGAACATCTGCAATACATAAAATTCCTAGACGAATTAAGGTCACTTACCAAAAATAATTGACACCACAGCTGCCATCATTTCACCCCTCTCACAGGCTCCCTTTCTCACTGGATGTGCAACCATGAAATACTCTCATTTAATATTTCTTTTACGTGCTCCTGCCACGTTCCTGCTTCACAGATTGGTGGGCACACATGAAAGCACAACACCCTCACTCATGTCCTAAACATGTCTTGGCCTTTTCTAACAAAGAGCAGACTCTCACTTCCTCTCCCCCATCATTTTCACTCAATCAAACCACCATTTAGCAATCAACTCCATGGCCGTCCATCTCCTTCCGTACATTAACAAGGCTCTTGTTTGGTACATTAACTATGTATAGAGGAAAGTGTTTGTTTTGTTCTGCCATACTATGGCAATTAATGCAAAAGACATTTATGCCTTGATTTGAAGTCTACATGTGTTGATTTATTAGAAGTAAAAATGTCATTTTGTTTGAAATTTACAACGCTGAATCTTTTCTCTTCCTCCCCTAGTCACTACTACCATACCCCAACCGTCATCCTCACCACCATTCCCCCTGCCATTGCTACTTCCACCCTGCCGCCACCATTGTCCCCTTGACGCCTCCACTATCACGTCAGCAGCCCTTATGGCTGTCCCACCCACCACGCAGCCCCCATGACCGTCCCACCCACCATCACAATCCCCACCACCTCAGCCCATACCACAGTGGAGACAAACCGCCAGTGGGATTCGAGGACAATAAGGGGACGAGGGGAAGTGTGTGTTCCTGACGATCTCACTTCCTCGACACCGTTGTCGTGCCCTACAGCAGTCACTGCCGCCATTTTATGACATAACAACATATAAGTTTTTTTCCTTACATATATGTTGATCCTAACTTACCAGCTAACATATGACTTTCCCCCTTTTTTTCATTTCCTTTCTCATTTCTCTTCTTTTTTGTCCAATCTACTAAATATAAGTTGGTAGCCATCTTTTTTCTCTCTCTTAAAAGCACACCTCCAAATTTTCCTACCATTCCCGTAACTCATGCAAAAGTTGTTGTTATTTATTTCAATATGAACTCCTTTAAAAATTTCAGTACCCAAAATGATAATAACGTCATATTTGTTAAATTTTCGCTAAAGATAATGTTTTACCCCTAAAATAAGTGTCACTAAAACAATGTCAAACCACTAAACATAAGCCCAACTGTTTGTGGGGAATTACACCCTAGCCCCCTTCAATCACTACCAACGCCACCATCCTCCCTTTCCCTGTCCTTGCCCCCACCACCTCCGCAGTCCTCCCTCTCCACACAACTTACCCTATCGTAAATGGTGGTAATTGTGGCCGCGCACCTTATTAAACTAACCACGACCGACTGTCATCCTCGCACACCAACACAAAGGCGATGGAAATGGAAGGGACTAGGGGACAGTGATAGATGATAGCACTGTGGTTGTGAGGTGGTGGTGCAAGATCTAAACTTCTACCATGTCTATCTTTTCCTAATTCAAGTTATATACTGTATATATCATATAAGATTAACTAATGTATTGACATTTTTAAAGTAGGTATCGATAACATCAACCAAAAAAGTACATTGATTAATACGGCTGATACAAACTTCAGGTCTGTCATCACGTACTTACACTCTAACACATGATACATGTAATTAATCCTTTCTCCTATTATTTACACTCATTTTCTTATTAGAGTTGCTTGCAAAAATAATATAAATAGCAATGACGTTTTACTGTTTAATGCACACAAAATTTGAAGACAACATATGTTAGAAATGTGTTTCAAATTTGACTATTTATATTTAAAAATAAAATAAAGTTCTTTGAACTCTAGTTTTCATAAAGATAAATTTCATGAACTTGAAACTTATTAAGTTTCTAAATGGTTTTATTCTTTGAACATTATTTTTGTAAATGAATTTCAAAATTCATGAACTTAGGTTCATGTATACTCCTTATAAAAGATTAACTTATCTTTTAGTTCATTGTATTTTATAAGATTCATTTATGAATCTTGAATTAGTATGGTTCAAAGAACTTGATAAGGTTCAAAAAACATATAATCTTCTACCATTATTTAAAGGGGTAAAGGGTTGGAAGTTAAGAATAAAGAAGAGATACCATTTTCACTTGAGAGAAAAGAAAATACTTGAATTAAAAACTTGTTTCAAACTTATGCTTGATCGATCGGAGGTGGATACACGATCCATTGTAGAGAAGTGCAACTCTCTTGGATGAACAGTGAATCTGGGCTTGGTTGAATCCCGAAGATAGAGTTGCCAAGTTAGTCTTCCGTTTGTACATGGGAGAGACTTCAACTATCTTCAAGAAGCGTTTACGAGTCTTGGTTCTTTCATTATACTAATTCGGGTATTATTGTTTATTATTTTCTGAATTTTACGTGCATTTTGTTCCAACAAATTGAAGATAGTTTTCTTTCATGGCTACTTTATCGAATGGAGTTGCTAAGACTAATCACTCGAATTTTGAGTTTTTTTATGGAAAGAACTTTCAGAGATGGCAAACTAAGATGGAGTTTTTCCTTCATCAACTTAAGTAAGCTTATGCGCTAACTCAACCATGTCCAACACTTTCAATTAGAGAGTCCTCGTCCGATCAAGTGAAGGCAATCAATGATCAGATGGAAAAGTGAAATGATGATGACTACTTTGTAGAAATCATATCCTTAGTAGAATGACTGATTCCTTTTATGATCAATATTCCAAAAAGAGTAAGATTGCAAAAGAGTTGTGGGATACTCTAAAGTCAGTCTATCAAGCGGAGGAAGCAACTACAAAGAAATTTTTAATTTCAAATTACATGGACTTCAAGATGACTGATGATAGACCTGTTTCTGTTCAAGTTCGTGAGTTGCAATTGATTGCTAATGACATGTGCCGCATGTATGGTTCTTGATGAGAATTTTCATGTAGGTGCTATTGTTGCTAAACTTCCACCAACCTGGAAAGAATACCGCAACAAACTAAAGCACAAGAAAGAAGATCTTGCCTTGGATTAACTTATGCAACACTTGCATATTGAGGAAGAAACTAGAAATCGTGAGAAGAAGCCTGCGAAGGAAACAGTTGTCAAAGCTCATGTTGTTGTAGACAAGGATGAGAAGAAAAATTCTGGAAGGCACAATCAGAACAAACTTTTGAAGCCAAAGAACTCTAAAGGTTTCAAGCCTTCAAGCTCAAATCTTAAGGCAAAGAACAAGGAATGCTATAACTGTCACAAGATTGGTCATTTTGTCAAAGATTGTTATCAACTCAAGCATGGAAGTGACAAGAAGAAAAATAGAAAAGAATTTGACTATTTCGATACCTTCGCTCCGGTTGCACGTATCACCTCCATCAGACTTCTTATTGCATTGGTTGCTATTCATAATCTGGTTATTCACCAGATGGATGTTAAGACAGCCTTCCTCAATGGTGATCTAGAGGAAGAAGTATATATGGAGCGGCCAGAAGGATTTATCAGTCCTGGAGAAGAGCATAAAGTTTACAAGCTATTGAAATCTCTTTATGGCTTGAAACATGTTCCTAAGCAATGACATGAGAAATTTAGAAGCGTAATGCTTACTAATGGCTATGTTACCAATTGATGAGATATATGCATGTTCAGCAGATTTAAAGCTGGTTCTGTTGTTCTAATATACATATATACGTTGATGACATGCTCGAAGGTTGTTATACCGTACAAAATATGCGCTACTCCCGTTAGAACAGGAACATTTGGGCTAGCCAATAATGGGCAGGTTGCGAAAATGAAACAGTAACATCTTGTGCATCTGGGTTGAAAAGTCAAAACCAGGGAAGCAGAATCCGGCCAGCCCTGCTGGAGATCATGATCCTCATCCACCGCCGGCCGTTTCGAAAGCCTGCCGACAATCACAGCAGCACGGCAAACCGGGCAATTAGAATGAGAAGACAGCCACGCGTTGATGCACGGGGCGTGAAACACGTGCTCGCACGCGTTGAGCCGCCGGAGCTCTTCGCCGGCGACGAACGCCGAAAGGCACACAGGGCATCGCCGGCGCCACAGTGCAGCACTCTCCTGTTTTCGTCCTTCTCGAACTTGACAGTCGAAGAGACCGATTCCACGTGGGTGGTTTTGGCGGTCAACTTTATATGGGCTCGCTGGAGCTGCGTTGACGTATCCGGAAAGGGTTGGGAGGACACTTCATGGCGAAGAAGAAGGCTTAGATGATGACGGTTATGACGAGAAATGATGCTACAGCAAGGACTGGGACAAGGCAGGATATGCCGGAGCTGTGAGGATTCGCTACCACCGGCGAGAGAAGGGGCGAGGTGAGATTGGTGGCGGTGGTGGTGGTGGTGAAGGTGGCCATATGATGAAGTTGAGTCTGCTGATTACAGCCTAGCCGCCTAAAGAAAAGGCAACTGATGAATAGCGACAAAGATTTTGATGGATAATTATTGAGGTACGAGAAAGTCGATGCAATATTGCAATAGTCGGAGATATTAAAAGAAGCAGAAAAATATTTTACAATATACTAACAGTCTTAAACAGTGGATATATTATGTGATTATAAAATATATTATGTGATTTAGAACTACATAATATATTATCGCCTAGGACTAAATTGATAGACTAAGATTTTGCCTTGGTACGGTAAAATGTGGTCCTTTTTTGGGCAAGAAAGTTCCTCTTTGCCGGATGCTTCCTTAAACTTTGGACTTGTTTTTCTATGCATAATGGACAAATTATATCCGGGGAAGAAATTAGTTTGGACTCATGTATAGAAGAAAGTGGGACTAGAGTTAGTTTTTGATGACTCAACAGAATATGGACTCGTGTAGATCAATTTTGGTCGGTCGGGAGTGTAGTTGGTTAATTTTTTTTAAGATCTAGTCTATCAAGCTCTTTCATATCAATTTGACATAAGATAAAGTTGTGTCGACCCTCTTGTTCTCGATTTTGCACTTGTATTATCGAATTATAGCCTTTTCGCCTCTTGCACTTTGTGTTTAAGCTAAATACTCCCACTTAACAAGCTATTGGCTTAAATGCAATTCTAAAATCATCAAAAAAAAAAAACTACTGGCTTAGCAAATGCCATCACATATGACCATGCCAAAAGTGGTGCACTTGATAGCTTTAACAGTCAACGGAAGTTGCTTTCTGGCGTCAAGTTGAAAATGAGTTTGGCCATAAAGTTAACAATCGTAAGCCGGCTTAAACCATACCAATCGGCAAAGAAACACACAGGAAAAGTAAAAAGTAAAAACCTCAACACAACATATACACTTCATCAAATAATACCACACCAAAATTGTGCCCGTGCTACGGCACTAGTGCCGGGACGACTCCCGTATCCGACAAAGACACAATCGCATGTTGTAGTGGAGGAGCTACAGTATCGGTACGACAGAGGGGGAAGTTCGGGTGCGAGTAGAGCCACATATCGATGCACGACACATGAAATGTGTGCACAATCGGGCAATATTCGAACGTTGTCGCCTTCCGCGAATTCCCTAATGCACACGGCACACATCCCTTCTTCAAACTCTCTATTGTACTTGTACGCTGACGTCAGTTGCAATGTCAAATTACTCATACTCAAGCTCGAACTCGTGCTAGCACTGGCCGTTTTTGCTTGATCGATAATAGCATGAACGTTACGCCGGATCGAAAGAGCCTCTGCAGTTGAACTACTATTAGTTTTGCACAAACCGACAAGAATGCAATGGATGGCAGCTACGACCATTGCACCGACCATAACCCCGAAAAGCAATAGCGGAGGCAGCAGGGGACACAGGGGGGCACGTGCCCACCTGCTACCTCGTTTTCTTACATTTAACCATGGCACATTGGCACCATTCTTTCACTGCTTCAGAAAAATGGTGGTAGATGGTGATGTTCAGATGAGGGGGCGGGGCAGGGCCGGGGGGGGTCGGGGAGGGGAAAAACAAGTTGCATTGAGCATTTCTTTTTACATTAGAAAATTATGCACAACTTAAATTTTAAAAGGCATTTGGTTAAGAAAGGCAAAAATTTTAACATATTATTAACATGTTACCTTCTTTTTTTTAGCCATTTCACTCGACTAGAAAAATGCATGCTTAAATTGATGTAATCAAACCACCATTTAGCAATTAACTCCATGGTCGTCCATCACCTTCCATACATTAACAAGGCTCTCCATTGGTACATTAACTGTGTATAGAGGAAAGCTTTTATGTTGTTCTGCCATACTATGTAAGGATGGCAATGGGGCGGGTCGGAAGCGAATTGCAAGAAATCTGTACCTGCCCTGGTAATCCTAAGAAAATAAAGAGAAGAGATAAATGAAGACATGGAGAGAATTGACTGAATATTTTCTGTGTGTATCTTTACATTAAGAAGAACATGTATTTACATACACAAGAAGAAACAATTAATCCCTAATTCTAAGCCATAAAACACGTGATCCACTATCAGTGGAATATGATGAGCATAATTCATGTGATCCACTATCAGTGGGATATGATGAATACAATTCATGCGATCCACTATCAGTTAAAATTTTCACAAACCAATAAGGAAGATATCCCTTAACACTCTCCCTCAAGCTGAAGAGTGAATATCTTGAAGTCCCAACTTGTTACGTAGTGTCTCGAATTGATTTTTTTTCAATATTTTATAAAGACATTTGCTAACTGAAAGCGGGTATGTACATATGACAGTTCGTTCATTCCGGCTTGTAGTTTTTCTTTGACTAATGTGACAATCTATTTCAATGTGCTTTGTACGCTCATGAAAGATAAGATTTGCCCCAATGTGCAATGATGCTTGGTTGTTACAAAATAATCATGTGTGAGCTACTTGTGGAACCCTTAAAACTTGTAGAATGTAACGTAGCCAAGTTAGCTCTAAATATGTATTTGCCATAGCTCAATATTCTTCTTCTGTTGATGATCTAGAAACATTAGCTTGTTTCTTGGATTTCCATGAGACAAGAAAATTTTCAAGGAAAATGCAATATCTCGTGACTGACCTCCTTGTGATACGACAACCTCCCCAATCTGAATCACAAAAAGCTTTCAAAGTAAGATTTTTCATGGAAGGAAATAGTAACTTTGATCAAGGTAACCTTTGATGTATTTAAGGATTCGTATGGCTGCATCCCAATGAGGTTTACGAGGCTCATGCATAAATTGACTTAGTGTTCTAACAGAATAGACTATGTCAGGCCTTGTGACAGTAAGATAAATCAGCCTGCCAACTAGTCTTCTATATTTAGTTGGATTACTCAGTAAAATTCCATTTGGAGAAGTGAGCTTCAAATTTTGTTCCATTGGGAATTTTTCTGGGCGTGCACCTAGAAGTCCTGGACCTTGTAAAATATCTAGTGCATATTTTCTCTAAGACATGAAAATGCCTTTCTTTGAACGAGAGAATTCAGTACTCAAAAATGATTTTAAGTCTCCAAGATCTTTGATGCGGAACTGTTTGAGAAGAAATTTTTTGAGACGTTCAATGTCTTGAAGATCATCCAAGTGAGAAGTATATTGTCAACATAGATGAGGATCACAGTGAATGAAGTACCTTTAGCTTTGGTGAAAAGAGAATAATCAGCCTTTGATTGTTGATAACTTGTCCTCTGAATGGTGTCTGAAAATTTGAGAAACCAATTTCTTGATGCTTGTTTGAAGCCATAAAGGGATTTGTGAAGCTGACATGCAATGTTTTTCCTCTGTCGGCGAAAACCAGGTGGAGGTTCCATATGCACTTCTTCTTGCAAGTCTCCATGAAGAAAAGCATTTTGAACATCTAATTGATAGGCGAACCAATATCAAGCAAAAATAATAGTGAGAAGATAGCGAAGTGTAGTGAGTTTCGCTGTAGGAAAAAATGTTTCCTAATAATTGATTCCCTCAACTTGAGCATATCCCTTTGCTACAGGCGAGCGTTATAATGCTCAATTATGCCATCAGATCTGTATTTGGTTTTATAAATCCATTTACAGCCAATAGGTTTATGACCAGCAGGAAGTTGAACCAAACTCTAAGTCTTATTTTGTTGTAATGCTTTTAATTCTACATTCATTGCTTGTTGCCAATGTGGATCAAGGATAGCCTGAGCATATGACTGAGGCTCAGTATGACCTGTAATGTTGGCTAAAAAAATACAATGGGCAGAAGAGATACCAGAATAAGAAAGAAAGTGAGAAAGAGGATATCGAATATCTGACATAGAACATGGCATTGTGGAAGGAGGATTGACTTGTGCTAACAGTATGTAGTCTTTATGCCATGCTGGAGGTTGCTTGGGCCGAAGGGATTGGTGCAGGGGAGGAGGGAAAGGAATGATAGAATCTAAAGAGGTTGAAACAGATTCAGTGGATTGGGCTAGAGGCGAGGATATAAGAGGTTAGGTACGATTGGAAGAAATATCCTCTACGACTATGGGTTCAGCTAAGGGAGATTGTATGGAAGATGTAGATTCTTGTATGGTTGCTGGCTCGGTGGGTTGAGGTTGGGAAGAGGGAATGTTCGTGGGCAAGAATGATGAAGATTGCCAATTGTCCATGAAGTTATGAGAAAAATGGGGCAATGTGGAAGTTGGATTTGAAGCCAACATAAAACAAAATATAGTTTCAGAAAATTTGACATTATGACTAAAAAAAAAAGTTTTAGTCACCAACCTTTTTGACCAATAAGATATCCAACAAAGACGCAACGTTTGACACGGTAATCAAATTTATGTGTGGGATGAACAACTGTTGCGTAACACGGACAACCAAAGACTTTCAAGTGATCAAATGATGGTGGATGATTGTACAATAATTCAAAAGGTGACGTGAAAAATAACAATGGGGTTGGAAATCGGTTGATAAAGTAGACAACAGTCAATAGGAATTCTCCCCAAAAGGTAAGAGGCAAGTGAAACTGAAAGCATAGTGCACGTGCTACAATAAGAAATGACGATGCTTGCGTTCAACTACCCCATTTTGTTATGGAGCTGTAAATGAGAGTGAAATTATTTTTGCATGGACAAGAATTCTTTGCCATTATCTACTTTGATTGCTTTGACCGAAGCATGAAATTGAGTTTTAGCAAATGCAATAAAAGACTGTGAAAGTTTTTGAGTTTCTGACTTGTATTACATAAGAAATAACCATGTGCACCTTGTAAAATCATCCACAATTGTAAGAAAAAAAAATGAACCCTTGAATGAGTGGGTACTTTGTGTGGGCCCCATATATTACAATGCAACAAATCAAATAGAGCATGAGTTGATATAGTACTTGAAGGAAATGGAAGTCTAGTCTGTTTAGCCATAGGACAAACAATACAATTATTATCAAAACAGATATTATGAGAAGACAATAATGATGCAATTAATCTTAGGGGAAATGGTGATGAATGTCCTAGACGCATGTGCCACAAATTTGAGGATTATGAAACTTGATGAGAAACAGGTGCCTGTTGTAGTGGGGACGTGTAATAGAGACCACCATATTGCTTACCCGAGCCAATCATCTTCCCCATAGCCAAGTCCTACAAAGCACAAAAGGAGGGAAACAAAATAGCAAAACAATTTAAATTATTGGTAAGTTTGCTAACATACATCAAATTTAAACGAAAAGAAGGAACACATAAACGTTGTCTAAGGTGATATATGAGTTAAATAGTATGGTGCCAATGGAATTGATTGAGGCAGATGGCCCAGTGGGTAAATTAACAACAGGTATTGATGAGGAATTCGTTTGATTGAAAAATATAGAATCGAAAGTGACATGATCAGTAGGTCTTCTATCCAAAATCCAAGGCTTAGTGAATACAAAATTAATTGAAGCATTTTGAAAAAAAAGA
Organism: Escallonia herrerae; assembly: GCA_033070095.1. Classification (NCBI taxonomy): domain Eukaryota; kingdom Viridiplantae; phylum Streptophyta; class Magnoliopsida; order Escalloniales; family Escalloniaceae; genus Escallonia; species Escallonia herrerae. Next base: position 419,116 of record JAVXUP010000296.1, on the reverse strand, counting down.
CAGACCTGGAACATTTGCATAAGCATCGCTATTATCAGGAAACTTCTGATTTTAAGTCATCATAGACAAGGCATGAGCAAGTTGTTGAAGTTGATCTGTGGAAAGCCTGAGTGAACTATTGGTATCTTACGAATGGACCCATGTGTAGATTGAGAAGAATTTGTTGCATTAGCAACATGAAATGAATTAATTTCATTTCTTTGAGACCCACGTTGCCTCTATTGTGATGTGTTATGTCGATTACCTTGGCCTCCTGTGTTGTTGGGAACCCATGTCCCATTTTTTAATTTGTATATGTCCTCTATATGACTTTTTCTATCACAACACTTACACTGAAATTTTAGAGTGCAACAACTTCCAATTGTATGACCTTCTTTATTACAATGCTCATAATGCTTGTTTTTTGATTTATTTGAGAAATTATTTCCACGTCACTAAATTGTAGCCGCGATGAAAAAAATTTCAGTTAATTCTGGTGTCATTTGTCACTGTGTTTCCTCTTGAATAACATGGGAATAGGCTTGTTGTACATTAGGCAGTGGCGACATCATGAGAATATTTGTACGTACAACATTGTCGGTGTCATGGAGACCCATGAGAAACATATTAAACGGTCTTCTTCCCTTTGGTCATCATGTGTTTTCATCTGATTACAAGTGGGAAGTGCTCCATATGTATCTAACTCGTCCCAAAGATCTTTGAGTTTCGTGAAATAAGTTGAGACAGTCATGGTACCTTGTGAAAAAGAAGTTAATGATTTTTGAATCTGGTAGATAGCTGGCGCATTCTTTTGTGAAAACTGGTCTTTGAAATCTTCTCACACTTGATACGCAGTCTTTACCTGAATGACTCCTTTGGCTAGATCTGGTTTTATCGAGTGAGTAAGCCATGATAAAATCATGCTGTTGCATTGGTTCTAAAAAGCGTATTTTGTTGGCGGATCTTTTTCTAAAGGTTGCTCAATGGATCCATTGATGAAGACAATTTTGTTTTTGGCTGTGAGGGCACGAATCATGGATTTACTCCAAGATTAATAATTGCCTCCGTTTAATTTGATGGGTCTGAGCAACGGACCAGGATGATCTAAATAATGAACAAAATATGGATTTGATGGATCCTTGTTGAAGTTGAAATTGATATTGTTGGTGTTTGAAGGTTTGGAAAGAAAACAAATACTAGAAGGATGGCTCTGATACTATCTTAAAAAAATTAAAGAGAAAAGATAAATGAAGACATGAAGATAATTGACTGTATATTTTATGTGCGTGTCTTTACATTGAGAAGAGCATGTATTTATTTACACAAGGAGAATCAATTAATCCCTAATTCTAAGCCATAAAACCCATATTTCACTATCAGTGGGATATGATGAGCGTAGTTCATGTGCTTCACTATCATTGGGCTGTGATGATCATAATTTATGTGATCCACTACCAGTGAAATTTTGTCACAAACCAATAACGAAGATATTCCTTAATAGGTTACACGACTTCGCCTCGCCCCGCCATCGGGTAAAGGGATATGAATAACATCCATGGTCTGTTGCCTTACTAAAAAACCCTCCCCCGCCCTGATCTGCTCCGATGGACTATTCCTCTAGGCAATGTTAATTTTTATTTGTCTTTATCAAAATTTTAGAAACAAAATTAAGAAAAAAGAAATCGAAGAACCAATAAACCTACAACTGTAAGATTTCTTGATGTTCTTTAATTTAAACAACCATATTCTACTGAACCAAATTACATAATCTCCTCATCCTCCAATCGGAATCAACACCGGGGTGCTCCTCATCCTCAATTGGAATCGACATTGGAGTCCATACTGAGTAGCAACCCCATGCGAAGCCGATTCCCACAGTGCCATCAACTCCCTTTCCCTGCCCGAACCTTAATCCCTCTCCACCACACTCCAAGCCACCTTTGAGATCGCTAGTAGTGAACAATAACCCGACGCCAAACTCGATGAGACCTTAACGCTGGTACTTCAAATCTAGCCATTTCTAGCATCACAGTTATGACGTGGAAGACGAGCAAAGCCACAATTCCGACCTTTATGAGGAGGATCAAATGTTTTGTCAATGGTGGCTAGTGGTGAGGCTATCTGTGGAGGGGGATGATGGTGCATTGGGAAAGGGAAAGGTCCTCCACCTCCACCACCAAATTCTCCGCCGCCTCCTAGGCCACGGCTGTCGTTGCTTTCGTTGTCCATAGTAAGAAGAAAACTAATGCGACGTCGTAGCGCTTTAAACTTTTCAATTGCCCCATTTCTTAATCGCGAAGTTCAATTACCCAGTAGGGATAGTATTCATGGTTATCCGTCTATGAACATATTTATTAAGGATTCCACCTTAGTCTATTTTTTGTATGAATTATATACTATGCCAATTGATGTAAAAGACAGTTATGCCTTGATTGGAAGTCCACATGTGTTGATTCATTAAGCGTAAAAAAGTCATTTCATTTAAAATTCACAACCCTAATTCTTTTCTCTTTCTCCCCTAGCCACTACCACCATACCCCAACTGTCATCGTCACCAACATTCCCCCTGCCCCTAGCCACCACCACGGTATCCCCTGCACCCACCACGGTATCCCCCCATGGTTGTCCCACCAACCGCAGCAGCCCCAATGGCTGCCCCACCCAACATCATAATCCCCACCACATCAGCCTCCACCACCATAGAAATGAACCGCCGATAGGTTCAAGGACAATAGGGGGACGGGGGGAAGTGTGTTCTCGACGATCTCGCTTCCCCAACACCGTTGTCGTGTCCTACAGTTGTTGATGCCACCACCGTATGGCATAGCAACATATAAGTTTTTTTTTCCTTATATATATGTTGATCCTAATTGCCAGCTAACCTTATGATTTTCCCTAATTTTTTCATTTCCTTTCTCATTTCTCTGTTTTTTTTTTTGGGTCCAATCTATTAAATAATCATTCATAAGCCTAAATAAGTTGGCAGCCATCTTTTTCTTTTTCTTTTCTCTTGGAAGCACACCTCCAAACTTACCTACCATTCCCGTAACTCATGCAAAAGTCCTTGTTATTCATTTCAATATGAACTCTTTTAAAAATTTCAGTACCCAAAATGATAATAACGTCGTATTTATTAAATTGTCACTAAAGATAATGTTTTACCACTGAAATAAGTGTTAACAAAACAATGCCAACCACTAACTATAAGCTCAACTGTTTGCGGTGAATTACACCCTAGCCCCCTTCAATCACTGCCAATAACGCCATCCTCTCTCTCCCTTTTCTTGCCCCCACCATTACAAGAAACAGAGCCTTTGGCGACCGCTGGTTGCGATCGCTAAATGTTATTTTGCAGCCGCTAATAGAATTGGCCGTTGCTATAAGCCAGGTCACTAAATTTTAGCGACTGCAAAAACTTTGCTGTCACTAAAATTAGCGACTGCGTTGATCAGTTTAGCAACCACTACAGCGGTCACTAAATCTTTTTTGATAATTAATTATTTTTAGATTAGAGACCGTGTTGACCAAATTAGCGACTCCTGTATCAGTTGCCAATTTTTTGTTGGCATTTAATTTTTGTGGTCGCTGATTTTTTTTGTATTTTATTCTTTTTATAACGGATTTTGCATCTGATTTGGTAAAATCAATAATCATGATCATTACACTGTCAAGCTGAACTCATTGGTACAAACAAGCTGTTATTGCAATGGCAAACCAAACTTTATACACAACAAAGCACATACAATTAAATAGAAGTCTCACAAGTTTATTCAATTAAAAGAGTGATGACTAAATATATAAAACTCTAACTAATAATAGGAAATAGAAACACAATACACTACATAAACTTATTTTATTTACTGTTATATCTACACTACTTTCTTCGTTGACTTGGTCGATCACCTCATGAAGTTGTTTCACTCTGCACGATCTTCATAACCATCGTCATCACCAATTGCCAAGGGATTCTTCCTTATGCAATCAACACCCTTTCTCATTCCTCAACTGTAAATAGAGAAGATGGACTAAGCCGAAAAGTCTTGGCATTCTCGCACCTCATAAGCCCCATTTCCTTTTCACCCTTGCGTCTTCTTACATACAAATTCATCAACATTAGGCACAAATTCACGCTACATGAAACAAAAAAACTTAATTAACAAACTCATTGAAACAGCTAATGTGTATTTTATATGTATAAAAAAGTAACTTCTAGCAATATCCATACATAAAGAGAAGTACTTCCAAGACAAGCAAAATGCAGTAGTACAAATTTCTCCACTTAAACTTTGAAATGCAAGATATACGTAGAGCACTCGTGTAAAATACTAATCTAACAGAACATTGATCGAAAGATAGGAAAATGAAGCACATTATGGTATTCTTTATCAACGTGCTTCCAAAAGCAATAAAAGTATAGTTTGAATTTACTACAAAGAGGTGATGATTACATGATAAACATTAGAACATTTTACTGCAAACTGAGATTTCAAGCAAATCAAACCTTATTTACCTGAGCAAGAGGATTACTTCAGAAAACAAATGGCAGCTGCCATTCTAAATTGGATAATACGCATGTAATACTACTGAAAAATTATAAAAAAATATAGATCAAACTACAGGTTAAAGTAAGAGTACTTTCAAGTTACAACAAAAAGGGAAAAATTGTGCATATTGATAATAGCCACCATAAATTACTAAGATCTATCTATCGCACATTGTCAAAGCGAAAACGACAATCACAACCCCAACTACAACAACCTATACAAAGCCCGAGAGACAACCACCCATCAACAGCGCCTTGGAGCCTTACCACTGAAGCTCAATAACAGCCACCCTCAGAGCATGACTTAAAAATATCTCCTCCAAATTAGATCCAAACACATCAATTAATTGATATGAAATTGGCCATGACCACTCGTATTTTGGAGACCAAAATTGACTGTGTCAAGTAAATGTTTATGATTTAACCTGTCCAGTCCATATTGTCTTTGAAGTATAATTATGATATGATATGCTCTGTTGATATAGTTTTCAGGTGTTTCTGGTACTTCTAGATTATGAAGATAATGTCGGTAAGGATATGGACCATTTTTTCACTAGTCAAAGCTTATACAATACGGGAATCTAGAATATTTATACTTAAAATATCTTGTGAAAAGAGCGCTAACACCAGCTATGTCGTTGCTGGAATGTGATGATTCTTCCATGATGGATCTAACTTCAAATAAAGACAGGATAGAGAGAATAAACCCTTATATCTAAATTTGAATTGAATCTTAGATCTACCTTCAAATCGAACAGAATTCTTAAATCTAAAATTGCATAAATTGCAAATCAACAGGGACTAAAAAATTTGGAGAGAGGTAAGAAAAAAACAATTACCAATTGTATGCTACCTTGTACGAACATGCGAAGCCCAAATTGGCATGGGTTGGCGGGGAGGGTTGACTGTGCCTTGGGCCTGGTGGAGCCGTGGCCTACATGGGCCACTTGGCACATCTGCGTGTTCTTGGTAGCGGCGGCATCGACAGGCTACTACAGTTGGGATGGTAGGTGAAGTGGGGAAAGAAGCGGAGGCGGAAGATGTGCGGTGAGGCCGAAGTGAGGGATAAATGAGTTTATAGAAGGACGTCCAAATTAGGCAAAGTCAAAAATATATGCTCATTAAATTTAGCAACTGCTTCGGTGATCGCTAAATTTTGCGAGTACCAAAATGGTCGCTAAACATGATCGCTAAATTTAGCGACTGCTAGCGACCAACAACTAAAGGTCGCTAAATCTTGTGCCAATAATTTTGTTGACCTCGCCAAAAGTTGCGTACGCTTAGAGACCGCTGATAACAGCGATACCTAAAGGCCTAATTTAGCCACTACCATTGTAGCGGTCGCTAAAGGCCTAATTTCTTGAAATGCACGGCCTCTACAATCCTCCGTCTCCACAATACCTTGAAAAACCTAACCACCCTATCGTAGATGCCGGTAACTGTGGCCGCGCACCTTATTAAACCAATTTACAATCGACCGTCATCCTCGCATACCAACACAAAGGCGATGGAAAATGAAAGGGACTAGGGGACAACGGTAGATGATGGCACTATGGTTATGAGACGTTCATTGAATTATTTGTTACGTTGTCTGAATTCTTGTTTTTTTAAGAGGAAATAGAAACCTCATTTTGTGCTGTAACTTCATTAGGTAAGGCTAAATTCACATAGTGCTTAGACTTGTATTCTGGACCCTTCATAGACAAATTGGTGTGAATTTAGTCTGATGAAATGGGGTTTTGGATAGAATTCCTTATCTCGATCCAAGCTAAGTAATACTACCAAATCTCAATCAATAATATCTGAATAAACCTAAATTGACAATCCATTCGTTAGAACACAGTCTATGCTACAATATTATAAACCTAATACCAACTACATGCACAAAAATGAAATAAAATAATTTATAGGATTCATACTTCGGTAGTTTCGGGCTAGGATGGGGGCTGGCTGTAAATTGTCTTGTCTTAACCCTGGCCCAAGAGATTTTAGGTCAGTCCCATAAATTTTATACCAGCCCAGCCATGCATACACAATTTACACCGACTGTTACCCTGAACACACACCCTAACACACTTAAACACACATTCTAACATACCTAAACACGCAAACACACACACTCAATCACTCCTAAACACACACCCCCGAAATATATACGCACAACGCACACAGTTACACTGGTGGCCCTCGTCCTCACCCTGTCACCCCTCTGAGTAGTCATTTTGTCACGTCCCGAATTTATTATTTCTGGAGCATGAGTGCCGAAAAGATAGAAATCAGAGAAAATTTTATAATTATCAGAAGTCTTCCAAGAGGGTAAATCAGAGCATGTACTAATTATTCCCAAAACAAGAACCCTGGCCAGCTAACTCCCAACCCCGGCAAATAGCACCCTCAACTCACTTTTTTTCCTCCTTTGTACGACATGCATAATAATGTAGTCCTTCGTCGGCCATGTCAGCACATATGGTGGGGGCGACGATGGGGTGGGGGGAGGATTGGGGGCAGCCACGGGTTTACTTAAGGGGAGGGTGGAGGCGGTGATGAGGAGGGTGGGGCGACGACGGGGTGGGGTGGGGGCAGCGGCGGGGTGGCTTCTTGTTTACCCTGCTGATCTGGCGGCCATCATGCCGTTGTAGAATTAAAAGTTCAAATGGGCAAAATTAGAACAATCAAGCATTTCATTTGAAAAAGGTAGAAAGAGAAAAAATTATGCATGCAAGCGGCAAAAAGGCAACATATTAATGTATTTGAATAAAAGGCAAAAAGGCAACAAATTATGCACGCGGTGCAAGATCTAAACTTCTACCCTGTCTATCTTTTCCTAATTCAAATTATATATTGTATATACCATATATGGTTGTATTGACATTTTAAACATACATATCAATAATATCAACAAAAAAAAAGTACATTGATTAACATGAATGATACAAACTTTACGTCCGTGACCACGTGCTTTCACTCTAGCATCTCATACATGTAATTAATCCTTTTTTCCTATTATTTACACACATTTCTGATTAGAGTTGCTTGCAAAAATGATATTTATAGCAATGATGTTCTACTTTTTAATGCAAACAAAAAAATTTGAAGACAACCTCAACCATCGAAGGAAGGTTGTTATACTTTACAAAAATATGCGCTACTCCGGCTACCAATGACTAACAACAATACTGCGGAATGGTGGGCAGTCCGTGATGACCCACTTCTAGCTTGCAGCGACAATCACCAAAATGTTATCCTGGAAGTGGAAAATAATAGCGTTGTCCAATTATTATTACATCCCCAAATCCCCATCGTCCCTAACATTGAAACTTTGGTGTTGGATTACAGGGAGCTCGTTAGGAAACAGTGGCAGGTGCAGGTGACCCATGTACATAGGAAACCAACTTTTGTGCGAACTTAATGGCAAAGCAGGCGAGTAACCAACAAAATGGATAACAACAATGAGATCATGAGCCGATTTTTTTGTCAATCCTCTTATATTTTGACATATATGGTAGAGTCATCCCGCGACGTGTGACACACTGTTAAATGTTTGAATAAAATCTTCTGGTTTCCACAAAAAAAAAAAAGGGAACATTTGGGCTAGCCAATTGAAAATAATGGGCAGTTTGCGAAAATGAAATAGTACCATCTGGTGCATCTCGGTCGAAAAGTCAAACCAGGGAAGTAGAATCCGGCAAGCCCTGCTGGAGATCATGATTGTCATCCACCGCCGGCCGTTTCGAACGCCTGCCGACAATCACAGCAGCTCGACAAACCGGGCAATTAGAATGAGAAGACAGCCACGCGTTGATGCACGGGGCGTGAAACACGTGCTCGCACGCGTCGAGCCGCCGGAGCTCTTCGCCGGTGACGAACGCCGACAGGCACAGAGGACACTCGCCGGCGCCACAGTGCAGCTCTTTTCCGTTTTCGTCCTTCTCGAACTTGACACTCGAAGAGGCCGATTCCACGTGGGTGATTTTGGCGGTCAACTCGAGATGGGGCTCGCCGGAGCTGCGTTGACGTCGCCGGAAAGGGTTGGGAGGACACTTCGCGGCGAAGAAGAAGGCGTAGATGATGATGGTTATGACGACAAATGATGCTACAAAAAGCACTGAGGCAAGGCAGGATAAGTCGGAGCTGTGAGGATGCGCCACCACCGGCGAGGGAAGGGGCGAGGTGAGATTGGTGGTGGTGTTGGTGGCGGTGGCGGTGGTGAAGGTGGCCATTTGATGAAGTAGAGTTTGTTGATTACAGCCTAGCCGCCTAAAGACAAGGCAACTGATGAGTAGCGATACGGATTTTGATGGATAATTATTAAGGTACGAGAAAGTCGATGCAATAGTCGGAGAGATTAAAAGAAGAAGAAATATTTTAAAATATACTAACGGTCTTAAATAGTGGATATATTATGTGATTATAAAATATATTATAATATATTATTAAAATATATTATGTGATAAGAACCGCATAATATTTTCTTGTCTAGGACTAAATTGATAGACTATAGATTTAGCCTTATCACGTGGTCCTTTTTCGTGCAAGAAAGTTGGACTTATTTTTCTATGCATAATCGACAAATTATATCCAGGGAAGAAATAGCTTGGACTCGTGTAGAGAAGAAAGTTGGATTAGAGTTAGTCTTTAACGACCCAAAATAAAGTTGACTCCTGTAATTTTGGTCTACCAAGAGTGAAGTTGGTTGATTTTTCCGAAGATCTAATCTATCAAGCTCTTTCAAATCAATTTGACACGCAATAAAGTTGTATCGACGCTCTTCTTCTTGTTTTTGCACTTCTATTATTGGATTATGGTATATTTTGTCATTCACACTTTGTTGTTACGCGAAATACTCCCACTTAACAAACTACTAGCTTAAATGCAATCTTAAAATCATCCCCCCAAAAAAAAAAGAGAGAAAAAAACAAACTACTGGCTTAGAGCAAAAGTTTTCAATGCTATCACTTATGACCATGCCAAAAGTGGTAAAGTTGATAGCTTTAACAAGTCAACGGATGCCTTTCCGGCGCCAGGCTGAAAATGAGTTTGGCCATGAAGTTATCAATCCTAAGCTGGCTTAAACCATTGCAATCGGCACTGAAATACACAAGCAGAAAAGTAAAAACCTCAAAAAAACATATACACTTCATCAAATAATACCCACCAAAAATGTGCCCGTGCTACGGCTCCGGTGCCGGGACGGCACCAGTATCTGGCAAAGACACTATCACATGCTGTGCTGGAGGAGGCAAAGTGCCTGTACGACAAAGAGGGCAGTTCGGGTGCGAGTAGAGCCACATATCGATGCACGGCACATGAAATATGTGTGCACAATCGGGCAATATCCGGACGTCATCGCCTTCCGTGAATTCGTTAATGCACACGGCACACATCCCTTCTTTAAACTCTCTACTGTACTTGTACATTGACGTCAGTTGCAATGTTGAATTACTCGTACTCAAAATCAAACCCGTGCTAGCACTGGCCACGTTTGCTTGATCAATAATAGCACGAACGATACGCCTACGCCGGATCGGAGGGGCCTCTGCGGATGGCCTACTATTAGTTCTGCACCAACCGACAAGAATGCAATGGATAGCGGCTATGACCATTGCACCGGCCATAACCCCGAGAAGGCCGACGAAGAGCGGGCTAATGTCCATTCTCCGGTGACGAGGTCCCTCATCCATAATGTTGATTGTAACTGTAATTTGAGACTTAGTGTTGTTGCCCTTTATAATTGCAAGCTGAATGTGAAGATTTGCCATGGTTTAGTTACGTAGATGGCACGGTCCACTTATGTTAATTAATTACAGCTTTGGAGTCTTATTACCCATAATTTGGTTTTATCAAAGAATTGGAAGTTGGCTTCAACATGCAGAAATGGCTGTCCACTGTCAACAAGTACATTGCAGCGTTAGGGCATCGAGTTACGACTATGTTACTCTTTTTCTTTTCTTTTTTTCTTTTTTGGCTTTTCGCTACCGTTTTCCTTTTATTTGATGCAAAATTTTTTACGTCACTTGATGACATAAGGGCCAACGGCATACTGACCTCCTTAGTCTAGTCTGTTTGAATGGGGTAAGTCAAGTGCAAATTTTATTTTAATTGAGAATTAAAAGGTAACTTGAATAAAATCTACACTTGATAGGTGCAAAAATAAAATTTTAAATTTCAAAGAAAAATTTGAAAGGGGGATTTTGGAGGGCCAGAATTACTAGTTAAAATAACGGGTCTAAACTAATTTTTTGATCAATTTCACGGAAGGATTAGCTTTCATAATTGAAACCTACTTTTACTCCACATTTTTCTACTTTTCTAACCGTTCATCTCTCTCTCTCTCTTTCTCTCTCCCTCTTCGTTTTTTAATCTATAAACATATATATTTTTCTTTTTAGTTTCAGCAATTAATTTACATTGTATTCATTTCATTAGCAATCATAGTTATACATAATCATCCATAGAAATTGCCAAATCTTAAACTTTGAAAATGCTGCGACTTCAACATAAAAAAGGTTTTGAGCTTCGTGGTATTATAAAAATTTTCATCTAAGTCTAATTCAAGTTAAATTTCTTTACACTCTCGAAAGTTGCATTCACCATTCCTTTTACGTTAAAAAATTAGGGGAAAGTAGGGAATGACCCCCTCTACTTTACACGTTGTGCGATTTGCCCCCCTCCACTTCAAAGTTAAGCACTAAACCCCCCCACAGTTACAGAAACTGGGCACCTTATTTCTTTATTAGCTAATGACCCCCTGTACTATGCATGGTGTGCAATTTCCCCGCCTCAAATTTAAATTACAATTTTTGCCCATGACCCTCCTCCTCTGGTCAACCCCGCTACAATTAGTGATTCACTGAGCACAACCACTTCACTGAACACAACCACTGGTCTTTTTCTCCGACCACCAGGGAGTTAAAAAAGGAACCGCGATTGCCGTTAGGATTAGCAACGAATTTGCAAATTAAGCTTTTGAAATCCTAAAATTAGAGGATTTGAAACCCTGATTTAAAAATTAGGGTTTTGAAACCTTAAAATTAGGGTTCAAAACCCTAATTTGAAAATTAGGGTTTCTCTTCTCCTTCTCCAGATCTGACCCCGCCGTCGGCAGCCCAAGCGTCATCCTCACCCCATGCCGTCGGCAGCCTCTCTCGGCCCACCATCCGGCAGACTCGCCCCACCCCACCACGCCGGCAAGCCCCTTGGCAAACCCACCCCACCACGCCGGCAAGCCCTTTGGCAAACCCACACTGCCGATTTCAATTCAATTCCATTTCAATTCAATTCAAATTTTCATCAATGCCGTGGAAGGGGAAGGGGAAGGGGGAAGGGAGTCGCGGCGACGGGGAAGGGGAAAGGGAAGGGCGGTCGCTGTGACGGGGCCTTGGGAAGGGGGGCGGTCGCGGCGACGGGGAAGGGGAAGGGGAAGGGCGGTCGCTGCGACGGGGCCTTGGGAAGGGGGAGGGCGGTTGCGGCGACGGGGAAGGGGAAGGGGGAAGGTGGTGCGGCGACAGAGAAGAGGGAGGCAGACGGGGAAATAAAGGGGTGCAGTGGTCGGGTGGTCAGGGGAGTTGACAGAATTGGGTTGGGGGATAGGGGGTTGGGTGGCGGGGGGGTGGGGTGGTTAGAATTAGGGTTTTTTTTTCTAATTTTCTTTTCTAAAAAGAGACAATGGGCAAAAATGTCATTTATAAAAAGAAATCGTTAGTCAGCGCGCGTGTTGATCACGAGCTGTTATATTTAACGGTTTCTGTCTAAGGTACCCATTTTCTGTAACTGTGGGGGGATTTAGTGCTTAACTTTGAAGTGGCAAATCGCACAACGTGTAAAGTAGAGAGGGTCATTCCCTACTTTCCCCAAAAAATTATGCACAACTTAAATTTTAAAAGGCATTTGTTTAAGAAAGGCACAACTTTCAACATATATATTATTAACATGTTACCTTCTTTTTTTAGCGACAGTTATTTATTTTTGTCCTACATTTTAAAGTATATAAGGCATAATACATATTTTTAAATGCATCCAGAAATTGAAGCAGACAAGTACGAGAAGCCCAAAGTACAGGAGAGAAATTGCTTTTTAGCCGATTACGTAGTAGTTTATAGTTTTAAGGTTCGGGCACCGTTCACAACGTGACATAATAACAGTCCCGTGGGGCTACTGACTTGTGGCTTTTTTTTTTTTTGATAATAATCCGGAGAAATTTATTGAATTAAGAAAGGTTACACATGCTTATGTGCATACAAGACACCGCTGACATCCACCTCAAAAATGTTAATTACTTCTGACAGTTTATTTGTACAATTTTCTCATCTTTCGATTGTACAAGAGTAACAATTTTTTTACAATAGGATTTCTTTTACATAATTAATGTACACACATATATAAAAAGTCACCGACGTGATCAACATCTATTTTAGCTCTTGGCCCATATTCTTTTAAAGAATTACACTTCACGCCACTAAGCTTCGTCAACAAATGAGTTAACAAATAGCCCACACTCCATCTTAACACTTGGCGCATGCTCTTAAGAAAATAGATATTAGAACATTGTCCTTATTTTTCTTCTCATTTACATCTTTGTCATCACTAATCTCTATCCACATATGTTGTTAAATTTACACTTCATGCCATTGTCAACAAAATTGGCAAAACCACCTAATTATCTCTCTCTTTCGGTTCTCTTAAATTAAATCCAAATGCATTTTAGCACTTTTAATTCTGTTAAATTTTTATTTTTTTAACAATATATTTGAGCTAAAAAGATGTATTTTTTAAATCATAAATTCTATAGCCATATTTGTTCAAGCGTTTTACTTGACTTAACAAATGTTGACCAATAAGTATGATAAAGTTTAACTAGCAAGATATAATCTTAGTAAATGTCTGTATATTTCTACCGCTCGCACTGTACTTTTATCACTAAAATATTAGAATACTAAGAAACGTGCATATAGACAAATATGTGAATTTCGGTTATCTCATGTATCAAATTTTTTTTTGCCTAAAGCATATATAAAATTGTATAAGCCCTAACAAGCACCCACGCTAAGCATGGGACTTTGGCTAGTATAAGCAAAAGTCATTAAGATGCCCATAGTAGCATGAAGGCCAAAGACGTAATCGTCTCTGGAATTGCCAAATGAAACTCAAGTGGCGATCAGCCGTAATTAATACTTTTGAAATGATTAATGGAAAAACAAGCATGTTCTCAATCAAATCAATGAACAATCTCAGCCAATATAATAACTACGCAGTCTCAAATAGTTGTAGAGTAATAATTAAACAGATTGATTCCGAGATACTTGATAATAAAATTTAAATGTTTCGACTTGAACTGCTTTTAAGTCTACACCCACCTCTTCAAGTAGGTCCCTTACAAGAATAATAGAATCTATTAACAACATTCTTCATCTAAGTTAGGATCAAAGCTCTTTTAAACACTTTGTAGTATCCACACACTAAGCACAAACCTTTAGTAGCTCACTAAAGAATTGACAAATCCAAACTTTAATCACAATCTTTTAACAAGATTTAATTATGTCAAAAACATCCTATTGTAATTTTTTTCCCCACAATCCTATTGTAAAAAATCCTAGTCAAAGCAACACGTTTCGCGGGAGTGCTTGTTAGACTACTTGTACAATTTTATATATGCTTTAATCCAAAAAAAAATTAATACATTAGAAAATTGAAATTCATATATCTGTCTTTATGCACATGTTTCTTAATATTATAATATTTTAGTGATAAAAGTAGAGTGTTAGTGGCAGAAAGATATAGACTTTTACTAAGATTATATCTTACTAGGTAAACTCTATCGTACTTATTGGTTAATAAGATTAAGTCAAGTAAAACACTTGAACAAATATGGCTATAGAATTAATGATTTAAAAAAACACATTTTTTTTCAGCTCAAGTATATTGTTAAAACAATAAAATTTAACAGAATTAATTAAAAGTGCTAAAATGTATGTAAATTTACTCTAAGAGAACCGAAAGAGAGAGACGAATAGGTGGTTTAGCCGATTTTGTTGACAATGACATGAACTGTAAATTTAACAACATACGTGGATAGAGATTAGTGATGATAAAGATGTAAATGAGAAGAAAAATAAGGACGATGTTCTGATATCCATTGTCCCAAGAGCACGAGCTAAGTGTTAAACTGGATTGTGGGTTATTTGTTAACTCACACGTAGATAAAGCCTAGCAGCATGATGTGTAATTTTTTAAAAGAACATGAGCCAAGTGCTAAAATGGATGTGGATCAGATCGGTAACTTTTATATTATTATTATTATTATTATTATTATTATTATTATGTACGTGTATAGGAAAAGATCACCCTAAGAGGCAGGCTTTGCTTTTAGAAACACTTGAGCCTCAAATTCCCACCTATCCCGTTCAAACACCTCGATCTAAAGTGGGGGCCGTTTCAATCATTAAAGAAGGAAATAATTGAATCTTTATTCTTTATTACAGTTTTCTTTCCCCATTTTTGGGTCATTCTAGCATGAAGCCAGAGTCACCGATCATGAAAAGCAAAGATGGAGAGTTGGTATGCTGTTATTAAGGTCAAAGGAAAAAGAGAAAATGAAAATCATATGAAGAATGCTCTCATGGGAAGGAAAAGTGGCTTGGGCTTTATTCTGCTCAGGGCCCTAGTAAAAACTTGGTCCTTGGTTGGTTCATACCTATTAATTGGGTTTTCACAAAACTAGTGCATGACGGGCCGCAGATAGACAGCCCAATTTTATCGACCAACGCGCAAAGCGTATAAAAAATAAGATAGATAGTTAGAATGCTCTCGTGAAATGACGCATATATTCAAGAAGTTAGTGAGGATTGTGGGCGAGAGCGTTAAATGGGGTGGGTTTCTTTGGATTGTGAGTGAGATTTGAGGTATGTGAGTTGCGTGTTAATGAGTTGGATCAAAAAATAACGCATGAAAATTTTGAAAGTTTATAAAAGGTTTCAATTTTAAAATACGCTCCTTCAAGAGTATAAATAAAGTGGATTTGGCGTTATGTAATTGGGATCTTCCCGTTTTATGTCTCCCCATACTCGCAGTTACCGGATCCTCTGGAGTCTCTATTTTTCTTCATCGAGGTTCCATTTAAAGATTTCAACCTTGAAAATTCAAAGAGCATGACGAGGTTAAGGAGTATACCGTCTCAGTGCCAGCATCTCTGCAATACAAAATGTGTTTATGGGGTCGTGCTAAGATACATTATGAACTAACTTGGAGAATTATTATAGTTACTGAATGTGGTTAGTGACATTATCACTAAAACCTTTTGCGACAACTCTTAACAGCATGTTTTGAATGTTCACTTTATAATTGCCATGAAAGTTATATGACCATAATTAACTGTCATTATACGAATAATTGTAACCACCTTCTTATAATTCGAATAGTCAAAACTGGTTTTCTACTTCTTTTTTTTTCCTTAAACTGTATGAGGGACATGTAACCTCTTGAAATTTCTAGAAATTGGCCTCTTTCAGTTGATCTTTGCACAATTAATCACATCTG
The DNA here is from genome assembly GCA_033070095.1 of Escallonia herrerae. Classification (NCBI taxonomy): domain Eukaryota; kingdom Viridiplantae; phylum Streptophyta; class Magnoliopsida; order Escalloniales; family Escalloniaceae; genus Escallonia; species Escallonia herrerae. The sequence continues at coordinate 403,062 of JAVXUP010000296.1, read as the reverse complement.
CCTTATCTGATGTATATACTTGTGGACCAATATAACGACGACATAACGGAATTCAATAGTTTGGCTCACACAGCAACCACTAGTTAAGTGTCAAACATGTTTTGGCTGTGGGCCAAAATTATTGCCTAGAGTGCACTTCTCCCATTGTTAGCTTTTGCTACGAGGCCTGTAAGCCATTTCAATAAAAAATTGATGACCTATGCCATCGAAAATGGGGTTACAAAACTGGTACATCATGCTCACTCATGACCCGTTTCACACCTCTCTCTCTCTCTCTCTCTCTCTCTCTCTCTCTCTATATATATATATATATATATATATATATGACTAGAGGTCGTCGATACACCAACAAAGCGTGCAATTAAAAAAATATTTGAAAATCAAATTGACACAAATAATAAAAGGTGTATAAAAAAAATTGAGTTGGCAATGAAAATGGAGGCCGAGAATGAAAGAGAAGTAGATATCGAGTAAAACTGTTCGATGTATAGTTGGACCAATCAGAATAGTAATGAAAAAGAAGATTTGTAACCTTGCTACTGAATTTTTAATCTAATCTATACTACCTATAAAAGTACGAATGTCGTAAATTTTTTTTAGACGATTATGTCCTATGTTAATTATATCAATAACACTTTCACCCTCCATTTATGATTCCCTATTAAATTTGGTTGAAATTAATTGAACATTAAATAATGAATCTAATTATAAACATTGAAAAATAAAAAGTGAGATAAGAAAGAAAAACAAAATAAATAAATTTTTTTATTACTCCCATTTTAATTTAGTTGAAATGAAATAAATATTAGATACTGAGAGCTGTGATTATTTTTTTTTACATTTTTAGGTTAACAAACAATTAACAATTGCAAAAACAAAGCAAAATAATTTAAAATACGTAAAATATCAGTTAGGAAATGAAAGGCTGTTGGAAAAACGAAAACAGAAAAAGTAAAAAAGGATTAAATATGTATCAAAAAATGAGAAAAAAAAATAAGGCTTAAATATGTCGCAAATTTAAACTAAAAATTTATTCAGTTATGCACATGGTCCGAAAATTACAAATCTTAAGGTATATTCCATAAACCAATTTAACTGATTACAAAAAATAAAGATGTAAATTCATTCTTTTAATTTCTCTATTTATTTTTCTTTTCAACAATACCATTAAATATTTTTTCAATCCAGAAGCTTACAAAGAAAATTTTCAAATATTGAATAGATTACAATTGCGAATATCAAATATATATTTATTCTAAAACAAGTCACAAAAAAATATGAATATAATTAAATTATATTATTTTAATCCTAAAAATTTTAAAAATATTAATTCAAAAATTACTTCCGATCACGTCCACGTGCAACGTACGTACTCAATACTAGTCCACTTAAAAGTCCCGACTACTCAATACTAGTCCACTTAAAAGTCCCGACTCTACACAAGAGAGCTCCTCTAATCCTCCACGACGTTAAAACGGAGATGGAGCGGCTCGTGTTGTAAACGAGTCGGCTCGAGTTGGAACGAGTCTCCCCATATCTCACCATGTCGTCTACACTAGGACTATGAGCCTCAGATGGCCACCCACCGCATTCACCTGCACCTCCATAAAAAGAAAAGGACATTCAACTTGACTCCGCCTCCAGAGTCATCAAATCTCCCATCTTTCAAGTGGCAAAGTGACGTTTGGCTACATAAATTAATGTCGGCACGGTCACCCTTTTCAAGCACTCGCTATAAGAAAATCATAGCTCCGAAGTTAAATGGAATTTTTGCCATAAATAATTTTCTTTTATTACTTAATTACCCTCTATTTCATTTTCAACTTTATTTACCTATCTAACCTATTTTTTAAAATCTCACTTTCAAAGAGAAATTTCAAACTATGTTTTCTAAACTTGAAATCTCTCTTTGAAAGTGAAATTTTCAAAAATAAGTTAGATAGATAAATAAAATTAAAAATGAAATAAAAGAATAATTAAGTATTAAAAAAGATTATTGAGGACAAAAACTCGAATTAAATGAACTGGGTCATAACTTTAGATATTCACACCTTTTCATATGTTCACCTTTTCCAACCTTTTCTTCTCATAGGATCGTACAAAAACAGAGTAGCTGCCTTACTAAGAAGGTATCTCCCTCTTATCAGCATCATGTGGGGGAAGCATGTTTGCCTACCCACTCTCCTATCAGCTATGTGGCGCATCAGCGTGTAGAGAGAGAGAGAGAGAGTTTCTAAGCTACATGTGACGAAAAGACGTTGATACGCGGCATGCTCGAGAGCGTCGATATGACAAACAAACAGCCATAACCAACTCAGCAGCACAAATAATGATACAACCACCTGCTTGTCCATAGAAAGGAAAAGACTTCCCCAAAACACAAGAGGTCCATTATTCTAAGGATACACTTAGGTCCCCCCGTTAACATTGTTTTCATTCATACAAAAGGCGAACATGATTAAAGCTAGAGGCGAACATGATTAAAGCTAGAGGGAGAACATTGCTGAGGCCAAGATGTGTAAGCCATAGACCTGACAAACGGGTATACCCATCGGGTACGGGTAAAATCTGATCGGGTACGGATAAAATCGGGTCAGGTATATTTTACCCGATTTTTTCGAGTAAGAATTCTGAGAACCCGTACCCTACCCTTGCGGGTAGGGTATTACCCGCGGGTAAATCATTAATTTCTCATTAATTATTATTTTTTGAATAAACAGATTTTAATCACATACTAATCAAACATTTTAACCTCGAACAATCTGAATTTGATCTGAACATCTTCTCATCGGAAGAAAAAAACAATATGTACAATTAGATCTGAACATCTTTCCCTCGGAAAAATAAAAAACCTCCTGAACAATCTGGAAAAAAAACACACACACACAATCTGCACATCAAGAACACACGACACCATTAAGGATCTACACAACATGTCAACAACCATCAAGATCTACCCAACCACAAGGCGGGAGTGATGTCGGCGACGGTGGCCGATTGGTTACGGGGCCACGGTGGTGATCGATCGTTGGTGACGGGCCACGATGGTGGCCGATCGGTGGCGACGGGGCCAGGCGATGACCGAACTGTGGCGACGAGGTGACAGAGTCATATTGACTAACCGACAGACCGATGGCGGCGAAGATGCGGTGAATCAAGACTGACTGACCGATGTGGTGCCGTGGGTGGAGTAGGGTGGTCGTGTCTTTGGCAGATCTGTGTGAGAGAGAGAGAGACTTAAGAGAAGGGATGTGTGAGGAAGACTTGAGAGGAGGGGCGGCGAAAATCCATCAGTGAAGATGAGAGAATCCGAGAAGAGAAGTGAGAATTACCCTAAAAGTCTTATATATAGGAATAAAAATGGGCAAACCCGGGTACCCAGTAACCAATCCGAATTTACCCGAATTTTACTGGTCGGTTCGGGTACAGGTCTCCTAATTATGTACCCGTACCCGCGTTTTTTGCACGGGTACGGGTAGAACTGCGGGTCCGGATCAGTTTTTGCCAGGTCTAGTAAGCCAGTCCATAATCAAGTTAGGCGATGCAGTGTAAATACATGTACCGTCTGATGGCTAGCTGGCACACGCACTTCTTTAAGTAGCTAGCTTGAATGAGAGATTCAACAACAGATCAATCAGGAAACAGTACAATGGGAAGCCAAATTCATGGAACCAAAAACCATAAGAGGCATTCACCGGAAATTTGAAGACAGATGTGACACACCCCTTTCATAGATTATGCTACATGGTACAAAGTTAGTAGACAACAAAGCACCACCCCAAGCAACTAGACCTTGTATCTATCCAAGTTTACCTCTCATGTCAACATAAGATCATTACCCCCAAGGTGAGGGCGAAGACAAACACGAACCTCATGCTCTTCAGGTCCCTCACGAAGCTTTGGCACCAAAATCTCGAGCGCTGTCCCTGGCCCATCGTAGTAGGCTTCTATATTCGCGTCTTCAGGAATTCGGGTTGAAAGAGGGATTTCTCTGACAAATTCTCCAGGAGGACAATGTTCCAAGAACGGATCTGTAAGCTTGAAAGTCCTGTCGCGTCTCGTGATAAATGGCATGCCAGATGTGCTCAAACAAGATACCTTGATGATTCCATGCGTCAATGTGTTCCGCCAGGAAACCTTCACCCTCTGAAGATCCACAAACGGCAAACTGATTATTATTAAGAAACCTTCTTCGTCCTCATAAATTGTTTTTGCAGCTGTAACAGGTCCATAAACATTTCTCATTACACCACTGAATTCGTTCAACCAGTGTGGCTCACTAGGGTGAATTTCCAACTGTGGAACTCTTTCAGAAGGTGGATTAACCGCCAGAAAGCATTCATCTTCATTGCCATGTGGGAAAAATTCCTTCCTCCTCTTGCTGCTGACAGGTGACAAATCCATTGAATCACCATTGCTATGATTAGATGGCTGAGTTGACAAATTCAGCCCAGACCCATTAAGCAACTTCTTCGAGTGAGATTGTGGGTTGACCTTAATTGGAGCTGGAGGCCTCTCCAGCTCAAAATCAGTGTTTGGAAGGTTTCTCCATGAACTAAAGTCGCCTGCTTCAGAGGGGATTGAGAAGTTCAAATCCCTCCCTGTGAGTTCCATCCACCTTTTGCGCTCATCCTCGTCAAGGACCATGAGGTTGGGTAACGGAACAACCTCGATCCCATGAACACACTGTGGGTTTGAGAGCCCCCTGTAATGCTTTCTTTGCATCCTATGAGATCGAACAAAACCCTTGTCAACACTAAAAGGGAAAGGGCGCTCTCCTTGGCGTGAATGCCCATTCATGTAACTCCTCAGCTGCATCTTGCCTAGAGCATTCTCAGGCCTTTCCTTGAAAACCCACATATACATGTTCTCCATATCATGCTGAACCATGAAAACATCAAGCTGGAGATCAGATTTATCAAACCCAGAAACTCCAGCACTATCCCTTACAATCTTTGCCTTCGATTTCTCATTCAAAACAGGCTTAAAGTAAAAGCTAAAGAAAAACCAAGCACCCCATATGCTATCTACCCTTTTGGCACATTTTCTCCCAACCTTCGGAACACTGAGAAAAGTTTCCGTCTCATACATTTGGGGTCCAAGCCCAACATCAAGAATATCACATGCTTCTGAATTCCATGGCTGCGGAGGTGGGCTACGCTCGGCTGACAAGGGTAAATTGATATCAGGGGGACAGGTAAGAACAACTTGGCGATTCATCTCGAGGTCTAATTCGTCATGCGAGGAGGAGGCACTTGAATCCATGGACAAGATGGTTGACGGGTGGTGATTTTCCATTGACAGAACTGTGAGGCCCATCTCAAAAATTTCCCCTTGGTGTTATGGCTAATTCTGCTTGTGCGTTAAAGTTTTCCATTCCAAGACACATCCTAACATAATAAATACCTTATGTATAATCAATCCCTCCATCCACAACCTACTTCTTTGGAAACCCTGATTTATTCATCACTAAACTATTTTCTCACACCACACCCTCATTCTATATTACCAAATTAGACTACTCTAAAACCCTATGTCAGACGTGGAGTGAGCCTGAGACTAGCAATCAGGCAACACCAAGAACCCAAGATTTCTAACCAAATCCAAAAAGCCCCAATTTTGTAATCAATAAAGGGAAAAAAAAGGAGACAAATTACCTAATTATTCAACTAAACCCAAATTTATTTTTACTAAAACGAAAAAGAGAGAAAAATCCAATCTTGTACCCAAGAAAGAAAAGAAAAAACAAAAAATCTCTTTAAGTTCTCTAAATAAGGAGAGAAAAAGAGAGCAACAAATAAAGAAACGCTAGGTGAAAACTATATCTAGACGAAACCCAAACATTCCCCTATAACCTCCAGAAACAGGTGGAAAATACTGAATCAAACCCATGAGATACGTTCGTAGTAATAGTATTACCAAACTACACTAAATCTGTATGTGGGTTGAAGGAGAAAGATAACGATCTACCAGTCTATGAACCCAAGGCCCAAGAAAAGGACCAAATCAGATGGGATCTTGGAGGAGTACCTTTTGGGATAAGCCTGAACCACCAAGAATCCACAAAGGCTGGGGCTTTGTGAAGAAGAATCGATGGTCGTTATGATCCTCCTCATCTTTTGTCTCTCACTATTGCCCACTTAACAACAACAACAACAACAAAAACTCAATCACTTTCTCCTTAAGTAATCCTGTCAAAGGAATACGCATAGAGACAGAGAGAGAAAGTCTGAGTTTTTAGAGAGAGATGGACGCGTTTTTGAGTCTTTGGTGTTCTTTTGGGCCAGAAATCTTGGTGAATATAGAGGTGGGTGCGGGGGTAAAAGCCTGTACTGGATAAGAGCATTTGTGACCGTTTGGTAACGGTGACGGTGGATTTTTGGGGTTGTCTGATTATGTGAGGTCAAAGTGAACAAAACCACCGTGTGTGTGTACTAAACAAAGAGAACTGTGCCAGCTTCACCAAGGCAACGGAACTGTGCCAAGCTTCCATAAATGAAATGCCTCTGTGATTATAGTTTCATGTTTGGCGCTGCATACAGGATTCTCTATTGTAACTCTTTAGTGACAAGAGATTACGGCTAAAAATATTCTATCTTCATTGCTAAAATTTACAATAACAATTATTCGTCGTTATATATACATCCAACACCTTTTAACACTAAAGCTAATGTAAAGGAGAAGATCCTACTCTTTGACTTACTTAATATTTTCTGCATGGATAAGTAAAGCAAAAGAGTCACTCTTTAAAAAAAATGTGTCAATGAATTTCTTCCGATTATAGTGTTCTCCGTGTCAATCGAGGAAGCTGCTTTCCTTCGGGTGAAGGTTACAAGACTGAGCGAACATTGAACCTCGTTTTATTATTAAATCAACCCGTAGCCATAAATTAACTTTATTGCTTATCGGTATAACATAAGCTTTTTAACTAGTTTATTGCCTGCGAAGTTGCCCTCCCAATACACAAGAAAATAGCTACACCCTTTATATGCGGCGGACTATTAAAGATCCGACATCTGCACATCAAAAGTTGATGCATGCGTTTGAGCTTCGTTCTCTCTTACAAATACTGCAGATCAAAAGTTTTACTAGTACAATTTTTGGAATTCATATAACGTACCAAAATCTTGATACGATACACAAAACAAGAGGGATCGGGCATTTAGTAATATACGGCAAAAGTGAAAGCCAGCGATGTGGTTGCGTGACTTGCCATTTCATGAGTACCACATATCAGATCCATCCAACTGAAGCAAATATCTGAACACCAGGCTTTCTAGCAGGTGCGCTTTCCATCTCTTCTCTTCTTTTCTCATTATTAAATTATGCACATTGGCTGGTTAATTCACAATTCATTTTCTCACCTTTCAACCCTTTTTAGAACATTTTTAGTGGCAATTTTGGCACTAGAGAACCCAACTAAAAACTTGAAATGGACTTCTTGTGCAAGAATGGATTGAAGATGAAATTATTGTGAAGCAGTATGGGAAATGTCCTACCCTTGAGTGCGGTTTGAACAATTTATGGACTGATTGTAGCCTTAGCACTCTTGTATTTCATAAAAATTGGGGACAATATAATCTACGGCTCTTTTTTTTGGTGCTTGTGACCATCAAATCAAATCTTATTATGAATGATGGACCTCACCAACACATTTGCAAAGTGGGTTGGCTTTCTTAGTGCTGCGGTGTGTGTTGCTTCGTGAGCCTCTTCTTTCGGCACACAGAATAATATCTGGACTTTCTCTTTCTTTACCTTGCTAAACAAAAGGGTATCCAGGCTTAAGCCATGCTTAAGTTTTAACAACGCTTGGTAAGTTCAGTTAATGTCTCACATCTAACTATACATAAGAATTCAAATCGATATTTTATATCTGATGAACTTCTTCTCTTCTTAAATTTCTTATTGGACGGACACCAGGTTTTAATGCTTTTGAACATGTTCTTAGACCGGACACAGTAGACCTTATTAATTCTTATACGATTGATTTCTCCTTCTTTTGAGCACTCTTTTGAGGTTGGACACTAAGATTTTTTTAAATTATCTTTTGTGATGCTTCACACTTATTTATAGCATGATTAACCTTAAACTATCTACTAAATGACATTAAAGGTCATTTTTTTTTTGGTGATCCACACTTGTTTATAGCATGATTAACCTTATACTATCTACTCAATGACATTAAAGGTTTTTTTGTTCGATGATTCACACTTATTTATAGCATGATTAACCTTAACTATCTAGTCAATGTGCAACATTACGTAAAGCTCATTTGTGATGTGGTTTGTCTTGTATGCTTCAATAATAGATGGTGATAATAAGTTATGTAAAAGCATGAAAGGACATTGTTACGTAGACGAGAATCTATTGTTTGGACTCTTTCTTTATCTTTTAACTATTAAAGCAAGCAGAATATAGTTGGTTGTCTCGTACTATCGATTTCATGAGCGATGTTTCACGGGATAACACGAGAAAATCATTGTACAATAAAGTTTATACGGAGTAGTCCCAAAAATTGCACAAGACGAAATACCAAGTCCCAAAAGTCGATCAAGGTTTAGCGACAGAAATTTCCTTCGCTAATTTGTTTAGCAACGGATTTTTGCATCACATATGAGCTACGGACCTAATTGTGTTTTGTCAGAATCTCATTGAGTTTTAGAGCTATAATGCACCGCAACCTTTAAAGTTATTTCCTTTTGTCTTTCTTCTTTTAATCCTCTCTCACAACACCCCTCCCTCCCCCTCCCCTCTCAAGCATCCAACTGCCCTGTAGGCCACAGCTCCGCTCCCTGCTGCCGTGACTTCCTACAGCTATTGTTCTTATTGAACCCCCCGCTCTGCTCCCTGCTACAATACAGTTTGGTCCCTCCATCTTTCTCGAGCCTGGTATTCCCTCTAAACTAATTTGCGTTTGACCTTGTAATGTTAAATTTTACTGGAAAACTTATGAATTTTGGATCATTTTTCTTTGAGAGCACTTATTTGACCTTCTCCGCTCTTTGTGTTAACGTAACAATTGGATTATAGGTTTATGTGGCCTACCTAAGCTATATTCATACTCATCACACAACTCACTCACTTTGCTTTACAGAATAGAGCCCCTCTGCATCCACCATTTCATTACACCCTCTCATATAATCTATATCTATACTACCTATAAAAGTATAAATCTTGTAAATCATTTTATTCCGTTTTTGCCTTTCGTTAATCACTCCAATAACAATCATACTAGAGGTGTCAAATGGGCCGGGCTTGGGCCGGCCCAGCCCAAGCCCATCGGGTCTACAGCAAAACGGGCCGGGCCAGAATCTGGGGATATCTGGGCCCGGTCCAAGCCCAGGCTCTAGGCCCAACACTTAGGGCCGGGCTTGGGCCCGGGCCCAATTTTTTTTTTTTTTGCATTTTCTTGTTATGCAAATCAATAAAATTGAAAACAAACGTAATTTCTCATGGCATTTCTGCAATCTCCCACTCCATTGTATCTACAAACAGCCAACATGTCAATATGACCCTAAGAAAAGAATGCAAACTAATAAAAAGGACTCTAAAATCACAGGTGATGGTCCCTTTGAAGGGTTGTATTTGCAGCATTGAAGAATAACCGGACTTTGAGAGAACAGGAGCCACAAGGTAGAACAACAGATGCTGGCAAAGCATTTCGTGACTGTAAGGAAATCGTACTCCTGTCCCTTGACAATACAAATCCCATCTCGCCCGACTCCAGAGAGTCGATGGAGTAGTAATCACTACATCGGCATTGGTACAAAAACTCCACGACATCACAAGCATCTTCAACCGTCAGATCCTCAAAGGTGACATCTTCTGCGCCAATGGCATCCTGTCCCAACGCCCGTAGCTTGGTATCATAAACTCCACGTGACTGTATATTGCCAAGGAGTTCCCAGGCCCTCTGAATATCCAAAAACCGATCTCTTGTGCCGTGCTCTGGGTAAGATGTTTCAGCTGCCTTTTGCATCTTATCAGGATGGGAATTAAGGATAGTAGATCTGTAGCTTGTACGGATTTCTTCTAAGCGTGCATCTTCCTTCACCCCGAGAATGTCATAGTGAGTTTTGAGGATTGAAGTATCACCAGAAAGCATGGTTGCAAGCAATTCTTGTTGGCTTCTTTTCACTGGGAACACAAAAAAAAAATTAATATATTGTCAGCATAATAGTGTTCAGCATAAAAACAGGAATGAAGATGAGAAAAGAACCAAGCAGAACTAAAATAATTTACTAAATATAAAAGTTACCATCATTTGTACAGACCTACCGATGACTGCTTCAGTTCGCTTATTTCTTTGTTGAAAATGCTTTAAGCCCCAAGGTTTCATTATCAGATCTCCCTAGGTTGAACTCTTAGGTCAGGGCCAAAAGAGGGCCGGGCCGGGTCAAACCCGGGCCATTTTAGGGCTGGGCTCGGGCTTGTTTCTCAAAAAATTAGGCCTGGCCCTGGCCCAAGCCCTAAGGGTTAGGGCCAGTCCGGGCCCAAAAAGGGCCGGGCCGCCGGGCCCATTTGACACCTCTAAATCATACCCTTCATAAATACCTTTATTAATTACTAATTTTGTAATCATTTTCAGTTTTGCCATCTGTTAGTTATTCCAATGACAATCCTACCCTTCTCTAATTAGTTTTTTTGTAATGCATTTAATGAACATTAAGTAATAAATTTAATCTAAATCTACATTTACACATCGAAAAATGTGTGGTTGCAAAAGTATATTCATATATGTGTGTGTGTGTGTGTGTGTGTGTGTGACTTCTCTTATGAATTTTTTTACTTTGTTTAATTGAGTGATTTCTGTGTGTGTACTACCTATAAAAGTATGAATGTTGTAAATTATTTTTGACCAATTATGTCATCTGTTAATTACGTCAATTACATTTTTACCCTTCTTTTATTACTCCCTTTTAATTTTTGATGAAATTAAAAGAACATTGGGTAATGAATCTATTCTATACATTGGAAAATGAAAAGTGTCATGAGAAAGAAAGACATAATAAAGAAATTCCTTTATTATTCTCTTTTTAATTTGGTTAAAATATAATAAACGTTAGATATTGAACTGGTTAATGAGAAGTGTGATTTTTTTTCCTTGTTTAGGTTACCAAATAATTCACCAATTTGAAAAAAAATGAATGAAGTAACTAAAATATGTGAAAAATTATTGGAAAAAGAAAAACATAAAAATATAGAAAAATAAAAAGAGCTAAATATACATAAAAAATGGTGCCAATTTGAACTGAAAATATGTTTGTTTATTGCAGTTGAAGATCATATGTTGCATTTCTTACTGATGAAATGTAAAACACCTGATCTTGAAAATTATAAATCTTAACCATAAACTAATTTAACAGATTACAAAAATAAAGATTTAGATTTATTCTTTTAGTTTTTCCGTTTGTTTTTATGTTTAGCAGTATCATCAAACATTTCTTCAATCTAGAAGCCTACAAAGAATATTTCTAAACATTGAACTGATTACAATTGTGAACATCAAATATATATTTCTTCTAAAATAAGTCATAATAGAAATAAGAACATAATTGAATTATATTATTTTGATCCCAAAAAAGATAATAATATCACCTCAAATATTACTCTCGACTATATACACTAGAAAGATATAAACATCTTCTTCTCTCTCTTACTCTAATATCATGTGACATGGTATCAGAGCCGCTACTGATAGTGGTCTCTTGGACTCAGACCACCACCAATCACCATCGGTCCACTAACCAGTCACCACCACTTCTCTCACCCAGACCAACGGACCACCATGCCTACCACTAGTTGTCTCACCAACCACCACCGACTTTAAAATCTAAAACTTCATGTCTCCATTTTCAAAACTAACACAAGTAACAACCTCTATTATCGTACCACCAACACCTGTAAGAACCACAACCAAATCTATGTTGTACAACTACCACAATCACTGTTGGACAACCACCCCAAACCTATCATCTATTCACACCATTTGATGCCAAACCACCAAATCTCCTCATCTGTTGTAGTTTTGTCGCCTTCACCACTACTGTCACCATTCACAACCACAGCCATAATGTTACATCCAACCTGCGGCATCACCCCAATCACCCACAGCATCACCATCAGTCATCACCCTCGCCATATATATAACAGATCTTCCTCTAAATTAACCTAATGGCTTCATGTCACCTAAATGACTACGACGCCAGTCTCATTATAGCATCACCTGCTCCAAGATCAGCCACTAGTGTTTAGACCACATCACCAATGCTGCCACCGCACCACCAAATCACACAACCCGCCTGCATCACTGCCATCACCGCCAGTACCCAAACTAGTACCGCCGGCGTCCAGATCAATCATCAATCACCACCGGTGCCTCAAAATCTGGAACCAAGACCCTCGACCGACAATCACTGAGGCAGGGACCCAACCTTACAATCATAATTCCAGCATCATCGTCACCAGCGATCTCCCTCAAAACTAAGAACCAACATCATCCTCAGCACCGTTGATCATCGTCGTAACATCATCGTCAGGGACCACCAAGGCATCACCACTGTAACTACCAGCAATCACACCACTAGTTCTCTAAATATCTCTTCACTGTTTCTCTTTCTTCTGGCCCGATATATCATTATTTCTCTCTCTATGATCTCTCTAAGATATCCGTGGCCAATTCACAATTAAGACATGTTCTTGTTTGACTGGTTTCATAAATAATTAACCATTAAAAAAAATTATGCCAAGACCTCCATTGATACTAGTGGTTGGATCTTAACCCCATGATTAAGGGGAATCATGTCATGACCCTTATTTAGGGTAGTCGTAAGATCTCAACCCAAAGATGCCGGGAATCATGCCAAGACCATCATTCACCCTGGTCGTCGGGTCACTAAATCCCAAGATCACTAAGAATCATGCCAAGACCTTTATTCAGTTCGGTCGTAAGATCTAACCCAGGGATCATCGGGAATCATGCCAAGACTGTCGTTTACCCTAGTCATTGGATCTTAATCTTGGGATCACCGGGAATCATGCCAAGACCCTCACTCATCGTGGTCGTTGGGTCAAGATTGCGATAACATTATGCAAAGATCCTCACTTATCGTAGTCGCTGGATCTCTATCCTGTAACCGAAGGGAATCATGCCAAGACCCTCACTCATCGTGGTCATGGGATCTCAATCCCGCGATCGTCAGGAAACATGCCAAATTCACTATGGTGGTTGGACAAATTCCGCGATATACGTGAATCATGTTAAGACCGTCATTCACCCTGGTTGTTGGATCTTAACCCCGTGATTACTGTGAATTGTGCCAAGACCTTTATTTGGGATCTTCAAGTCTCAGTCATCAGATGGAGTTTTTTAAAAGTTTCCACTCGTTAACTTAGGTCCCTCGGCATCTTTACCACAGTAAACCGTCCCAGGACCTCTAATCCATGGGTCATCGGATTTGTCCTCTCGGATCACCATAAATAGTTCTAGGACCTCCAATCTCTTGGTCATTTGATCTATATTCTGGGTTCACCGGCAGCCGCGTTAGGAACATTATTCACTCTGGCACCGCTTGGATCATCTGTTTCACTTCAGGATCTAGATTTGGATCTTAATACCTTACACGGTCGTCATTCACCTCAATCACAGCACCAAACCTTAACCTCCAATTAAACTTAAACTAGTTTCATGTCCACCACCTTAAGTCTGAGAGAGGATGTCAATGTAAACAATTGGATTATAGGTTTATGTGGCCTACCTAAGCTATATTCAAACTTAGTGCACAACTGAGTCACTTTGCTCTACAAAATAGAGCCTTTGTATTTACCATTTCATTACACCATCTGATATAAGATATATCATGATCTTCTTCTCTCTCTTCCTCTTTTATCATGTAACGCTTTGTATGTACTCTTGGAAGGCATGGAGATGCTAATAAATGTTCTCCACTAAAGGCGACTGATTTTGGTCCTTCCATCTTTTTCGAGCCTACTGATATTCCCTCAAAACTACTTTTCACTTGACCTTGTAATGTCTAGTTTCTTTCATGCTTCTAAACTTCTGATTGTAAAGAAAACTGTCTTCATTATTTTGCTGGCGTAACTATGGACTAGAAGTAGATGATAGAGCGTCGATGTTGTTCTTTACATCTTACTCCGTCGAGTTCCCCTTTGGTGCGCTAGTTAGTTTCTGTTTTCTCATATCTTCATTTCAATTTTCTTACTTCGCTCTCTTATAGATCCCATTGAACTTTGTCTTGAGTTTGATAATTCCAACAATCATTCTTTTCTTATGCATGGGATGCTTTGATTGTTCTAACTAGTACGGAAACTGAAGAACGATCCCGTCTTATTCCCTTACTGACAAATTGATTTGAGTGGTTAGTAAGCTGCTTTTTGCACCATCTTTCTCATATGAGTGTAAGTACAAACTAATATGGCATTCATGCCACATTTGACCATGTATGTAATTGGGGTTGAGTTGGAGTTTTGCCTGTTTTGGGCTCCTTGAATATGTTCATTTTTGGACTTTAATTAATTGGCTCTGCGGATGAGTTGACTGTGGTTTAAAGAACAGTAGTTTTTCTGCTGCATTTGTTATTGCCTCTTGTATACTTTGAGACTATTATAAATATTTTCAATTCGAATTGGATGCAGACGTAACTAGGGGTTCGTTGCTTTTGCATTTACTCGTGCAATTCTTGTTGTTTATTTGAAATCTCTTCTATACTTGAGGACATTATCCATTTATTGCTTTAGTTATGTACATCTGAGGAATATTTTCAATATGATTTGGATACAGATGTACTGGTGCAATTCTAATTGCTTCTTTGATGCACGTCGGCAACCAATCTGCTATGGTAGGTGGCATTGGGTGTTTAGTGGCTGCAACTCAGCCGAACCACCAACAAAGATGGTGGTGATAGCGATGATGATGATAAGGAGGAGAAGTTGGACGTCCCTTAAAAAGCTACAGCTTCTTACCCACTTCGAGCTTCCCACCATTTTCCATAAGGAACATAAAGTTTGCACTTGACGATAACGATGCTAATGAAGATGACGAGTTGGACATCCCTTGAGAAGCTAGAGCTTCTCCCCTCCTCGAGCTACTCCCATTATGGAAGGAACGCAAAGTTTGTACTTTGGATTGGGCTTTTGGTTGTTTAACATGAACAAGGGTGGATTAACAGTTTCTGGAGTTTGATGTGTTAATGGATTTGAATGGGATTTGTAAAAAGCTAACGGAAGCGTTTTTTCTCTTTGTTTTGGGATTTCAACGACGATCATAATTTTGTCAATATACGCATAAAATTATAAACCTTGACAAAATGTGCAAACCATTAGTTATGGCCATATCCACCGCAAAAGGAATTTTTTGGTGGATTATATACCTTATGTGCGACGGAATTATCTGTCGCCAATTATCTATACATAAATATTTAAAAAATACCAAAATAAAATACTTTCAACTACAGAAATTTTTGTCACTAGATATGTGCTAATACTAAATTTGTGCCCTAAAATATTATCTTAGTGTAACTAAAGTACTCATTATTTCAAAATTTCCAAATAAGTAACTTAACCGGATAAGTTCGAAGGCAGACAGACGATAGAAACCTTTAAGAAGCCCAAGAGTATGACCGCTAATATTAGAAACATAATCTTGATGACTTCTTCATCCACCCTTTCTCTTCCTTAACTACCTACGGTCACCTTCCTTCTCTACCGCAACCTCCATCACCGCCAACAAACCACCTTAACGCGGCACTCTCCATCTCCATAGTAACCCACCATCAAGCCCATCTCAATCTAAGATATTGTGATATACCAATCACACACACCCTTAGAAACCCCCGCACAATACACAAAGACACGCCCAAACACAAACATCCACGTAAACATACGCGTGCGTGCACACAACACACACGCATGCAACTCCCTTTCTCCAAGGATGGAATGACCCATATTCATAATCGAGGCAAAGATCGAAGCTGGATCCACGGCCTAAGAAGCTAGCCTGACCGTCCCTCAGCTCCTGCCAACCTTAGTCAAATTAGCCCAAGGGCTCACTTGCCCATAGAGTTGTCAAAAGGGCCGGGAGGCCCGCGGGCTGGCCCGACCTGGCCTGTTTTTTGCCCGGGCTAGCCCGGCCCTATATGTGAACAGTGATGACCCGATAATTAAGGGCTTTGGGCGAGAGCTTGAACCAGGCCGAAGCATTCCTTGAAATTATCCAGGCCCTGCCCGGCCCTAAGAAGCCCGGGTCAGGCTCTAAAAAATGAGCTAGCCCGAAACTGGCCCGTTTTTAAGGCCCTGACTCGATTTTTAGGGCTGGCCTGATTTTTAGGCCCAATTCAAACCAATCAACTGAAAGTTTCATGTCTTCTTCTCACCTTCTCTTCAGTACCCATCTCACAAATCCAAACTTTTCCATCAAAACCTCACACAAGACTAGAAGAGCAAATGCCACCATAAACAGCCTTTACGCCATGATCCAACCCAAGCAGAGCTTTTATGAGTTGTTGGGTATTTCAGAGAACGGGACCTTGTCTGAGATCAAGAAAGCCTACAAGCAATTAGCAAGGAAGTATCATCCGGACGTGTCACCGCTGGAGCGCACGGAGGAGTATACCAAGACGTTCATTCCTGTACAGGAGACATACGAGACCTTGTCCGTCCCGCAAACAAGAGTGTCGTATGACATGGACATGTCCAAGGGCTTGCACCTTACTTTTTCCCCCAGAAAAGGCAGCCAAAACGATCAGGTTTGTCCTCTACCTCTCTATCTCCGTTCAGTGAACATTTCTACAAACACGTTGATATACTTGTTTTGACGTTTTTGGCTCCTGAATCGTTTCCAAAATCGGTACCCTGTTTAGCATTTAGCAACCAGTTTCGGTTAAACAAAATGGGTTTGTACTAATTTTGAGTGTTCATGATCTGATTTCTTCTGATTTTGAATCCTCTGTTTTTGCCTAATCAGTAACTCCTCATAGTTTCTTCGAAATGTTTAATTCAATGGGAAATTTTCACTTTGCAATTACCCATTTCCATATGTTTAGGGTATACAAGTATACAACTACAAGTTTCTTATCTGCTAACCTAGTAATCTGGTATTGATATGAAAATTTCCTTTTCTTGAAATAGAGGTCTGATGGCGACTGGAAGAACATATGGCAGGCTCAAGCGATGGAGCTGAAGCGAAGGGGCATAATTAGAGAGTCAAGAGGGAGTATGACATGGGGATCTCGAATCAAAACTCAGAAGGTAAAGAAACGAAGCATATGCTATATCAAGAATTTTTTTGGAAAAATTGTTGGGCCTGGGCTAGGCCCAAGCCCAGCCCTAAATAGTGGGCCTAGGGCTTGGACTGGGCCCGGATATCCTATTATCTGGCCCGGCCCGATTCTCAAACCCCTCGGCCCGGCCTATTTTCTCTGCTGAGCCCGAGCTGGGCCAGCCCAAGCCCGGCTCATTGACACCTCTACTCGCCCACGAATCTTTAACTTCCATGTGGGTGTCGTCAGCCTTAAAGGAGTTTAAAATTATTAAAAAGCTTATCTTTTGTATTGATATTATATCCTTTTATACAAGAGATATGAGAGTCAAACTTCTCAATACAAGGAAAGTATTTACAATGGCTAGAATCATGGGGGCTAGAATCATGGCCTTTCTATCAAGATAAGTATTTTGAATTTCTCATTTTTGGAAAGTCCCGAATATTGCTCCATTTGGCCTGTCCTCCAACATCGTGAATTTTATCGATGTTAACCTCGAATTCCCCAGCTATTTTTTATGGTGATGTTGGTGAAGGAGGTATGGTGGCGGGGGAATGGTGGTTGGGTATGGTGCAGGTGGTGGTGCTAGATGATCCGATTTGGGAGGGCATGGTGGCTAGGGCCGATAGTGGTGCTGGCAAACGACGTATAACAGGAAGGGGGAGTGGTGGTTGGTTATAATAAGGGTGGTGGTGCTGGGTCAGATATATGAAAGCCTTATGGTTGGGACGCTAGTGGTGTTGGTGAAGGAGGTATTGCATCGGGAGAGTGGTGGTTGGGTATGGTTATTGTAGTGGTGCTGGTTGTGGTGACGGTGGTGGTGCTGCAGGATCTGTGAGGGTGGTGTAATTGGGTACAGTGAGGGTGGTATGATTCCATGTATGGTGTCAATAGTGAAATGGTTTGGCATGAGGGTGGGGGTGGTTTCGATGTCAAATGGTGGGTTGTAGCAGCTTGGGCATGTGGCATAAGTGTTGTCCGGTGGGATGGTGGGGTGTAGAGCAGTTTGGGAGTGGTGGATGTTTTTTTTCCTTTCACTTTTTCATTCCATGTCATCATGTTAGGACATGGAGCAATGAACTAGAGAAAAGCATGGAAAGACAGAAAAGGAAGGCGACGTGGATATCTCCGTCTATGATATTTTTCCATTAAGCATTCATACCCTTTTATCTTTTAACGACTTCCAGCCTCCCCTAGCCTTCACACTAATTTAGTTCAAAAAAGGAAGAGGACCAAGCCATAACGGATTGATGTGACGTAGTAGCGACTAATCTATTTGAAAAAAGCTTCAAGCATAGTTAATAGCGGTAGATTTGGATGGAAGTGGCTGTTGTTGGAATTGTTGCAAGAACAACTCCAAAAATAATGTAAAATTGTTGGTTGAGGCGCGGACTAGGTCGCTCTCTTAAGACGATTCGCGCCCCTTAAAAGAATTACCACTGGTGCAGCAAGGTTATCGTACGCTTCGCCTTCGGGATACAATAACCAACTTTCATTATTGCTTCACTCGAAATTCTGCACAATCGAATGAAGCAGAAGCTTCATTCGATACCTTACCAAAATTACCACAAGTCTAAGTATTTAGAAATAAAAAAAGAGAGCTTAAGAGAAAGCTTGTGTTATGTGTTGAAAAGTGAGGAAGAGGTCTCCTTTTATAAGTGAAGAAAAAAAGCTGTTGGAAATCTGTTACAAAGAAATAAATTCGAAATTCATTTTAGAAATAAAATGTTGCAATAAAAAATATGACCGTGTAATAAAAAAAAATGTGACTATTGCTCAACAGCTATATTTTGCAGTATAAATAGTCCTATATGAGTTCTGGGGAGAGGCCAGAAAGCTACCACAATGCATTAGTATCTCCCTCACTTGTCTTCCCCCCATTGCGCGTGCGAGTCTTAGATTTAAACACATCTTACTAAAAGGCCAAGGAGTATCATCTTATACATTCCTTAAAGTTTTTTACAATGGCCAATGTGGGACAAGTACTTTCCAAAAGTTTAAGTATGTAAGAAAACCATTGCTTACCATTTTCAAGCAATGGGGGACTAAAGCACTTATGGTTTTACTCAAAACTCCATTGTTTTTCTTAAAACTATTCTTGAAAAGAGAGGAGAATTTTTTGTTAAAATACTCTAACAGCTTCCATGGTGGCTTTAAATGGTGGTGGTGTTGCCACGGCGGCGGTGAAAAGGAGTGGGAGTGACGATAGTTGATGGTACGGTGGTGGGTAATTGGAGACGGATTGATGTGGTAGTACTGGTGGTCATGGCTATTACGGTAGTAGCAGGGTTAGTGTGGTTGCAGTAGTGAGTTGTTGGTAGTGGTTGTGGCAGTGGTGTTATGGTGGTTGTTTTGATGCTCGATTGCTTCCACATGGTGCAATGGTGGGGATATCAAGATATGATATTGGTGATGTTGGTCGTGTTCTGCGGTTACAAGGTCATTGCGCTTGATGCACATGATGGTTGTGGGTTTATGGTAGTTGGTCTTGATAGCTATCATGGTGGTTGGTGGTGGTTTTGGTATGGTGGATTATGTAGTTTGAAGAAAGAGAAGAGAGAGATAGAGGGGGGGATGGGGATAGAAATTGGAGAGAGAAAACGAGAAAGCACAGGAGAGAGAGAAAGCAAATCAAAGATTTTTTGATTCCATGCATGTCATCATGGACCAATCAACTAGGAATTTTTTTTTTATAGCGACAGTCTTAATCCTAGACTTTTTAACCTCTTCTATCTCCCTTTAGCCTTCGAATTCATCTTGTTCAAAAATAAAATTTAAGATACTCATTTAATTTTGAGTCCTTAAAGTGAACTGGAGTAATATTTTAAGGTATAGATGTGGGAATATACCTTTTTTTTCCCTTATGAATCTCATATAAAACTTTCCTTTTTTTGGATATTTGGATTTCTTTTTATTGCATTAGAGAGTGGTATCAAGAATACATTAGTTAAAATTAAGTCTTAATAAGATAGTATATTGGTTATGTGTAATTTTAGAATTTCTACAATTAATTTTAAAATTATATAAGGCTTACTAATATAGCTTTTATTACTCTTATTAACTAAATTTTAAACTAAGAACCCTATGTCAAATAATATTCGGAGATTTTTAGAGCCACTGACATGTTAAGCACACAACTTTCAATCATCTTTCACAATCAACTTACTAATATGCTTTATTAGTCAAACATTGAACGGAGTAAAATATAAAAAATTTAGCCATTCTATTTATTTGTCATGAGGTGCCATATAAGAAAATCACCTATTGTTTCTTTTACTAAAAGGGTTGTATTATTAGTTATATAATGGATCAGTATTTGCACTGATTATGGTATGTATTTTAAGTAACTAAATAACTTAAAATCAATTGTTAAACAATTATTTTTCTTCTAAAGCTCGTTTGTTATTTGCTTGCTAGAATCATGGATTTTAATTTTTATACTAGAGAATATTTTCAGAGATATAATACCCAAAATTAAGTACTAATAGGTTAGCATATTGGTTAGCTAGAGTTTTACAAGGTTTTAGAATTAATTTTGTAATGTACAAGGCTTCTTAGTATAGAAATTAGTACTCCTGCTATATCAATTAACTTGAAAAATAAAGGTTCCATCAAAGATAATATTACAAACCTTTAACGACATCTGTATATCTAATATATAGTTTTTATAGATCCTATATTGTTCCAATTTGATGCGTTTCTTACCAAATTTTACATGGAATTAGGCTTCTTGTTATGATCAGACCGTTTAGTGGATTTGCTTAAATTTTCTTGTTTGAAGCCATGTAGGTTTCCTATTCCTAATACAAATCGAGTTTGTTGCTTCATGCCATTATAAGTTACTTTGCACACAGATTGGCCTCACCATTCTGTAGAAAATCTCATCTCATCTACCACAATCTTCTTCATGTTCTCTTCCTTTTACAGAGAGAGTTGCATAGACAGTAATTCATCAAGCATGGCCGATAGCAGGAATTCCTACGTACGCATGGGCAGTGTGGCAAGACGAGGAGATTCCAAGAGCCAACTCGCCAATGCCGCAGGTGTCTGATCGCTTTTGGGTTTGTGTACGAGTTAGTAACAGGGGTGAAGTGCGCGAACGCATATTCAGCATGACTCGTGCTACTTTTTCAATCGGAGCAGGAGATGAGAGCGTCCTTGTCTGCTGCCTTTCTTAGTTTGGACGCAGGCTTGCCTGTATATTTTCAGGAATTTGTGATGCACCACACCCTGGATTCCGCCCGTGCAATCGCGAGCGACCCTCAGAACGCAAGCGCAGAGGCTCTGCCGCTTAACATGGTAGTCATTGTTCCCGATTTTGACTATCCAACGTCGCAGGACATCAAGATCATCGGGGATCAATATTACTATGGAGTGTGGCAGGATGGCGGCGTGTGGCAGGAGGACGATGGTACATTGAGGAGTGCAGGAGAGAGGACTGACGGCTTTCTGATTCAGTTAAGGATTAGCAATCGGGTTGAAGTGCGTGAAGCGAAATTCTCCACGACTCGTGATCCTCGTATGCTGGAACTTAACATGTCTGCTGCTTTTATAACCGTGGGCGCTCCCTTGTCTTTACGGTTTCAAGATTCCATCGTAGCTGATATCTTGATCTGGCCCGAGATCCTCAATCAGCGAGCCAAAATGTTGTACCGGTTAGAGTGGGCGTAATTGTCCCGAGTTTGAAGACACAAGTGACATGGCCATGGAAGAATCATTCCATGGCCTTGTTCCCGATTTTGACAATCCAACGTCGCAGGACATCAAGATCATCGGAGATTAATATTACTATGGAGTGTGGCAGGATCACGGCGTGTGGCAGGACGACGATGGTACAGTGAGGAGTGCAGGAGAGGGGATTGACGGCTTTCTGATTCAGTTAAGGATTGGCAATCGGGTTGAAGTGCGTGAAGCGAAATTCTTCATGACTCGTGATCCTCGTACACTGGAACTTTACATGTTTGCTGCTTTTATAACCATGGGCGCTCGCTTGTCTTTACGGTTTCAGAATTCCATCGTAGCTGATATCCTTGATCTAGTGCAAGACCCTCAATTAGCGAGCTAAAATATTGTACCGGTTAGAGTGGGCACAATCGTTCCCGAGTTTGAAGACACAAGTGACATGGCCATGGAAGAATCATTCCAAGACAGTCAGGCTAGCACAGTTCCTGCAGCCAAGTCATCCATTGAAGCAGAGGAGAAAGTCACCCACTCGATAGTGTAAAAATATAAAATATGATTTCATTTTTTGAATACAGCTTATCACCGCTAAGATTTAGATAGGAAGAAATGATAGCAGTAGATAAGTAATACTGAGTACAAGATAATCTGAAATATAGATTTAATTTATCATTATGTCAAACTTCTTAATCTTGATTAATACGCTTTCCAAGACTATGGAGGTTTGATTCAAAGCTTCATGAGTTTGACATCTGCAGATGAAGTTGTCCTTGTGAGCCACCACCGGAGAAGACTTGAGCCTTTAATAGGCTAGTGAACTAAAAAGGTCATTGAAGACCAAATAAACAACTTCTAACGGGCTAAGATTGTGCTCTCTTGGTCATGGAACTCCAAATCGAAAAAGAGAAAGAAAAAATTCTTTGATGGTGAAATGACACATTGAAGGCAACAACGAGTGAAGTTTAGTTGCAAGATTTCAGAGAAAAGACATATCACTCTCATGGGTGGTTGCATTGTAACATGAAATAATTGTTATTTGATGAACAATATTTCAAAGAAGAGAAATTTGCGAAAAAGAAAAACATACTAACAAGGAAGTTGGGCGGGCGGCTAGAACACCACCCGCCGGTGTAGCGGAGAGTTGATGGACCAAACTATCACACAAGGAGACTGTAGAGTTTGTTTGCAGCAGTTGCTTTGTGGTGGGCGAGAGATCGCGCTCATGCCTTGTAGGCACATGTTTCACGGGGATTGCATTGTCTAGTGGCTGGAGACAAGTCATCTGTGTCCCCTGTGCCGTTTCGCCATGCCTTGCTGATTGCTTAGTATGCTTTTCTTGTCCCAAAACAAAGCTCGATCTTCCACTGCTGGCTTAGTTTTGGTTGGTCTAATTCCTACACCGGAAATTGCAGTTTGTACGTTAAGCAGAAAGCATCGAACTACCTTTCTTATACATGTATTTTTGCAAGCACGACATCCCGAAAGTTTATTTTCTGAATGTCGCCTTCTTGCTCCTTTGTAGTGTACAGTGTTTAAGCTTAGGTTTCAAAGTTGTTCAAGGTTTGAGTCTGTCATTACCATACTTTATCTCTTATTGATTATATGTTTAGACTCATTGTTGTATTTAGGAACTAAATGCACGTCACTTTGGTTCATTCCTTTTATTAAAAAAAAATAGAAAAAACACGTTTACGGGTTATGTGAAATTTAATTCAATACATACCTATCGAAAGACCTTTTCGAATAACATGATAAGAGCAGCTAAAATTTTTAACTATCCATTTTTCTGGCATTGCAATACTATGTGGTTGAGTATTATATATCCTGTAATAGGCTTAGAGAATATCACATCATTTTTTAGGATTAACTTATAAGAACCAAAAACTATATATATATATAAGTTTGAATGCTCTCAGGTAAAGTTCGAATAGTACTACACCGAAAGAATTCCTATTGTGGCGCTTTTTTCTTATTGCCATGCAATGGTTTGGGCTGAAATGACCTGTGCGACATTCTGCGACACGTTTTCCTTATTAACAATCATCGGTCCTTATAATTTCTACAATAATGCAGAGCATTCATATCCAGATTACATGAAAGCATGTTGCAAACAAAAATAGATACAAAGAACTAACAAACAAACAACTAAACACAAAATTGAGGAACGTGATACATCTATTTTACCAAAGATGAAAAAAAGTTTCACTTTTGTCAACTATTTGTTGCCAATATATATTCTATACTTGCCTTTATGGTGTTCTCTTGCGGATATTCATTTGATCACAACATACTATAACTTATTAATACCAACTTTTGTTAGGTTACACTAATTAACTACAAATGAGCTTGTAAAGTTTAAAAAAACATCCTTACACTAATGTAAAGTGGTTTGAATCTATACTGTTATTGAATTCACAAAACAATCGTCACTCATGGTTATAGTCAATGTTGTCATAGTTAAAATTAAGTCCTAATGCATGTAGCTAGTAATAAATCATTAGGAAAAAAAAAAGAGCCCTTTAATCGGTAGTTGGGGCCCAAAAAAATTGTTGGTCCATAATCATCACCATAACTTTTGGTAAATTTACATTTGGAAAAATGACAAATGAACTCTCTCATGTATTTGGGGCCGAAGGTTGACCCCATCGGGTATTAATTTTGACCGGCCGATTTTGGTCAAAATTGGCAAGTAAAAAGACACAATTGCCCCTCATATCTCTCATTATGTATCTTTTTCTTGCTCAATGTTTGATTGGCGACCGTAAGGGTGGGGGGAGCGAGGGGGCAGTGCTTCGCTTACCTGTGGCGGGGGTTGGGAGAGGGAGGGAGGGTGTTGGTTCTATAGGGTTTTCTTTCCTTTTACAGAAAAACTTGACATTTAGTGAAAGTTAGTAATATTTTTAGAATTTCACGTTCAAATTTATTTCGGTTGCAATTAATAATAGATGAGGGGGTCAATTTTCAAAACTAATACCCCGAGAGCCAAGGGGTTCGACCCGCAAACCGAAAAAATACACGAGGGGTCATTTGTCATTTTCCCTTTACATTTTACATAGATATTTTTTTTTTGGGTATTTTGGAGGTTATATCATTTATCAAATATAATAAGGTCCTTCGAATCAGTACTAACGTTTTATCATCCTATATCTCATATGCAATTTTCTTTTTAATATCTTATAAACGGAATAGTCACTTTATTGGTTGTGATCTCTTATACAAAAGAGTTGGTATATAATTCAACTACCATAATTAAGGATTGTAAATATGTATGTCTTACTAAGAAACATTTAAGAAATATTTCTAGCAATGATTAAGGAGTGCACATAGGTATATATGCGTATATATTTATATACATAATACACACAAACAATTCAACTACCATAAGGATAGTAAATCTGTATGTCTTACTAAGAAATATTTCTAGCAATATTTAAAAAAATATTTCTAGCAATGATTGAGGAGTGCACATAGGTATATGCATGTGTATATATGTATATACATAATACACACACACCCACATAGGTAGATGTGTATATATGTATATACATAATACACGCTTGCGCATGCGCATGTGTGTAAATATGTACATAAATATGTATACTATATAAAGTTATAGCAATTGCAAGATTGATTTTTTTCTTATGAATCTCATATGTAACTCTCATATTTTAGATATCCGGATATCTTTTTATTGTATTAGAGAGTGCTTTCAAGGACACAATAGCTAAAACTAAGTCTTAATAAGATAGTATATTGCTTAAGATTAATTTTTGCATTTATAATCAGTTTTAAAATTAGATAAGGCTTACTAATATAGCTTTTACTAATCCTAAAAAATTAACTAAATTTTAAATTAAGAACCCCATGTCAAATAATATTTTGAGATCTTTAGAGCCACAAACATTTTAGTACACAACTTTCAGTCATTTAACAATAAACTTCCTAAGAGGGTGTTTGGAATTAATTTTAGGATGGTCAAACCTGACTTAGATTAACTCAGTTAAGCTTTACTTTTCAAATAATATGATAAATATATAGCCATAACTCTTTTGTCATGAACTCCCATATAAGAAAATTACCTATTGTTTCTTTTACTAAAAGGGCTGTAATATTTATATAATGATAATTATTTGCACCGATTATGATATGCATTTTAAGTAAATAACTCTAAATCAATATTGTTAAACCATTATATTTCTTCCAAAGCTCATACGTGATCTGCTTGCTAGATGCATGGATTTTTTTATTTTTATATAAGATAATATTTTCAGGGATATAATATTCAAAATTAAGTACTAAGAGGTAGAGTTTTACAGTGTTTAAAATTAATTTTTTAATAGACAAGGCCTCCGGATATAGAATTTAATACTATTGCTAAGTCAATTAACTTAAAAAAATAAAGACTCCATCCAAGATAATATAAAAACCTTTAGCGACGTTCTTATATATATACTATAAATCCTATTTTAATTAAAAAAAAACTTAATGTCATAATGTGTCCCACAAAGAAACTATTTATCCATTCTGTTGCCCTTCTCGTTTTCCTATATAGATTAGGCATGATGTTATAATCAAACCGTTAAAGAGGATTTTTGCCTAAACTTTCTTGTTTGAAGCCATATAGTAGTTTCCTAATCCCGAAACAAACCGACTTTGTTGCTTCATGTCATTATAAGTGGCATATCTCACTAAAATTTCTTACTAAATATTACTATATGGATTAGGCTTAATGTTATGATCAGACCGTCAACTGGATTTGCTTAAAATTTCTTGTTTGAAACCATATAGGATTCCTATTCCAAATACAAATTGAGTTTGTTGCTTAATTATAAGTTATCTTGCACACAGATTGGCCTCAGCATTCAGTAGCACATCTCATCTACTACTATCTTCTTTACATTCTCTTGCTTTTACAGAGAGAGTTGCATGGAGATCAGTTCATCAAGAATGGCCGATGGGGGGACTTCCTACGAGTGTGCACTGTGGCAGGATGACAAGATTCCAAGAGCCAACTTGCCAATGCCGCGGGTGTCTGATGCCTTTTGCGTTTGCGTACGCGTTGGTAACGAGGCTGAAGTGCGCGAATGAATATTCAGCATGACTCGTGCTGCTTTTCTAGCGGAGGAGGAGATGAGGGCGTTCTTGTCTGCCGCTTTTCTTAGGCTGGACGCTGGCTTGCCTGCATATTTTCAGGAACTTGTAATGAAAGGCGCTCCGGATTATGGCCGTGAAATCGTGAGCGATCCTCAGAATGCGAGCCCAAAGGTTCTGGCGCTCACAGTGGAAATCCTTATTCCAGATTTTTATGATCTAACTTTCGAGGACATCGAGATCATCGGGGATCACTATAATTATGTTGTGTGGGAGGATGATGGTGTGTGGCAGGAGGAAGATGTTACAGCGAGTAGTGCAGGAGAGAGGCCTGATTGCTTTCCGGTTCAGCTAAGGATTTGTAATGGGGTTGAACTGCGTGAATCAAAATTCTTGACGACTCGTGATACTCGTACACTGGAACTTGACTTGTCTGCTGCTTTTATAAGAATGGGCGCCCGCTTGTCTCTACCGTTTCAGGAGTCAATCATAGCTGATATCCTTGATTTTGCGGGAGACCCTCAATCAGCGAGCGAAAAGGTTCTAGCGGTTGTAGTGGAAGTCATTATTCCCGAGTTTGAAGACCCAAGTAACATGGACATGGACATGGACGGATCCTTCCAAGACAGTCAGATTAACACAGTTCCTGCAACCAAGTCATCCATTCAAGCACTGGAGAAATTCGCTGCAATCGATAGTTCCTTGGAAGGAGATTGTGTAGTTTGTTTGCAGGAATTGGTTTGTGCGGGGCAAGAGATCGCGCGCATGCCTTGTAGTCACATGTTTCACGGGGATTGCGTTGTCCAGTGGCTGGGGAGAAGTCATCTGTGTCCCCCCTCTGCCGTTTCGCCATGCCATGCTGATCATTGTTGGATTCAGCCGAGTTTAGTCTGTTAATTGCTGTGCTTTAGTTGTGGTTAGTTAAATCATTCATCAATTCCAACGCCGTCTTTTTATTCTTTTAGTTTCAACGCTGCAATTGCATTTTGTATCTTTTTATTCTTTTAGTAAGCGCGACGTCCAAAAGTTGTTTTTTGAATACCTTTGTAATGCACACTGTATAAGCTTATAAATTTGTGAAAGGTTAGGGAAGGAGGAGGCTGTCTATCGATGGTTGGGTTTGGGAAGAGGATGGTTCTCTTAGAGCCGTAGTTATTCTGTTATCACCATGTTTCCGATCAAATCATCATCACCATAGAAGCTCCTAGGTCTATAAAAAAAACGATCTATCTTTAGGTCATTACTCTCAATGGTAAGAGGTTCACCTCTCAGGACAGTACGAATTAAAAGAGCCAAAAAAATTTAGCACAGTGGACGATAGAACAGTTCACTCGGCAATACCAATGCCTCAGCAATCAAAGAACAGTTGGTACCCACAAATTGAACTGATTAATTCGTGCAAGAGGGAAAATTGGTCTTGCGGGCTTCCACAAACACTTATCATTCCTAGAGGCATCTGAGGGACAACTGTTCCTCACAAGAATGAGAGTATAGATATTGAAGGCACCGACAATATACGAGGCAAAAGTCAACGTGTAAGCGTTGAAGTAGGATGGAAAATAGTAGTTGTTCAATCTGCCTCGGCAGCAAAAATTTGTAGTACCTTAAAAAAAGAAAAATATAAGAACCATAAATATAAGTTCATGAAAGTAAAAGACATCTCCAAGGCAGACACAGAGATACGCCCGCGCAAACAGAAACCCATAACCCGACGCTTAGTCGACCTCCTCAATCTTGGGACCAGCGCTGCTTCCACCGGCTGGGGTAGGAGCATCATCGTCCATGGGACCATCTTCACCACCCGCACCCTGGTACATCTTCGCGATGATGGGGTTGCAGATGCTCTCAAGCTCCTTCATCTTGTCTTCAAACTCGTCCGCCTCTGCGAGCTGGTTGGCATCCAACCACTGGATGGTCGACTCAATGGCATCCTCAACCTTCTTCTTGTCAGCCGGGGAAAGCTTGGAAGCAATCTTCTCGTCCTTCACTGTGTTCCTCATGTTGTATGAGTAGTTCTCCAAAGCATTCTTCGCCTCGACCTTCTTCTTGTGCTCTTCATCCTCAGACTTGTACTTCTCTGCCTCCTGAACCATCTTCTCGATCTCCTCCTTGGAAAGTCTACCCTTGTCGTTGGTGATGGTGATCTTGTTCTTCTGTCCCGTAGTCTTGTCCTCAGCAGACACATTTAGGATACCATTGGCATCAATATCAAAGCAAACTGTGATCTGGGGAACACCCCTCGGAGCTGGAGGAATTCCAGAGAGCTCGAACTTCCCTAGCAAGTTGTTGTCCCTGGTCCTGGTCCTCTCACCCTCATAAACTTGAATCAAGACACCAGGCTGGTTGTCAGAGTAGGTAGAGAACACCTGCTCCTTCTTGGTGGGGATAGTGGTGTTTCTTTGGATCAACGTAGTCATGACACCACCAGCAGTTTCCAAACCAAGGGAGAGAGGGGTGACATCCAAAAGGAGGAGATCCTGAACCTTCTCGTTACCTTCACCACTCAAGATAGCAGCTTGGACAGCAGCACCATAAGCCACAGCCTCATCAGGGTTGATGCTCTTGCAGAGCTCCTTCCCATTGAAGAAGTCCTGCAATAGCTGCTGAACCTTCGGGATTCTGGTGGATCCACCAACAAGAACAACATCGTGGACAGTGCTCTTGTCCATCTTAGCATCCCTCAAACATTTCTCAACTGGCTCCATACACTTCCTGAAGAGATCCATGTTCAGCTCCTCGAATCTAGCACGGGTGATGGTGGAGTAGAAATCAATACCCTCAAACAGAGAGTCAATCTCAATGGTGGTCTGAGCAGTGGATGAAAGAGTCCTCTTCGCCCTCTCACAAGAGGTTCTCAGCCTCCTCAATGCCCTCGGGTTTCCAGTGATGTCTTTCTTGTTCTTCCTCTTAAATTCCATAACAAAGTGGTTAACCATCCTGTTGTCAAAATCTTCACCTCCAAGATGAGTATCTCCAGCAGTGGCCTTCACCTCAAAGATTCCTTCCTCAATGGTGAGAAGAGAAACATCAAAAGTACCACCACCAAGATCAAAAATCAAAACATTCTTCTCACCAACACTAGTGGCCTTCTTATCAAGACCATAAGCGATGGCAGCAGCAGTGGGCTCATTGATGATACGTAGCACATTAAGACCAGCAATGACACCAGCATCCTTGGTGGCCTGTCTCTGTGAGTCATTGAAGTATGCAGGGACAGTGACCACTGCATTCTTGACAGTCAAACCAAGGAAGGCCTCAGCAATCTCACGCATCTTGATCAGAACCATTGAAGATATCTCCTCAGCAGCAAACTGCTTTTCCTCACCCTTGTGGCTGACCACAATCATTGGCTTCTCACCAGGTCCAGGAATGACCTTGAATGGCCACAACTTGATATCACTCTGGACAGAGGAATCAGTGAATCTTCTACCAATTAATCTCTTGGCATCTGCAAAAGCAAATTTAGGCATTAAGTCAAAAAATTAGAACGTGCACAATAAACAAAAAGCAAATATTATAAGCTAACGTGAAACTATCAGTTATAGTCTAAAATATTGGACAAAAATAGTAATCATTAATCTATTTGGATCAATACACATGCAGAATGATTAATTTGGCTACATCATGGTTTTAAATCGCGGAATTCGGATACGTAACGGTCGCGGCGCGTGTAACGGTATCGGCCGATTCGATGTTATGTAAGCACCGATATATCGGTATCGGACCCTTGAAAATCCGTTACGAATCGGCCGTTCTTTAAAACCCTGGGCTACATTTTCACTAAGTGAACATACATTATAAAGTGAAATCCATCAGAATTTGGATCAATACATCAGTTAGGGACACCATCAAGATGTCTCAGACGACCGTCATGAGAAAAGTAAATCCATATTCCTCATCTGGTTTCCCAAGTTCAAAAGTTCTAAACCCTGCATAATCACATGATTACTTCTACATTTAACTCCTTTCAATTTGTAAAATCATTACTAAGAAACCCCATGCAATATTTATTGATTATTCTTCCACAAGGAATCTTACAACTTCAAGTAATCCAATGGTTTGAAGTAAATTATTTCAAATAGGTACTCAAATCATATTGACATCAATTGAATCAAATAGGCAACCAAATCATATTGACATAAATTATTTCAAACCGGTAATTGAATCATATTGACGTACGCTCTCAGATCCAGTTCTTCTTCTTCCCATGTACCTCTCATTTATGTGAATATAAATGACAGCTACCTAGCACTAGTTTCGGCCAACCCACCCCCCGAGCCAATTCCAATTTCCAATAGATTTATTGGAGTGTCCCATTGGCACAAAATGACAGACTGGGCGTAGCAGCTTTTTATATAACAAACAGAGGTCTACAAACTAAGGCTGGGTGCTAGACAAACACCACAAAATTAAGCTCGGAATGACTGAAATCAAAACCACCCAGCTCTCACAACGTGCATCATATACGGTATACCAAAACCTTTACATCAAAATCTACAATCATCATGATTATAAAACGATCCGTAGTCTCTGCGCGACAGATCTAGATACGACAAAAACACGTCGTCATGCCGCAACAAAGCTAAGTAGCAATACAGCAAGTACATACGTTTACAGATCTAGTAACAACAACAGTCATTGTGCTGCAACTAAACTAAGTAGCAAGTACATAAGACCTGCTCTCTAGAATCTAGATACCAAATCTAGCTACTACGCTGCAATTAACAAAGCACACAACACACAGCGGTAATTTACACACCCTCAACGGGTAAAGAACATACAACTGCCAAGATCTGCATCCAACCAAACATTCTAGATCTACGCATAGGCAATAACACAATGAGATCCACACTGAGCTAAAACCTTACCGAAGACGGTGTTAATTGGATTCATGGCGACTTGGTTCTTCGCCGCATCGCCGATGAGCCTCTCGGAGTCGGTGAAGGCAACGTAAGACGGAGTCGTCCTGTTACCCTGGTCGTTCGCGATGATCTCGACGCGGTCGTGCTGCCACACGCCGACGCACGAGTAGGTCGTGCCGAGATCTATCCCGATCGCGGGTCCCTCTCCCTTCCCGGCCATGGATCCCGGTTAATATTGCTGATTGACACGGCTGGTCAAAGGAGATAGAGAGAGGGAGGCTGAGAAGTCGAAAAGAGGGGAGATCTAGGGTTTGGTGTAGGGAAGGAGGCGAGTGTGTGTCCGTATTTTTATAAGAGAATTGCTTTTCCAGAATGTTCGAAACCCTAACGCGTAGTGACCGTAGGATCTTTGTAGTAATTCAACGGCTTTGGATTCTTTCCATAGTTTCCACGAAAAAAGGCGGTCATGTTGTGTACTTCCTTTTACTTTTTACCTTCCCTAATTGGCCGGCACCTTTTTGGCCTAAATGTCATTTTCTGTACGAGTTTTTCCAAGTTTAGTTTCCCATTTTGTAAAAAATGCTTAAAAGCGAAAATTAGTTTTTGACTTAGTTTTCAATGTTTTGCTCGTAGTGGAAGTATGAGATGTAACATACTGCACTTCGTACTTCTATGGGTTGTTCGTATAAGGCACTAATTTAAAACTACAATGTGTCATCAAGCGAGACAACTATGCGCTCACTCACAAAGCGCGAGACCGATAAATGTTCTATTTAACTTGTTATTTTTTAAAATATAATTAATGCATGTTCGTTTGTCATTTTCGTGGTGTATTTTCATTTTGTGTTTTTTTTTATATTTTTATCATTTTTTTATCCAGTTATGAATATGCTTGTGTGCTTTTTACCTTTTTCTTAGCTATTTTTTTTTAACCAGATTGTGTACTTAGACCATTATCAATTCTATTCTATAGCAGTTTTGTTTGTTGTTTCCCTTAAATGTCCTTACTATTTATATATGAAGGTACCTTTACATCCCTAGAACCCCTCAAATCTTCAGCTAGATGGCATACCATAGTCAAATGTAACCACACTCTTCTTCCCTTTTCCCAATGAGATTCCTCACCCGCCCCATGCAACCAATGTCTGCCACCACCGTCAGCAACTTCCTTCTCTATGGTGTTGGGTGTTGTGATAAACGACGCCACAATATTAGCCGTAAGCAAGGCTTGTCCTTCATTATTGGGCGATTTGAGGGTGAAGAATTCATCTTGGGCGTTGCAATATCTATCGCTAGTGGCACTCAAATTCGGGTGTTAAGATGGAATACAACTTTCACTTATCATACCTATGTTCTTTTTGTTCAAAATGGTGTTATGGTGATTAGTTCCCGATCATGGGTTGCGATCGAAGATATATGATATTACAATGGAGGTTTATGGTAAAGTGGTGGTTGTGTGGGCCTAGCTATGTGTTATGGAGAACAGATCTAGCAGAATGGTAGTTTATAGTGGCTATGTGGTGACGACATGGCCAGAGGAGACGAGTTTTGAGGTGCTTAGAAAGGTGGCCATGGTGGCTGCAGCGGCGAGGCCTGGTTTTTTGTGGTGATACTGTGGCGAGGCCTAGTTCTTTTGGATTCGAATTCACTTATATAACTAGGGTTACAGCAGAGATGCTGTAACTCTAATTACAGCCGTTGGATTAAAATGAACGTGCACGATAAAGTCACGTCATCGAAGCAGCTGAAATACATCAAACGCTGCGTTTAGTGCATTAACGGACGACACTCCACCGTTACCCAGATCTGCCATTTTTTCTCTCTCTCTAGAAACCCCTCTCTCTCTCTAATACTCTCCAGATCTGGCCATCTTCCTCCTTTCAGCGACAGTTCCAGCATCACCATCACCACCATTTCTCACTTCATTTCGCCATCCCCAACCACCAAACATCTGTTATGGCGTAACATCTATCCGCATCCAACCGTCGCCACCAACGTTGCAATTACATTTAAACAAAGAGAGAAGAGGAAAGAAGAGTTGCGATCCAGTGCGAGCCAGATCTGGGTAACTTAGAAGTACCCATTTATCGATTTCAGGGAGAGAGTGACTCTCGATCGGTGGCTGGCATGTGGGTCGGCGACGTGGATAAGGTTGAACGGCAGATCGATGGAAGATAGAGAAGATCGGGCTGAGGTACCATCATGATGATGGTTTTTGGGTGCAAATCAGAGGTTTTGCGTGCAAGTCGGTGCAGATTGGCATTTGGCACGATGGCTAGACGAGGGCGTGCGACGCGCGGTACTGTCCGGCTATGTGGTCGCAGGGTGTCGCAGGCGATCGATTATGGAGAGAGAAGAGTAGGGTGCTGCTGTGGAGTTCACGTTAGGAAGACGTCGTCTATCCTCCAAAAGCTGCGTTTTGGTCAATTTTAGCTGCTTCGATGACGTGGCACAATCGTGCGCGTTCATTTTAATCCAACGGCTGTAATTAGAGTTACAGCATCTCTGTTGTAACCCTAGTTACAGCAGTGGATCTGGATAGAGGTGTCAAATGGGCAGGGCTTGGGCCGGCCCAGCCCAAGCCCATCAGGCCTCCGGCAAACCGGGCCAGGGCCGCTGTCAAACGGGCCGGGCCGGGCCAGAATGAGGGAAATCTGGGCCCAGTCCAAGCCCAGGCCCTAGGCCCAACATCTAGGGCCGGGCTTGGGCCGGACCCGGGCCCAATTTTTTTTTGTTATTCAAAATAATATTATTATTTTACTATCTATTTTGTTATTATTATTTAATAATATAAAACTAGCTTTTTATATGTATTTTAATAGGTTTTACGCACGGTACTAATACTAATTTATACGTAAGAGAGTGGAATTAGTCGGTTTGGTATTTATTGACAAATAAGTTCGGCTAATTATCAATTAGTACAAACTTTTTTACAACTCAACGCTTGCTTCCCCAATCACTTAGAACTTAGGCCAACTTATCAGGGGAAGTCAAAATCTAAAATTATGTACAATTTTAAATAAATGATTTTACCATCTTCCCTAGCCCTTGAAGCTGATAGTAAAGATTCAACCTACATGACCATAGCCTCCCACTTGCTGGCATGTTCTGCGAGTTACTCATCAACTGGAAGTTGACTCTTCCTTCTTTTTACACTTCTTACAAAGTAATGTATGTCTGTGCCTTCTCAAAATGCTGTGTTGCTTAGCTCAAATCTAAAAGTAATAGATTTGTGGCCACGAAATTTATTTGTTTTCTCACTAATGATCTAAAAGTAATAGATTTCTTCTACATTTTAATCATAGAAGGCAAGCAAATACACCTTAGTTTTAAAAAAACTGAAAATGCCATTTTTTGGGCCAAAAGAGGGCCGGGCCGGGCTGGGCCAAATCCGAGCCATATTAGGGTCGGCCGGGCCCGGGCCTGTTTCTAAAAAAATTAGGCCTGGCCCTGGCCGAAGACCTAAACATATCAAACCCCTTCTACCTTTACGTTGACGCGTGCCTCTAGGACTTGAACCCCTTCATTTGCGGCAATTTTTTGCAGAGTGGAGAGTGTTGACACTTGACATATGGTAACGATAGGATCTATTTAACAATTTTGGTTTCTTTCCTTATTTTTGCGAGAAAGGGTCTTGAGCGATGAAATTTGGTTTGGAAAATTTGATGCAATTGTAGAAACCTTTAAATGATTATTATTAACAGTTTCAGTGTACTTTAGCAAAAGGAAAAGGGGAACCTAATCTGTCCTTTGCTAGGAATTGCGTTTCGTGTCATGCTATTTCCTTACTCCAACCAAAAGGAAAAGGGGAACCTAATCTGGTTAAGAACGTGTTGAATACAATTTTAACATAAAAAATGCACTCACTCAGTGGATAAAATGTGAAAATATCTTTGTGTTAAACGTGCAGTGGCCCACAACCTAGAAATTGTGGCGTTATTGGGATGACAGCACCCTCCACGTGAACTTCAAATTGGGCTCGTCTCCTTGTTATGAGTGGGTTTTTTTATAAAAAAAAAAAAGTTTAGAACTAATTCATATACGATCTGTCGTTATGAAAAATCGAACTCAAAATCTTGAAGAGTGGTTTTGAGTGTTGGAGAATGAAATAATCAACGGAGAACATCCAAAAAGTATAAGCTTCATAGCATTTAAATAGCGCAATTTAGATCGAATTATACTAATTTGAAATAGTATTTGTGATGTGAGCATCAATTAAACTCTAAAATTACTTACTTTGTGATATTAGAAGAAAGAAGAAAAAAATTATAGATTTACATGGTCCTCGGCAAATTTTGCATGATTATTGGAGTCACGCCTTTTAGGGTTAAATCGCATGCTATATTTGTATGACTGTTAACTATATATATGGAGTGTACCCGTGATTTGACATAGAAATCTAATCGCACGATTTTCAAGCGTCTAAGCAGGACGTTGAAATATTGAAGGGAACCAAAGAAGATAAAAACTATGTTATATAGCATAATGATAGTTCTGTATGCTTGCACTCGTTTGACACATGGTCAAAGACGTGGACAATGCTCTGGCGTAAGGGACACTATTTTCTTACATGGACTAGATAGCCAATTAGCCGGTCAAAACCATTTTTCCACCATCGCCCATCTTTCTATTACCCTTAGTAATAAACGAATTCACTAATTGTTCTTCTTTTGAACAAGAAAGATGCGGAGTAATCGTATCAAAAATGAAAATAATAACAAAAAATGAACTATCAAGTGACAATCCCGGAGAAAGTGACACACTTTACGAAAGTGTGGAGAAAATGATATTTGAAGAGAGCATTGCTCAGTGGCTAAATTGCGAAGACTTATTTAAGGGTTATAGCTTTTGACAAGGTATTTAAAACCCTAACGTTATGAAAAAGTTACAATTGAATCTAAAATTGAACTGAAGCTAAAATAGCTAGAGGATTTAGCACACATGCAATGCACATGCAACAATCTAGTTAAACAATTTAAGGATACTAGTATGGAACATGTGCGTTACACGCAACTGTAGTCGAGAATAATTTTTGAGATGATATTATTAACTATTTTGGGATCAAATAACGCAATTCAATTATATTCTTATTTCTTTTGTGACTTATTTTAGAAGAAATGTATATATAATATTCGCAACTTGTAATCAGTTCAATATTTGAAAATCTTCTTTGTAAGCTTCTGGATCGAAGAAATGATATGCTGCTAAAAAGAAAAGCAAGTGGAGAAATTAAAAGAATGACTATACCTCTTTGTTTTTATAATCTGTCAAATAGGTTTATAGTAGACACTTAAGATTTATAATTTTTAAAACCAAATGCTTTATATTTCATCGATATGAAATACAAAGCACATGGTTCTTCAACTGTAATAAATGAACATATTTTCAGTTCAAAGTGGCGCCATATTTAAGCTTTTTTTTTTCATTTTTTATGCATATTGAACCCTGATTTTCCTTTTTATTTTTGCCAACAATTTTTTATTTTTTACTGTTTTTTCACATATTTCAATTTCTTTGTTTTGATTTTGTTTTTCAGCTTTTGAATCGCCTAATTGTTTTTTACCCAAAATGCAAGGAAAAAAAGTAACAGTTCTCGTTATCCAATATTTATTTCATTTCAACCAAATTAAAAATGGAGTAATAAAGGAATTTTTTTTTATTGTTTTTTTCTTATAAGACTTTTTATTTTTCAATGTTTAGAATAGATTTATTTTTCAATGTTCATTTAATTTCATCCAAATTTAAAAAGGGAGTCATAAATGAGGGGTATGAGTGTTATTGATGTAATTAACGAAGAACATAATCGTCCATAAATGATTTATAACATTCATACTTTTATAGGTAGTGTAGATATAGAAAAATGAAAAAGCCAACCAAGTGTCAACATTTTATTGGCTATTTATAATCTTTCTTTCTTTTCTCCTTTATTTCTTTTGCAGATCCTTTCTTTTCCAAATTCCTATCATCCCAAAACACCGTCGCCCTGATCCTTATCACAATGCACCATCTCTTTCTTCTCCCTCTGCCTCGCCAATCTCTAATATTGACCTTGCTATCACCACCATACTCACAATCGAGTCACTTAACATTGAACTCACAGCACGATCATATCCAATAACTAAACTCACCACCCTGCAACCGTACTCACAATAGCCTTCATCAATTACCGAACCTATCTGCCATCTCCAATTACTGAACCACCATCTTCGCCAAGCACCAAACCCAATATCCGCGTTGTTGAATTCTAGTAGCGGGCTATGTTAGATAACATTTTAACATGTCAAATTTCTATTCCTTATTATCTTAAGTCTAAAATATTTTATAGCTCTCTTGATTCTTGTAGGACTCAGTATTTTATTATTTGTAGGATAGTATTTTCATGCTTATATAAAGATTTTATTATATTCGGTTTTAATATTCACAATAATACAATTATCTTTCCCTATACGTATTCTATTATGATATCAGAGCAACACGATATGCCATTTTAAGATTCTCTTAATAGATTTTGCAAATTCTGGAAGATGACTTTTGACCGTAGGACGAACCAAGTCATGTTTGCTCAGCTAACTCGTGTTTTTTTTTTCGTCTGTATCCTTCTTTGCTTCGGAATTTCAGTTTTGCCCGACCAATTTTTTTGATCATTGGATCTTTTAGTTATTTTGGTAAACAGGATCACAATTCTTCCCATGCTAATTCTTGCTCAAGCAGCTCAGCTAGATGTAACACCGTGGCCCTTTGCAGACCTTCCTCGGTCTTTTGTGCCAGCCTTATAATTTTACACTATGTAGTCGTGATCTTTCTTTAATTTGTCCAAATATTGACCACCAACTGCCGTGAACTGCTAGCTTATCACCTCAATATTCGCGCCAATAAACCATCACGAAGTCAGATGCTCAAGCTCGCTGTTCCGAGTCAAAACCCACCAGCATCATTAACTTCGCGGTGAGCTGCCATCAACCTACCCTGTCTCCTGTGCCATTGCTAATCATAACCACCAACCTGGCCAAACCTTTTATCTTACCCTTAGTCTGCAACTCCGCCATCGTTTCTACCACTTTCTGTAATCCTTTAATAACCATAGCTACAACTCTGTGCTATGAAATCCACCCCTATCAACCTTGCTTCTAAATAACCTAGCACTAGTTAACCCTTTTATATCTCCTACCCATTAGAGGTGTCAAATGGGCCGGGCTTCGGCCGGGCCAGCCCAAGCCCATTGGGCCTCTAGCAAAACTGGCCGGGGTCGGGCCAAGGGGGCTGCCAAACAGGTCGGGCCGAATTCTGGGGATATCTGGGCCCAGTCCAAGCCCAGGCCCTAGGCCCTACATTTAGGGCCGGGCTGGGGCCGGGCCCAAGCCCAATTTTTTTTTTTTGCATTTTTTTATTATTCAAGGTAAGGGTTTTGATTATGATAATTTGTTATTATTGTTTAAGCAAATTGTACTCTAGGCATGTCCAATATTCACAATTTAACGAACCTAATCTTTATCCTTTTATTTCATTATAAAACATATACATTGAAGATAAATGTGTTTATAGGCCCTCCTCCTTTTATCCGGGCTTGGGACCGGCTGCTTGTAAACAAACAGGCGAAGTTACCTATTTTTTTTATATACGAAAAAATATCTATCTTGCTTGTAAAAACTTATTATATTATATTATATATATATATATATATGAAAAAAAACTATATTTTGTGAGAAATGTCATTCTTAAAACTTAAGAGAAGAAAAATAAAAAGAAGGGAAAAGTAGAGAATGACCCCCTTTACTTTACACGTTGTGCGTTTTGACCCCCTCCACTTCAAACTTAAGTACTAAACCCCCTCACAGTTTAAGAAAATGGGCACAGTTAACTGACCATAACAGATCTTTATCAAATGTCTTTTTTATCCTTCCTATATAACCCTTAATTTTTCTAGAAGACTGCCCAAACCCAGCAATCTCTACCTTCTCCCATTTCATCTTCTCTCTCAAAACCAGAGATAACCCCTTCATCTCCTTCATCTTGCGCCTGTTCTTCTTCATCTTGCGTTTGTTCAAGGCTCTTCTCTATACATCCCATTCCTAATCAATTTCCAGGGTTGAAGATTATCAGTACAAATTCCCCCAAAGACCAAAGAAGGTTCAGAGAGAGAAATTGAGGACAAGTACAAGAAGCTGGATAAGGTAGGTGAGGGCACATACGGGAAGGTGTACAAGGCCATCGGCCAACTGGTTGCCCTCAAGAAGACGCGCCTCGAGATGGAAGAGGAAGGCGTCAATCCCACCGCCCTCCGCGAGATCTCGCTCCTCCAGATGCAGTCCCACTCCCTCTACGTCGTCCGCCTCCTCTGCGTCGAGCACGTCGACGACAAGAAGGACGGCAAGCCCCTCCTCTACCTCGTCTTCGAGTACCTCAACACTGATCACAAGAAGTTCTTCTTTTTATGTTTCTCCACCAATCTAATGACTCTTTTTCTCTCTCTCCCCAACACATCTCAGATATGTGTCGCAACACCAGCCAGCCTCCATTGCCAACGACCCTCCATTCCACCCCCGATACCATACACAACCATCGAGGCCACCCATTTCCCTTCACGAGTCTGGCATAATTAGTTTGAAACAAGAATCCCAAGCCGAAGATCCTTAATTTGAGAAATTCAGTGAAGAGACAACAACAACATACAAAAATCCAATTCAAAATCAAAAATCTGCTTTTCAAATTTTAAAATCCAGGATATTGTCGGCAATTGGCTATTGCGGCTTGTGACGGTGGCCAGATTTTGACAGTGTGATGGTGGTGTTTATCTGCGCCAGAGATGGTGGGTGTGATGGAGGATGCGGTGGCTTGTAATAGTGGCCGAATTTTGACGAATAGTCGCGAAGATGGTGGTCTATGGTGGCCAGTGATGGAAGTTGGTCTACAGTGGAAGGTTGGGGCTGCGATGGTAGCTGCGTTGGCTTGTGACAGTGGAAGGTGGAACGGTGAGTGTGTTGCTGTTGGTGATCTACAGTGGGACGGTGAGTGTGTTGCTGTTGCGGTGGGAGGTTGGGGCGTTGATGGGTGACGGTGGGTGTGTTGCTGTTGCGGCAGGAGGTCGCTACAGGAATGGCTATTTACAGCGGTGGGCGGTGGCTGTGATTGGTGGTCTATGGTGGCTTGTGGTTGTCTACGGTGGAAGTTGAGGCGTTGATGGGTGACGGTGGGTGTGTTGCTGCTGCGGCAGGAGGTTGCTATTTACCGCCAACAAAATGCAGGGACAGAAAAGACGGAGAGGAGATGAGAGGAAAACAGGGGAAGGGAGAAAGAAAGAAGATGGGGGGGAGAGATGAGAGGAAAACATGGGAAGGGCATTTTGGTCCCCAAAAATCAGGTTTTGGGCACCATATGGTTCCCTCCAAAAAACACAGCTAGTTTGGATGTTTTCCGTTAACTGTGCCCATTTTCTTAAACTGTGAGGGGGTTTAGTGCTTAAGTTTGAAGTGGAGGGGGGCAAATCACACAACGTGTAAAGTAGAGGGGGTCATTCTCTATTTTCCCCTAAAAAGAAATTACCTAATCATCCGGAAGTACTTCAACATCCGAGTCACTGCTCTTCCTATCATCAATCGGTTTATCTTGCTCGCGGTATTTCGCATCAAGATAATCCTTCCAACATACACATAGCTCGAGCGACTCGGGGTTAAGACGACTCCTCCTGTCATCCAAAACCCTCCCGCTCGCTGAAAATGCCGACTCTGAAGCAACCGTGGAGGCTTGCACTGGCAGTACATCCCGTGCAATTTGGGATAAAGTTTTATACATGTTTTGATTTTGTTTCCAAAAATTTAACAAATTAAAATTAACCTGTTCTTGCATTGATAAATCAGAATAATGATCAGTATTTGAATATACACCAATCTCATTAAAAGAGGAAAAAGTAGACGAACCTGCCGAATTAGAAGTACCTTCACCTGGTAGTTGTCTTGCTACTAGATGTTCAAAGCCCTTAAGGTATGGCGCATAATACCTCTCAGCAGTCGATGATGAAGCTCGTCCGCGCACGTCAGCAGAATTACGATAGAGGTTGAACAGTTCCTCAAATGTCTTGCTCACTTTTGCTGTGAGTGCGGTTGTGTCCTCTACTGGGTAGCACATTAATCTCGATATCTCTTGTATCGAGACGTTCACGCCATGCAACTTTAACCTAGGATCTAAACAAGTAGCAACAGCAAAAACAACAGGCAGTTCACTCCAATATTTATTAAACTTTTTATCCATCACTTTTACTATTTCCTGAAAGGGTCCTATATATCTCCATTTTGTTAACATTGTAGCCATCTTGAGAATTTCTATTACAGCGAGAGGAGAGGTGGGATAGTACGTACCAGACAATAAATTGGTAGACGTGTAAAATACCTCCAAAAATTCAGCTAGGTATGTGGCCATCTGCCATTCCTCTTGAGTTGGCAAGCCGGCTGGGAACAAGGTTAGTAGAAAATGCGTATAGACTTCTCTGTATGCCAGAATGTGTAAAAGCATATGGTATGTAGAGTTC
Source organism: Escallonia herrerae (assembly GCA_033070095.1). Lineage (NCBI taxonomy): Eukaryota > Viridiplantae > Streptophyta > Magnoliopsida > Escalloniales > Escalloniaceae > Escallonia > Escallonia herrerae. The sequence goes on along the minus strand of JAVXUP010000296.1, from coordinate 360,631 downwards.
CACCTGTGGACCACATCTGTAACTGCTCTCCTGCGAGGCATATTATATTCAACACACAACGTTTTAAATTGTTGTGTTCTCGGACTCGAACTATTAACATACGCTGTCATACCCCTCATTTTGACAAGAATATCTCCTGCAGCAGCTAAACCATCTTGAACAATTAAATTAATTATATGACAAACACAACGAACATGAAATAATTTACCATAAAGTACAGGTTTAAGGCTCTCCTGTAAAGCATCAACAGCAGCTGTATTGTTAGAAGCATTATCAAAACTAATACTCATAATCTTATCCTTTAATTTAAACGTGGTACATGCTTTTAATATAATACTAGCAATGTTCATTCCATCATGCGGAAAAGGAAAGAGCTCGAAAGCGATGATTCTCTTGTGCATAATCCAATCTGCATCAATCCAATGGGCCGTCACACAAGTATAACTAACAAAAGTAAACGGAGATTGCCAAATATCAGAAGTAAGACTAACTTTACCGTCAAATTTATCGAAATAATCGATCAGGCGTGCTTTAGCAGCATTATACTGTCGGAGTGCATCGGATCTAGTTGTGTTTCTATGAACCTTTTTGTACAAAGGTTGAACGTATGTGTTCATATATCTAGAGTGCTTGGCATTATCGGCAAAAGAAAAGGCTTGTTCATCATGAATAACAAATTCAGCGAGACCGTCTCTTTGCTCTCGCTGATTATAAACAAATAACTTACCGTCAAAAGATAACTGCGTTTGGGTAGGTTCGACGTGGCCTTGTCGAGGTGCACACTGAGGGTAATGCCTGTTAAGATGTCCATTACCACTACCAGACGAAAATAATTTAGCACAGTACTTACATCGAGCTTTTCGGATGCCGTCCACCATAACTTCATCAAAATGATTCCAACACTCGGCTTTCTTTTTTTTCCCCTTTTGGACTTCTGGCTCATTACCGGAGGCATTGCTCGGCCCTTCTTCATCATGACCAGGCATAGGGTTAAGATTATGCCACGGAGTAGTAGCTTCGCCAACCGAGCTGCGTCCTTGACTATAATGCGGGGGGTCTTGATCAGGCGTGTATTCAAAATCTGGAATGTTTTGATTGAACTCCCAATTGGCTTGGGTATCTATCATACAGCCTGTACTCATTCGTCCAGGAACGAATGGTTGTGGTGGTGCTTGGATTGGTGTTTGTGATGGCCGTGGTGCTGGCGCTCGTGCTGGTGGTGGTGTTTGTGATGATGATGATGTTTTTCGTGATGATGATCCACGCTTCAGTTTCTTCAGTAATCCAGCCATATTTGACGCTAAACTTTTTTACTATATTGAAAAATATAATTAGTAAGAGTAACTAAATACACAAGTATAAGAGCAGTAATTAGTAATTAGAAATAACAATTAAAAGAATTAAAGAGTAACAAATGAATCACTGAGGGTAATTCGAAATTGGAGAGAGTTAGTAATTAAAAAAAATTAGTAATAGTAATTGATAAATATAAAAATGCACTAATTACTAATTACTAGACAAAAGAATTAGAGAGTAACAAATTAATAAAAGGAGTGATTAGTAATTAAAATTTAGCAAAAGTAGTAATTAGTAAACAAGAGTAATAATATGCAAGAGTACTAATTAGTAAATAAGAGTAGTAATTAGTAAGAGTAGCAAAGCTTGTAGAAATGTAGAATGTTTATATAAGAGAGAGTAAGAAGATTGGTGTGAAAAATTAGAGAGAAATGGTGTGAATTTATAGATTTTTGAAACTTCACAAAAGACCAAAATATCCCTAAAAACTATCCGTTTATAGTTGTTGGGGAGGGTAAGAGTGTAAAAACCTTAAAATAGTTGAAAAAATTAACTTGGATCAAATTACCCCTCAAACTAGCCGTTATTTTACTGTTGGGGGGGGGGTAAAAGTAGAATTTAGGGGGAAAAAGGGGAATAAATCCGTTGGGAGGAAAGGGGGGAAAATCTGAATTTGAAAAGTAAAGGGGGGCCAGACCCAGGCCGGGCCAACCCGGGCCAAAACCGGGCTTTTTTCGGGCCACGGTTCGGCCCGGGCCAAACCCGGGCTTTTTCGGGCCGGGCCTGACCCGAGCTTTTTTCTGGGAAATGCCGGCCTGATTCAGGCCCAGGCTCTAAGCCCTATAAGGCCGGGCCACTACTGTTCATGAACGGGGCCGGGCCGAGCCGGGCCAGCCCGCTGGCCGCCCGGCCCATTTGACAACTCTACTACCCGTTGTTTTTTACCAAAGGTCCAAAACCAACATTCAATGGGATCGACTAGAACTCATTTACCTTGTCGATGATCATATCTCCTCACAAGCGATCTTCTAGACATTTTCAAAGTCTTTGTCACTTTTACCACCCAACCAATGAGTCCATCCATGCCTTCTGCCATCAGCTGATCTGTAACAATTGTTCCTAGCGTTGTCGCATCCATATTAACTGCTTAATAGACCACCTTTCATTTTCTTTTCCATCTCTTACCTGTCCAAATACTTGTAACATATCTTTAGTTAGGAACCATCTAGCCATCTAGCCTAACATTCTTTGTCCTTTCATTCTAGCCCACCCTTTTTTCTTTATTTCACCTATGACACACACTTTGATTCGACTCATCTTACTTACAACTTTCTTATACTTTCTGGATCAACGCTTAACATTACGCAATTCTCTTTAATATTTCCATCAACCTTACGCAACATTTCATTTGAAAAGAAGAAACTCTTAATTATTTTTTTTCTTTATTCTACACTTCATGCTCCTTTTTTCTCTTAAGGTCACCAACATCTTCTTTTTGATGACCTTCCATTGGCTAGGTTGTCAGACATCTTCATATGGACCTCCTTTCTCTGGTCATTTGACATATTCTTCCTCATCATTTTCTTAGGTTACCGAAAATCTTCTTCATTTTGGGACAACTTGTTCTCAGGTCTCCATACTTGAACCTCTTTGCCTTCTATCAGTGGACTCTATACCTGGACCTTTTTTTTTGTGTGTCTCTGAACTTCGTCTCAAGATTGTTTTCTTGTGTTGTTGGACTTCTTTGCTGTAACCTTTTTTTCGTCTTCATTTCTTAGTTGCCATACCTTGTCCACAGACCTCTATGGTCGTGGCCGTCAGACTGTACCTCTGGATTTTTTCTCCCTTAGTCATCGGATCTCACCCCAAGACCTTCATTCGTATTCATCAAACTTCACCCCAGGGCTCTTTTCCTTATGTTGCTGACGGATTTCACGGGGTATGCTATCCCTTTATTGTTGGATTCTCTTTATTTGTTGTTGTTGGACTTCACCCCATGACACTATACCTTATGTTGTCGAACTATTTTCCTTTGTGGTGCCGATCCTGTCTTAGGTTGTTGGACCTTCCTTGTGAGACCATGCCAAGGACCTCCATTTCATTAGGTCGCTAGACCTCATTTTGGATATGGAATCTTATGCATCCAACCTTCATACTATGACCTCAACTGGGGATCTCACTTAATGTAGGTAGCATTAAGAATCGCTTAAGACTTAACCTCCAAACTCATACTTGTTCTTCTCTACCACTTTAAATTTGGGAGGGATCTACTAATGTATCAGTGCAATTTCCTACTCTCTGTAACCCTGAGTGTCATTCTATAGCTCTCATAATTCTTGTAGACTCTCTAGCCTGTATCTCGTAAGATAGTCTTTTTCATGCTCATATAAAGGCTGCGTTATATTCAAGTTTTATTATTTTTAGTAATACGATTATCTATCTATTTATCTTTTCTATCAAGCTAAATTGGTTTTGAGGGCAAAATTGAGTGTGATGGTGGGTTTCGTACTTTAGGCAAGTGGTGCGTTTAACGAGGGTGACGACAATTTGCGAGTATTGTGGTAGTGGTGGGTTTCGTAGATGGGGATGGTGTATGCCGTGGTGGTTTCGCGGTTGATTACTGAAATAATGAATCTTATAACAATGTCAGGTTTAACAGTCGGACATGGTTGTTACGGGTTTAGAGGTTGATGGCAATTATGCTGGTAGGTGGTGCTAGTGATGGTTTGTGTTTGTGGCGGTGGGGTTGATTGAGAAGATAAGGCGAGAGAATTTTTGAAAAGAGGATAGATACTTTTGCCTTGGGAGAATTTGCGTTAAATTCACACTAGTGTCCATTTAATTTTGACGAATTTGTGACTTTAAAGTAAGACTACTTTAAATGTAAAATGTCAAAACTTAAAATTTTAAATGTCTAAAATAAGAAGTCAAATTTCTATTTGCTAATAGTATAAAGTCAAAATTTTGTTTGCTAAAAATTATAGTAAATGTTAGGAGATTATATGCAGTGTAGCCTTGCTGAATTGAGACGAATTTGATCACTTCGGCCACTTGCGGGATACAGATTACCATTATTACCTGTCTTAAATTTGTAAGGCAGTGGGTCGTCACTCGGTAAAGAAAGAATCACCCATCACCCATGTGCCCGTAAGCACAAAAATACTCCGTAGCTTTCTTGGAAACACTGAACCTGATCTCTACAAATTGCACAAACCGAGTAACTGTTGCCTCTCTTCGCTTGCACAGCATCAGGAAGAGGAGAAAAGAGGGACCAAAAAGAAAACGCCCTTTCCAAAGTCAAAACCAGAGGTTCTCTCTTTTTCTCTTCATCCTCTGTTGAGAGATGGGTTCATCATCTCAGGCAAGCCTTCTTCTTCAAAAGCAGCTGAAAGGTCAGATTTAGCGTACACACAAGGGAATTTGTGTTGGGTTTTATTGGTTTATTTTGTTTTAGAGATGGATGATCATTGTTTATGTGTCTCTTTCAGATCTTTGCAAGAAGCCAGTGGATGGCTTCTCTGCTGGGTTGGTTGATGAAAGCAATGTTTTCGAGTGGAGTGTAACCATTATCGGACCTCCTGATACTCTCTAGTGAGATCTCTATCCCAATTGGAGCGAAAGATTTTATTTTGCTTCATGGGGGGTGACATTTTTTCAGTTTCTTTGATCGAGTAATATATGTCTGGAACTGGGTGGTCAAGATTGCATTTAGATTAAACGAAATAAATTTATTATTTAAAATTAGTATTTCTGTTGTTTGGATTGAGGGTACCATGATCTAAGGCTTTACATAATAAAATCATAGGAATTAGAATGAAGGGGTATGGTAATTGTAAAGGGAAGTGATAATTGAATGTAGAAACCCATATATATCCACTCATGAGGTTAGTTCAGATCCATCTTTCACGAGGCTAGTATATGCACTTTTTTATGTCGTTAGAGTTGTGATTAAAATTCTTATCCAACCTAGATGTATTAATCATTTTATATGTCATCGTGAAATTTTATTAAAAGTCGTCTATTTGGTGAGGATGGCATTCTTATATAAGACGACTCGGATGCTTATCTTTCGCTCTCCTCTAAGTACATGATTCTCTCCTGCCTTTTCCTCGTAATATTTCCTTCCTCCAACCAGTTGAATCATAAAGAGATTCAGAGAAACAAAGGCAGTTACAAGCTGGGAATTTAGTTGTAGGATGGATAGGAAGGAAAGAAGGAAAAATGAAAGCTTGGAAAGGAGTCTTGCTAGTGTTCTTATCCCGAATTAGTTGCGTGGTCGACATTGTAGGTTACTTGTCTCTTATAGTAAAACATTGTTGTGTCCTCCTCATGCTGAACAATGACACGAATCTGCTTATCTAATTGTAGTGATGGGGGATATTTCAACGCAATCATGACCTTTCCGTCTAACTACCCAAACAGTCCTCCAACTGTGAGGTTTACCTCAGAGATGTGGCATCCCAACGGTTAGTTTTATGGTTAACCATATAAACTTTGTGCTTTTTTACTGAAGCAACTACTTACGTTACTTCTGAACTGCAGTTTATTCTGATGGGCGGGTTTGCATTTCGATTCTGCATCCTCCTGGTGAGGATCCTAATGGTTATGAGCTTGCAAGTGAGCGCTGGACACCTGTCCATACGGTAGTAATATCATTCATTTACCATTTCTAGCTCTCATCAGATAAGTTTTGTGCTTGACATGAGCATAGTAAGATAGTCACCTGAACAAAAGCTCTCTTTTTTGTAAAATAATAATCAGATGAAGCTGTGACCCAAATCGTGCTAGATAAACATGGTTTGATATGTATGGCCTCTAAGATATTCTTTTAAGTGCACCTAATGGCTCAAAAGAAGTTGCATCCCATGTATGCTTATGTTGTGTTATGCTTATGTTGTTTTACAGCCAGTTATTTTTTCAATCTCAAGCATACAAACAGATCCTGCAATTTGATATCATACACCATGTGGATTCTGTACCTGATTCCATTATCATTTCTTCTTTCCCAATATTGATGATTAAGTAACGATACTTACCATTTATGGTTGCAGGTCGAAAGCATAGTCTTAAGTATCATTTCAATGCTTTCATGTCCCAATGACGAATCGCCTGCAAATATTGATGCTGCGGTAAGTGACCAAAAGAACAACCTGTTTGTAATTTCACCAATCGTGCATTTCTTTATCAATTTTTTGGGTGTTGCATGTGCGTGTTCGTGTTTGTCTTTGTGTGTGTGTGTGTTTTTTTTTTTTTTTGGGGCGCCGGGTGGGCTGGGGTGAAGGGGAATTCCAGTTCAGACAATTCATTGGTTGTCCTAAGCTAGGCCAAGGGATACTTAAGCAATCAAGTATCGTATTTTGTCCAGGACAAATGATACTCGAATTAAGGTAGCGTTTGAAAACCATTTGGTTTTATGTTTTTTTCTCCAGTTTACAAAATTGGAGGAAAAAAACGTGTTTGGCACACACTTTTTTTTTCCCCTTCAGTTTTAAAAATCAGTTTTTAAAACAGGGTTGTTTTTTAAAACTCCCATTTAGAAGTTTTGGGTTTTGTTTTGAAACCACCAACACCAACCCTCCCCTCCCACCGCCACAGCCACTGCCCGTCGCCACCTGTCTCAGCCACCGCCTGTTGCCGGCCACCGTCACCGCCACCCCCCACCACCGCCGCCGCAACTACCACCAAAGAAAAAACTCAAAATAAAGACTGAGTAATCAAACACCCAAAAGAAAAAACTCAAAATAAAAACTAGGTAATCAAACACCCATTTGTTTTTGTAAAAAATAAAAACTAAACTAAACTGGTTTTGGTTTATATTTTTTTTGGAAACAGAAAACCAAAATTGAAAGTGATTTCAAACAGACCCAATTAGGCCAGAAAAAGAGGAAGAAAACATCTTTTGCTAATTAGGAGTGGACATGTCAGTAGGTCACGACAACTCTCTAATTTGACCAGTATCTCTCAATTCTCACTCAATGAGATCTAGGCAGGTTTTGCTCGCACGCCTAACATCACAGTAGTTCAAAGTAGTTGGTGAGAATCTTTACGCAGTCACCTAAAAGTATTGGAGAAGTGCCACTTCATAGAATTGGAAACTTTTATTAGATCTTCAAACCGAGTTTAGCTCTGATCTTCAAAAGCAACCTCTTTACCTGCCCTGGAGACCGAAAGACTTGCATATAGCTTTGATTGCCTGGATAAGTACAATATCTGATGTCGGTCATTGTACGATTGATTTTGGCGGTGCCTTCAGTCCATCTTCTCCGTCTTGAAATATGTTGCTCATTACAAGTATGTCACAATTTAAGAGAAAACATAAGAGGAATGGAGTGGGGTCCCACCCATTTCTATCTATGTACACCTATTTGTATCCACACACACCTGTGACCACATATGTGCCTATGTTTCTAGAGAGTTTACGCTAAGTAAGTGGAGGTCATTTTCGGACCAAAAGTGTTTGTACCCACCAAACCCTAAGGAATAACCATTTACACTAAGATGTTTCGCTTTCTAGGTGTTTTCAATGATGTTTGTTGAACTTTTGTCAAGCATGTTAAATGGACATTCTGGTGATCATTTTTGTGTTTGCAATGAAGTAACTTGGTGACATGCCCTTGGTTGGTTGTCTTTTATCTTCCACATTGCAGAAAGAATGGAGAGAGAAGAGAGATGAATTCAAGAAGAGGGTTAGCCGTTGTGTGAGAAAATCCCAGGAGATGTTCTGATCTGCTGCTATTGCTTCTTGCAATGTTGTGCTGGTGTCCTTGTTGCCGTGGTTGGGCTTTATCTTGTTAGCAAGAGAGGACTGCTGTCACTTGATGATGCTTGGGTCAAATGTAAGGTTCCATCTCACACCTGCGTTCTCTCTCGTTCCTCTTAAACAATGTTCAAGTACCAAATCCTGTACTAGTATTTAGTTGTTCTAACTTGAACCTTGGTATTTGAACAGGCCTTCTTGGGTTCTCCATTTGGTTTGAAGTGTGTTGCAGTTCTTCTCTTTTCTCATGAACTAATATTTGTGTTTGGACTTCCCCCACACTTTATATTGGAAGGCCATGTTGAGCAGGTCTAAATCGACTCCTAGAAAACTTCTATTTCTACTGCATGTTCCTAAAGATGAACACACCTTGAATTGTTGACCTAGTCACTGTCACTGACCTAGGACATCTATGTTGCCTTTACTTCTTTACGTGTGTGTGTGTGCGCGCGCGCGCGCTCGCCATAGGTTGTCATCTTATTCACGTGTTTTTGCCCATCTAAGTGAACTCGGACACAACAAAATATGTACGAGAATTCTGTGTCCACTTTTATACCGCTTAACTTTATCTTTTTTGGATTTTCGGTAATGAAAGTCGAGTGTAGACGAATAAAAAATGGAGTGTTGATATCAATTCTTGAATTTCATCCAGGTGCCCTTATACTCTAAGCACCTAAAATTAGCCAAAGATGATCACACCTTCATGACCCATATTTGACCTTTCTACATGTATGCAATATGCGCAGCCTAGTAATATTTCTTCTCCTCTTTCTCTTTGGTAAATGAGAAAATAACATCGATAAATAAATAGTTGCAGGAGCCTTGTCAAGTTGGCCTTTTTTGGCTTTAAATTTTCTAACATGAACAAACAATAGAGTCACGGTATCCATGACTATTACAAAGAATCATCAAAATTCTAGACACGCTAAACTTGAGAAGACAACTGGAAACAAATCTGCAAGCCCCGCACGAATCAGGGGTAAACATATCATTCTTGAAATCACAGCACAAAGCAGTCCCCATCACCACAGGATTTGCAATCTTCTACTGTCACTTCAAGCACCATAGGAACTCTGCCGCTAGAAGGGGATATTAAAACCAGAAGCGAAAACCTAAACAAAACAGGTCTTAAGCACCCCACCCTTCCCACCCAGGGCCAAATCTCCCCCTGCCTAGCCCTAATCCCCCCTCCCTCCCTCCCTCCCTCCCTCCCTCTTCAAGGACACCACAGCTAGCCTACTTCAATAAACCTAGCTAGAAAGTAGAAAGTAAAAGCGGGAGAAACAAATGAAAAATAAATACCCCGAAATGGCCTACGGCTACCGGAGAGCTACCCTTGCACCCCACAATCCCAAAAATCAATTTGAATGGAGGCAAGAAGCGACTGGGAGAGCGGTTCCAAGCGTGAGCAGTGCATTAGATTGGACATCCACCGTTGCAATTTTGTCACCAAAATTTCCAAAGTGTCGGTAAAGATATAGTTTTTTGGCAACAAAATGAAGTTATGCGGTTTATGAATAGAAGACGAATTCGCCTTTCGCTCGTACATATTTTGTAGTGTCCGAGTTCACTTAAATGGGTGAAAACACGGGATGCTCTGGATTTCAGAAAAATGAATAAACCTATGGCGAGCATAATTTGGTTGAGAATACAGTCGTCACCGCAACTGTATGACCGCGGTACTAAATTTATCAATTTCATATCTTCGCATCCAAACACACGCATATAGAAGTAAAGGCATTGACAGTGGCTACGTCAATGATTTGAGGTATGTCCATCTTTAGGTACATGCAGTAAAAATAGAAGTTTTTCTTGGAGTCGATTTAGACGTGCTCAACATGGCCTTCCAATATAAAGAGTAGGGGAAGTCCAAACACAAATATCAGTGCGTGAAAAAAGAGTTGAGGAAGTCAAAACACAAATATTAGTGACGGGTCATGTGTGTGTGTGCCCGAGCGCGTTTTTCCGGAGTGATGGGAGAAGAAGTGAGTGAGGCAGTGAGCAAAAAAGTGTGTTTTTTTAGTACCATTAGGAGCGACGAGAGGATGTGCGAGTCAAGTTGAACATAGTGGATTTTTCCGCGTGTCAATAGTTTATATATATTTTACAAAGACACGAGGAAATATAATGGAGGTAAATACGTGACGAGGATTATCTACTGTAACTTCAACACAGTAATGGTGTTGTCATAGGTTCTAACTACATGTTTTTTGAAGCAAAAATTGTTGCTAATTGCCGTTAGCAAAGCAAATTATGCGCAATATTTATGCCACGTGGTGATTTTTTTTTTCCTTCTTTTCTTGTCGTTATGAGTTCACAAGCGACGTTATACAAAAAGTTGACTCTGGCATGATTTACAAGGAAATATAAAACTGAAAGTAGAAGGACAGTCAAGCCTAATTTTCTCTCTCTAAAATTTTTCTCTAACTCCTCTCCAAAAACCCACCCAAAGAAATTTCTGAAACTAGTGGTGGTGGCTTGAAGCCCTCTCTCCGTTTTCTCTCTTCTTTTTTCTTTAGTGGTGCTTGTGTTTGTGGTCTATGCGAACAGTTCACATAGTGTAGTTGGCAATAGTGTTAGTGGGGGCTGATGGCCGCAGCTCGGGTCCGCCCTCTCTTCAAATCTATGCAATCTATGGTGTTGAGCTTTGATCTCGTCAGATCTACTTAGACTAAAGATTTATGCAATCTGTTTGATCTACAAAATTTGTATAGTGGAAGCTATGATAAAATCATGAATATGGAAAGAGGATGATTCTAGATCTAGGCAATGTGTCTCACCATCGACTGATATGGGTTGCAGGAATTCTCGTTGGTGACTGGTGAAAAGTCGGGTGTAGGTGATAAAATATGAGTGTTGATATCAGTGGCGGAACCAGGATTTCTATTCAGGGGGTGCAGAAAATATATAATTTTTGCCATGTTTGTATATGTTTACCATTTTTATTTATATTTTCAGCAACTTTTTCGGATTGATTCTTTTTTACCTTTTTTTAACACTGTCATGCAAAACATTTCAGTTCTTAATATCAATTATTCTATTTCCAAACACCACAACCAAATTGCATAGCAAAACTAACTCACCAATATCCTCTCAAAGTAGTTCAAAACATAATACATAAAATCTTATAATTATCAACTTCAAAGTGTATTTAGTACAATGAAAGTTGACAACGGAATGTCCATATTAGACCATATGCAAACAAACAAAGGTAGTTAACAATAAGAAGGCACTATTACTAATAGTTTAACTACTGCTCTTGCCTTTACCCATGTCTAACCATTTCATCAAACAGTTGGTGTGCGTTTGAATCCTAACCCCGGCTCATCGCTAACCATATCAAACCAATCTCGTTAAAGATTATTATTATCTACAACAATTTACAATATCAGTGCTAGCTCCACATGGCTAACCAAACATGTTTTCCTTCTTGTAACCAAAAAAAAAAAAAGGTTTCACTCAATAGAAAAAGAACATATTATATCATTGTATTTCATTTTTTAAGAACACTACTCTGTTAGCATGAAAGTTAGCAGGCAAAAAGATGAAAGTTAGCATGAGCAAAAGGAAGAAATCAGGAGGGCAAATAGGTACCGAAATGGACAAAAGGCTGGGTTTGCCCGCAGTGCAGTCCTCGTTGACGTCACTGGCAGAGGGATGTCGGCCGGTGACTGTAGAGTCTCCGTCAGTCACTTGCCGTCACCAGTCTTCTCTCAAATCTGGAACAGAAGGAAGAAAATTCTCTGATATTCTCTCGGCTATCTTGATTCGAGGAGAGAGAGAGAGAGAGAGAGAGTTAGAGAAAAAACCATCCATGCTGTGTCGCCGTTCGGCCATCGCCGGCCAGAGAGGGATACGAGAAGGAGTGGTTCAGTGGGTGTGAGATTCGGCTAGAGAGAGAGGTGATGGAGAGAGAGGAAGTGAAAATAACTTTTTTTCCTGAAGTTCAGGGGGTGCATTAGCACCCCCTCATCACAACGTGGTTCCGCCACTGGTTGATATCAGTTCTTGAATCTCATCTAGGTGCTGTTTTTTTGGTAAAAGAGAGAATCACATTGACAGAATAAAGAGTTGCAAGAAGTTTTGTCACGTTAACCCTTTCGACTTTACATTTTTTTAACATGAACAAACAGCAGAGTCATTACATTCCATGACCAGTACAAAGTAAGAATCATCAAACTTCTAAACATATTAAACTAGATAAGACAATCGGAAACAAATCTGTAAGCGTGTGCACGAATTAAGAGTAAATCCATTATTTTATGAAATCACAGTACAAGCCACAAGGGTCCCCGTCGCCGCAAGATACACAACCTTTCACCGCCACTTCCATGCACAGCACCCCACCCCTCCCTCTCAGGCCCCAACCTCCCTCCTCACCCCTACCCTAGCCTTAAACTCCCATCCCCACTCTCCTGAAAGACACAACGACTAGCTCACTTCGATAAACCTAGCTAGACAGAAGAAACGGGAGAAACAAGCAGAAAACTAAGATCCGCAAAATGCCTTACGGTTAATGGACAGCTATCCCTACACCTTACAAACCCTAAAATCAATCTCAAAGGAGGCAAGAAGCGACAAGGGGATAAATTTCAGGTTTGGGTAATGCATAAAGTACGGCTCGGGAACTATCAAGATTGGACCTCCACCGTTGCAATTTTGATCGGTTACCGGCTAGCGGTGGCAATGCGACACCTAGCATAAAATTTTACTCATCCCCTTTCTTTATACATGAACTGATCAAAACTTCTATGGTCAAATTTTTGTTGATCAAATAGATTGCATAGATCTTCGATATGATTAGACCTAACGGGATCAATGGTCGATCACATAAATTTGAAGTAAGGCCAAACCCGAGTTGTCGCCATCAATCCACCTACACTACCATCTCCTTGTGTGGACCACAAACACAATTAAAGAAAAACAAAGAATGTAAGGGGAGAAAGGACTTTAAGTCACCCTCTCTCATCTTTGAAGTTACGTCTTTGCGGGTTTTACAGAGATGTGAGAGAAGACTTTTAGCGAGAGACAATGAGCCACGACTGTCTCTCTACTTCTAGTGTTTTCCCTTGTAAATCATATGTCATGGTCATCTATTCACATCACGCTGCTTGTGAGCTCGTCATGTTGCATATGATTTGTGCTGCTAATGACATTTTAGCGACGATTTTAGTTGCGAAAAAGCACGTGGTTAGAATCTTTTAACCACGCTCTCAGTTTATTAAATTTGTTCTTAAAAAAATTACAAGAGAGAATACTGATCCATATTTTCCTCCATTAACTTTCTCGTGTCTCTGTATAATATTCGTAAACCACTGGCAGCCGGAAAAATTCACTCCCCTCGGTTCAACTTAACTCACACCTCCCTTCGCGTCTCTCAACAGTACTCGACTCACACACTTGTCCGCTCACTGCTTCACTCAGTTCTCCTCCGATCACTCCAGAACCGCGCAAACACACACATACAGACGCGCGCACATCAATGGCCAGTAGTAGCGCCATTAGCGACGCCGTCGAGCTCGAAGCCATGCGCAAACACGACTCGTCCTGGCACCCCTGCCGAGTTTCTCTCAGGTCAGTCGCTTTTGCTCTCGCCGATCCTGCTTTTTTTCTTTCTGATTTTCTCCCCCCAAAACCTGTTAGAGAAATGCACCTTCCGATTTTCACTCCGCAAATGGCGGAACGAGAATCGACGAGGTCGTACAGTTATTTTTCTTGCATGCATTTTCTATGTGAATTTGCAATCAGCTTGGATTAGGTAACAAAAAAAAACGCTTTCGGTTCATGTTGTATTGCGCGAATAGGCGATGATTTAACTTTGACCATTACTGGATGTCAATCACTAGACTGTTAACTGCAAAAGGAGCGCCAAATGGTGAAGTAATTAAGTTCTGTTCGTTAAGTATCTGGATGGTGTAAAGTTGGACGGAAGCAGAGCGCCAAATCGTATAGTTTTAAATGTAAATGGCGTTAACATCAAACTAGAATTACTAGCCTCGAAAATCATGAAATTACGTGTTAATTATGGTTAGTTCCGAGTTCGTTAATTGATTTGTGGGGATCAATGTCAAGCAGAAGTCCATTATGATTATGGCAAGTTAGTAAAGCTCAAAAGAATTGTGACAGTTGTTCTTATAATGGTAATGAGATATGGCGTTTCTTACAGAAAGAGGAGTGGAATAAGGGCTGAAATGAAGTTGAAAATCCAGCTAGAAGAAACACCTTGAGATTTGACTCAAAGAGTCTAATATTAGAAGTTAAGGATAGTAAGAAAATATCTCATGAAATGCACGTGTGTGTGTGGAGAGATAGATCTTGGAGAATCAACATGGCTTTTGGACTTGTATCATTGCATTATGACTTCCATTTGCCTTGGCTTTGGGCTCTGCTTTTGTAAAAATGATTTGGTCGCTATTTGTGCGTTCAGTCCTAGTGGAATTGGCCTTATCGTAGACTACGGTACCAATGACATGGAAGACATCATAGTGAATAGAAAAGAAGCAGTCAGGCATATTCGCATTCGTTCTCTTCCTTTACAAAGTGATGATTGTTCCCGCATCGAGCAAGGAGAGCATGTTCTTGCCACTCAAAAGTCGGAATCTAAGAGTCTCTTCTTTGATGCTGAGGTAGAAAAGGTACTCTTGTTCCCCTTGTTTACAACTTTGTATGCATATTATATGGGCTCATTAAAAAAGCAACCTTTTTTTTTCCTTAATATATAGTATTCCCAACAGAGGGTCACCAGGTGAACTTTCACATGATAAACCTGCAAATATTAGAATTTATTTATGCAAAGTGACGAGAATGTGTTGCAAATAATACATTTAAACTGGCGGCATCGCTGCCAATGTGTTGATGAACCGGTTTGACAAGAATTGGCATGACGTTTTGACACCGTGCTATTTAAATGCTACGGATAGTACTTGGCCAAAAAGGATGACTTACTTCATCAAATAACCCTGTTTGATTTTTCCTTCTCTCCTTTCCATTCTTTTTTGTCTTCTTAAGCACACTAATTTTTAATAGATACTATGGACGAGTTACTTTCTTGGGAGGTTTAACAGTATTTGTCTCTATGCTTACTCAGCAGTTGGGGGCTGGTTCTTTTGGTTCTTGAGGTCGTGGTCAACTTTGGGGAATGAGGTTTTCTTTTAAGTGCCAACAGGCTTCCTTTTTTGTCAGGCTCATGGTTCCTTTTTGTGTGTTTACTTGCTGCGCAGGGGTTTGCTCTCCATCTAGGCACCTATAGAATACGCATATAATCAGCAAACTTATTCTTTACCGGCAAATTTATTCTCTTGCTATCAGCTGTTTGCATCAACACCGATCCCGTGGAAATAGATAGAATGAGGCTAGTAACATGCCTCCTTGAGCATAACTGTACGACCCCAATGTATCCCTGAACTGAAGAATAATTAGAAGCCAGTGCAGTTAAACTCTTCAGGTTGTCATTTCTCTATTACGATGTTCATGGAACTGTATATAGGCTGTAAATTGATATTCAAAATGTGCTTTGTTCGCTAACCTTGTTCTTCTTCTGCTGACTCCATCTACATCTGAATGTACATTTAACAGGTACTTAAGGTAAGACCCTCAAAGAGGGTCCACTGTAGATGTACTTTCATGGTCAAGTGGCTTCACCAAGATACTACAGAAATTTTGACCATCCCATCTAGTTCAATTATGAAGCAAGTTACAAAAAGCATTGATATACATCCAACAGTTTCTGCATTCTTCGACACATTGACAACTTTGAGTTTCTCCATATCTCCACTGCCAACTCTTGCCAAAGACATGGAATGTGAAATTGATCTTCGGGAATTGCTGGAGAAACAAATAGAAGAGATAACAAATTCAGCTGATGCTTCCAAGAAGACAAGCGCGGAGGATATTCTGTTAGGGTTTGAAGGTAAGCTCTTCATCGTATTCATTTCAGTTTGAAAATATAGTAGTGTTTTGGTAATTGATATAGTTGTAGTTACTTGAATGTCGAACATGCAGATATGAGTTGCAGATCTGTTGAGGATTTTATTCATGGTCCCGAATTTGGAACTATGCAATGTGATGTTTGAAATCATTGAAGTCGCATGACTAGAAGGACCCGATAACTAGCGGCATATTGTAGTGTAATCTTTTATTTGGAGATTCGGACTGGACATGAGTAAACTGGAAGCTAAAATATTACTTGTACACTTCATAAGCTAACGTATCTTTCCAAGGAAAAATTAAGTGACTACAATCAAAATCAGTGCATTTAGACATTTAGTGTTCACATTATTATCTTGGCAAGTGGACCATTTACAACCCAATTATAGCCTATTTGTGAGTTTTTTTTCAGGAGAGAAAAATAGGAAAAATGGAGGAAAGTTTTAGGCTTCCGTCTCTAAGGCCACGTTTGACGCAGCTTTTTTTTCCAGTTTTGAAAACTGGAAAAAAAAAGTGCGTTTGGTAACCATTTTTTTTTCTTTCTCCAATTTAAAAAATCAGCTTTTAAACTGCAGAGTAAAAAAAAAACTCCAGAAACTGTTTTTTTTTTTTTCACTTTTGGTTTTTTTTTTGGAGACCACCACCAACACCCTCCCACCGTCGGCAGCCACCGCCGGCCGCCGGCGACCACCGCCGGCCGCCGGCGACCACCTCCGGCAGCAACCAGCCACCCCGGCCACCACCACCGTTGACCACCGCTACGCCCCACCACCGCCACCGCAAACCACAAAAAAAAAAAGTCAAAATAAAAGGGCTACCAAACACAACAAAAAAAAACTAAAAAAAAAAGGTTATCAAACACCCACTTGTTTTTGTAAAAAAAAAAATTAAGCTGCTCTTTAAAAACTGAAAACCAAAATTTTTTTTTTGTCAAACAAACCCTAAATCTTTCCTTCCAAAATTGAAAAAAAAAAACAGGGAGAGAGGAAACTCTTATAAGTAAAATTTTAGTACTACCCTTGAGATAAGGAACACTAAATTTTTAATGACTTTTAGGATTTAGGGTTCCTCACAAGAACTTACATGTTTATTTACAAGCAAATGATTGTTTTAGATGTTAGAGTTGACATGACTGATTGTTTTGTTTTTGGTGTGACCTTAATTAAGTTGGGGTGTTTGTAGTCAACTCATGGCAAAATTTTTATTCTCTTCTATTGTGACATGAACCAGTGATATAAAGCTCATTACATTAGTATGGTATGAACCTTGTATGATATCATTGATAACTAATTTGCTTCCCCGTTAAAATCATGTTCTTTTTTAGAATCATACGTCATAATCTTTGTTAGAATTATCACAATGTAGTATAAGAGTATATATATATAATCGGGTGTATTTTCTTTTCTTTTCTTGCTGAACTCAAAATAAGAGAAATGAATAATATTTTCTTTCCGATCACAAACAAAAACAAGACGATGAAAAATTGTCTTGCCTTCTCTTTTGGGGGAAAGCATTTTCATGATGAGGTTTCCCGATTTTGTGGCTGTTTGTTGCGCCCACGTAAATAGTCAAAAAGGAAAATGATTTCTAGTCAAGTCAAAAGTAGCGAATGAAATTCCAGAAATCACTTACCGAGACAAAGAGACGTTCTGTTTGAGGTCATAGCTCACGCGCGACTCCCTCTCTCTCTCTCTACCTCTCCACAATTTGCATTAATTCTTGCGAAGTTGTTTCAAATTTCTAATCTCTATTGTACCTATTCTTTACTCCATCTTTTCCGGCAGCATGTTCGTTGAGAACTGGATTCAAGTGTAGTATGTAGTTTTTATTGGAATGCTGTGCTAGGAATAGTCATTAGTTACCAACTAACAGAGTTCTGATCGGCTACATACCTTCAAGGGACAGTATGTTGATGTAAATCCCGTAGATCCAGTTTGATCATCAACGAGAAGATGCTATCTGATTCTCCTCCTTCTAATCATAAATTTAGCTAGCTTGACTAACTCTTTCTCCACTAAAAGCAACTGAGTTTTCTCATTTCTTAGGAAGAATTTTTTCTTGTAAACTACTTTTCTGGGAAGAACTCTCCAGAAGAAGTTTATCATGATTTTCCCCCCATAAAATAGGGCCTTAAATTACCCGAGAACTCTCCAGAAGAAGTTTATCATGATTCTTCTCCTCTCTTACCCAACCTTTTTGTACCATCTTAATTGCCTCCTCTTAGTAATCAAGAACGATGTTATGAATCATGTTATCTATGTGGCATACAATATATACCCCCAAATCCTAGTCTCCTAAATTACCCGAGACCGCCTTGTGATAAGGTGAGCATACTGTGAGAAGAAGCCACCGCGAAGTCCTAATCTCCTAAATTACCTTAGACTGCCTTGTGATACGGTGAGCATACTGCGAGAAGAAGCCATTTAGAAAACTTTAGGTTGGAATTGGCTCTAAAGCATCTACCACCTTGTGATTTGAGCAATCTGCTTGCTCAAGAGTTGTGCAATATGTATGTCAGATTCCATTTTTAGTGTTCCTTTAAAAATGACTAGCGGTAAAACATGTCCTGTCCACCTGGGGTCCTGGACCAAATACCACTGCCAAAGGTGTTAGTTCAAGGTAAAATTGCTAGAGCACACATTCAGCGGTGAAGTCAATGTAGCAGTTGAGTCCATGTACTGGAAAATGGAAATTCATATCATAAACCTTTAGCATTCAGTTTTGCACCATCGTTATCCTGATTGAATTAAGACTATAAAGAGGTGAAGGAACTTACTGTTAAATATGCTGGTCTCCCTTTGAGAAATTCTCCACAATAAGTGCATCGCCATGTACTAGACCTGTCTTCAACTTGTTAGAAGCTGGTTTTCTATGCGTTGGCTACAAAAGCACAGTACCAAGATGAGGTCCTTCTTCTTACCTATTCTGCATTCGAAGTTAACCTAGTTGGTATTCGATTTGAATTATCCGGAGAATGCCTATTTTGCGGCGAGGCACAGAAGGAAAATTAGGTACTTCAGGATTTTCGACTAATTAAGACAGTCACCTGAGTAATAGATGTTTGCACATGTTGTTTGCTGTGTGCTGATTATTAAACGGCTATCTTGTAAAATATATCTTCTGGAAGCTTAGTTGGGTTTTCTTTTACTAAAAGCACTTTTTCACAAAGCATTATGGAGTATTTCATTTTGATGGATATTTCATGGAGGACTTTTACTGTTTGTTTTCACAGAATGTTTTCTCTATATCACTATTCTCTGTAAACTTTCGTGCTGTTGCATGTTTCCATCATGACTCGGGATTCTCCTAATGCAGTTGATAATGAATGACAACTACAATATCGACCACTTTCTGCATCCAAACTGACTGAATCAGACATTAAAGTTCTTTCTGACCAGAACCGATCGAAGAGGTGTACACACAGTGGGAACAGAATGCAAAAGGAGATGGGATTCACAGATCTACCACCTATTACCCCATCCCTTGGAGAAGAGCTTCCAGATAGCAAGTCCCCTCTCAATCCTCTTGCCGATCGTGCAGCTCTGGCTTCATTAATGTCGAAGCTGACTCACAATATTGAGTTTTCAATGTTTCATGAGGATAAATGCTTCTCCTATCTGTCAGATATCACTTCAACCAATCCAGTTGCCATGGGACCATCAAACAGGAATAGCCCTTGCAATTCCTTCGTCTTGAATAATTTATCTATGTCTGAGAGGCTCTCTTCAAAGACAGAAGCTGCATCAGTTCCATTTGCTTGTAAGGCTGATGGCGTCTTTAAGTCACTTTTCTCCACAGGGGGTGTTCAAGGAAAGACTCAACTTGTGGATGCGTCTCATGATTTGACAAAGACGGAAAACAACTTTAAGACTGTCGAAGTCACTAATTCTAGTGCACATTGTACTTGTCCTATAGAACAGAAGAAGACTAGACTAACTTGTGAAGCAGTACGGAGAGCTACCAGGATTCCAAATGATGATATTGAGACGAAGATTTGCGTTGAGGAGAGGAACTTAACTAGCAAAAGAAGGTTGACTCGTTCAAAGGCTCACAAAGAAGAGGAAAAGCGATTTGACGAAATTGAAGACTTAAGGGAAGAGAATGTATTGGCTAACTGCGGTGAATCATACGTTTCCAACCAAAACCTCAGCAGTGTTGATAGTTATGTAATGAAAGACAAGAAAATAAATAAGAGTCATGGTATTAGGAGGAAGACCTATTCGGCGGAGCTAGATAATCCAAACAAAACAAGAAGGCTGACGAGTTCAGCAATTCACTTGCCGAGGGGAAATGAAACTTCGGAAGCTGTTCAAGGATTCGAAAATAAAAGATCTTTTCAAGATGTGAGATCTGACATGTTAGCTAATAACGTCAGTATACTGGAAATAAAGGAACAAAGTTCTTCAACACTTGATGATGCCGAAGTTGATATATCTCCCACTGCGGGATGGGATAAGAAAAGGAAGATCTCTGCTGTCGTCATTGCCACTCAGAAAGCAAAAGGTATGTGAAGTAGTTCGCCTTTCTTTGTTTCAAAATGCAACTTTTCTGGGTACTATCACCACGGACTCCATGATATAGCATCACGCGGTTATCCTTTTCTTGCATATTTATGGATCTGCTATTTAACTCGCATGACTTTGGATTTCTAGTTTTCTTTCGATAACAGTGTAGTCTGCCAAGTTTTGTTTGCACACAAAATTCATGATTTTTCGATCACTTTGAGTTTCTAATATGCTTTTCAAGGCTCTTTTCTTGTTCTAGCGCTGCATCCAACATTCTATGATAGATGAGGAATCCATCTTGTTTGCTTGTATTTTCGATTGGGTTATTTTCCGATAGACATGCATTTTCTTTCTGAGCATGACCTTATTTCTCTCTTTATTATTCGGATATAGTTACTGCATTTATCATTTTCCTAATAGATAACCGCTAACACGCCAAAAAGGGCGCCCACCTTACATCTGGATTTCGTTGTAACTTTGCATCAGCTCCTCACAACTTCATTTTCAGTACATAAAGTCCCAATGTTTGGCTCGTCAAAATCTCTCATCTTGATCTTCGTGACGGTAGATTTGGATCTTTATGTTCCCCGTGCCGTGAAATTTATGTTGGCACAAATACCAAATTTAGTACATATGGCATGACGGGTTGTGCCGTCAGGACCTGTTGTACGTATCTACCTATATAATTTTGAAATTTAACTTGTCATGAACTTTTTATCTGATATCTCAATGGCTGCATGTAACAGCCAGACCAATCATGAAACTTTGTTGTACTACCCTAAAACTGCGTATGCATTACTTTAGTATTTTGGCAATGCAGGCAGTGTTGACGGCCAAAAGAGGAAGTCAACTAGTGAAAGGAAGCAAGAGTTGCGTTCGTCTCCCCGACTAAGTTATCTCCCCCGGACTCGCTCACAGATTAAGTCTTAGTCTGATAAGGGTGGTAGGGTGCGGGGTCAGTACGCTTACGAGATTTTTTTTCTGTATTCTACATTCTGTTTTTGGTTTCCAGAATTTAGTATTCAGTTCTAAAATCGTATTGTGTACTTTTACTTTTTTCCGTATCTAGTTTTTCAATTTTTTCCTGTACGTTTATCATTTTCATTTTCGTTTTAACCAACTTTTTTTCTAAATCAATTCATTAATGGATCCCACTATTTCCATTTCTAGGAAGACCCAGTGAAAATGGGTGGTCTAGTTTGGTGAGTGTTTGTTGAAACTGAGTGATAGATATGAGGGAGAAGAGATGATATTCTGATTAGGAGAATACAGTTCGAGGAAAAAGGTGAAGTTTTCAGCTTTTTTGACACTATTTGAAAATTTTATCCAAAACGGAACCGAAAAAAGTAAACATACACGAAAAAAGGCATCTTTTTTATCATCATTACAAAAATGAAAACTGAAAAACGTAAACGTACAGCAATTTTTCCTCAACTTTTGTCTTGCTCTGTATGTTCCCATAGAGGACTGAGGATTAAATGCAAAAATCTTCAGATTCATTATCTCTTGCCCGAATTGGATATACGTAAAACTATTAGCCAGGCAAATATTAGACGCATATACATAATATGGTAGGCGAATCTATGTGGCTCCATTAGCACTTTTCTAATGAAGTCAAAATTATACTCTTGGCTCTAAGCTTTCTTGATTATGTATGGTAAATGACTATACTCTCATCTCTTTTATCAGATTATTGGTACCAAGAAAGTGAAATATGTCAATTCTTCAAACTCATGTAGACCTTCTAATTGACATTTCCTCTTGAATTTCAAGTCAGACCACTAGGTATCTCAAGTGTGAGATATGAACCGACTGTATCTAGTTTGCCTCTTGTTCACAATTGCATGCATTAATGATCTAATACTTGTTCAAATAGTAGCTGGCCAATCCTAATGCATAATTAATGTATGTAATTGAGCACTTCTTTTATCAGATTATTGATCCTCATTGTTTGTGTCTTCTTTTATTAGTTTCCTAGAATAACTATTCTCTACTAATTCAGCATCTTTAGATTCTAAAATAATAATTTGCTAACAGATTCTGTAGATTCTGTGGTAGAAGATCTGTACGCCTTGCTATGTTGAGCACAGTCTTTGAAGACACATTTAATAGACTATTCCTCCAATCCGCATCTTTTAGGACATGTTAGCCTAACTAAAGCTCTATACCGCCACACCTTAAGGTGTCAAAGGGAAGATTTTCTCCTTTTCCGAAGTTCATAGGGTGTGACATTAGTAACATTGTGGAGTATACAATCATGTATATATAGAGCAGCCATAAGTGCTTTCCCTACAAGATTTGGGCAAATCAGAACTGAGCAGTAATGTGCTAACCATTTCTTATTTTCCTCTTAGCCCCACCGTTCTGTTGAGCACTGTAGGAAGCAGCAACTTAGTGAATAATACCCAAGCTTCAAATTGATCATCAAATAATATGTATTCACCTCCCATTTTTCCTTCAACTCGGAGTGTACTAATTCTAGTAATGGTGTTTTCCTTTCAATTCCTATAAAAAGGTTTATTGACGATTTACAATTTTATCCGAACTTAGCATTTTTCTGAACTAGATGGAGGTATTAATCGCAGATGAAGCATACTCCGCATACGTATAATTAACATGTCCAAGTCTAGAATGTCATAAATCAAACGAAATATAAATATAAGCAAATGGAGAATTATTATTAATCATATTATGCTTGTACAAGCCACTGGTTACGTCACCTTTCCTAACCTAGTTACCACCCTTAGACAAAGTAACACTATGTGGCTTAAACAGATTCTTAAAGCCAAACTTATTTTACAAACTGATAGACATGGGTTTCTTTTTAATGGCGAAAATGAACAGCACGTCCTTGAAAGTCACCTGCTTGCCAGAGGAAAGATGCAGTCCCACTGCCCCTTTGCCTAAGACGTTAGTCGTAATAACCCTTGAACTGATCTCAAAAATGAATGTTGACCTTTCCTATATGTGTATTTTAATATTTATGCATATAGTGTATATATAAACATATATGTATGGAAGCTGATTCCTTGCCGCCCTTGACATCTTAAGCTAATTTTCCACACAGGACGGTTGAACGACCAATGCAGTCTCAAAATTAATCTCTTCAAGGATTGCCGCGCGCAAGCTGACCGTTCACACAGTTGATGTGGGCGGCTTAGATCAGTTTTTTGTATATCCTCCCATTGTTTGCTGCAAAATGCAGCAGACCTCCGCGGACGATAAGTCACCGTCCATAACATAATGTTGCAGACGGTGACTTACTATTCGCTACGTAATATTGTTAGTCATCGTCCACAACATAATGCTGCAAACAACGACTTCACTTAGAAAAAAAGTGGATCTGGGCCATCAGCATTAATAGCGTTGACAGTTAGATAGCATTACGACTTAAATTAAGTTGTCAGCACTGTCATTTTATTAGTTTCATATATGTAAGTATATACATATGCGAAACTTATTTTCATATACTAGGTCATTCTTTAGGTTATAAATATTGGCACTCTTGTTACCGTTCTCGACGACACTTGTAATACTACTATTTATCTTATTTTCCTTCGTGCACCTAATCTTGCTTGACGAACCAATCACAGTCTCATCTCTCTCACAAGTCATATTGATAAAGAAAATCCAAGACTCGTAGCAAAACTAGTTTTGATCTCGTACGTTGCACACTGAAGTAGAGGCAATTTGACAACTTAGAATCATCAAAATAATGTAAAAATCACATAGTGTAACAAATAGAGATTTTTTCAAAAGATGTTAGCATAGAAAACTAAAAGCATACTACTGTAGGCATATAAAATCACATAAGGTATCAAAATGATGACAACTAACAAAGAAACCAACCTAACATTTAAAACTAAATATCATATGAAAATATTAAAAGGTCAAAGAAATTCTAAAATTGGACCATTGCTCCTGCATTTGATGAAACTGTTAGTAACCGACATCAGGAACTACTTTCCTTTTTAGAAACGTATAGTATTAAACAAATATAAGAAATTGTTATATATGATTGACTATCCAACTAGAAGATAAAATTTTCACCAAAACAACCTCCTTTTTTTGCATATTAGGATGAATCAATCCCTTGGTTTGTACATACTCAATAAAGGGTGAAATATAATAATAAAAAATATGAAGGAGTGAAGTTAAAAAAAAGCATGTATATACATACATATATATGTATGTATATATATACATATGTATATATATACATACATATATATGTATGTATATATATACATACATATATATATATATGTATATATATATATATATATATATATATATATATATATATATATATATATATATATATATATATATATATATATATATATATATATATATATATCAAGAAAAAGAAGGAGGATAGATTTTTATACTACCTTATATATTGGTAATCTATGCTGGCAAATGGTGATTACTATAAGTGATATTTTTTTTAGTGTAAACTTTTAGATTGTTATTTTAGAAATATGTAATTAGTGGGATTTAAAAGTAAGAGAGATTTAATCTGATTGAACTCTAATCTAATTATATATAAAAAAAGAAAAAAATTAAAAGGAACAAAAAATGATTAATATTACAAATGCATTAAATTAAAGCAAACATGTAATAAATTAGCTATAATATCCACTAATAATGATAGAAAAGAGAGTTTCAAATAAAGAAAGGGAGAGATTAAAAAAAATTATGACAAATAGTGATGAAAAAAATCAAAGTCAAATAAGGAGATTTAGGGAAGGAAATCATAAATAGGGAAGTTACATATAAATAGAGATGTGAACATGTGGGAGTTTGTGAGAGAGATTGGCAAATGACAAAGGCTTAAAACATGTGACAAAAAAAGGTAAAAATAATGGGTAATAAATTAAATATTTTCTAATCCAAGTAGCAGAAGGAGAAAGTGTCCACATAAGACGTGACGTGATCATTTTCTCTCAGCTTCAGCTTTCATATATATATAATTAGATTTATCTCTTGTTTTTGCTTTTTGACCCGAATCATCGTATTTATTATTTAGTGGCAGTAAGAAATGTCAACATTGAGTGCTTTCTTTCTAAATAGTGTAATTTTAAAATGTATATGGCTCTTCCATGTTTCATGGACGTGGACCATCTCATTTTTCTTGTTTGTCAGCAAGCCTTAATCCACACCAGTTATTGGTCTATTTCGCTTGGCCGAGATGACATCAGTTTGCTATAAGCTCAAGAAGTAATAGAGACATTGTGGAATAACAAATGGAATAACGAAATCATGTAGCTCAATGTTGATTAAAATAGTTCTTAATGCCGCTGGCTATAAACAAAATGATCTAAAAAGGCGTCGGTTCAAATTTAAAAGTGATTTTCGTAACATGTATTAAAATCTGGTATCCAACTCAAAAGCATGTTGACAACGAGAAAAAGCTTATCATTTATAAAAATCGATCACAGCCCTCGTGCACATTCGATGTGAGACCATCACAACATTATTGAATGTTTTTAAATATACGGACAAAACAAGACGCGCTAACGATCCTTGGACACTGCAAGTACACAAGAACAAGAATAGTCTGGTTACCATGTCATATATTCAAGAGGACCCCCAACACGCTTTATTTAGCACGAAAAATACGTCCCCACTGGATCATGAACTAATGTTAATATTTTCTCGATAGGCCACACACAGAATCCAAGTTATCACAACAATTATTTACGGGAGAAACTAAAAACTTGCCGAATTGGATGAGGACTGCTGCCCTAGACTGCCAATAAATGATTGGGATAAGATGCAAAGCATCAGAAAAAAAAAGCATTTATTTGTCGTGATTGGCTTCTCTCCGAAACAGGGACACACAGAGACAAAAGGGAAGCAGAATTTCATTTACTCTTTGAGGACCAATTGGCCACCAAATGGGCTCCTTCTTGCCAATTGGACTCGGACTCTTGAGTCCCTATGTTAAGTTGCTAACTGCAATTAAGCTCTGTGGGGTTCTAAATATGAGGCTAGAAACAACAAGGCCACAAAAAGAAAACGCGGGGAAGAAGATGAGGCAGGGGAAGGATGAACATATACCACCGGAGCCAATAAATGTTCGGACCTCAGTATGTGGATGATGTTTATTGAGTGTAACATGTGGATCTTTTATCCCTAGTACCTTAGAGACGTCAAACTCGATTCTCAGTATGTGTGCGTCCAGAATCTTGAACACCTAGAGAGAAGAAATAAAGAATGTATTTCACGGTTTATAATTAACTAACTCTAATAAATTTTAAGTAACAATTGTTAGTATTATATTAATTACTAGAGAAAAAAATATACTATTAACACATATACAGATACATATATATACTGAACTATCCAAAAGAAAAAAAAAAGGAAAGAAAAAAAAAGTGCTGTTGTGGCGCGCGATCTGGCCGTCTATTCTCGCCCGTGGACGGCCAGATCGCAATAGCAACTTGGGTTAAGTTGCTAGCGCTATCAATGAATCACGACCATATATATATATATATATATATATATATATATATATATATATATATATATATATATATATATATATATATATATATATATATATATACTGATGTATTTAGGTATATCCATTTATATCTACAAGTGTACTTTCCATAACGTGTTTCTTTGCATGACAAGCAGTGCACTTAGAAGAAACATAATAATAGGATACAAGATTTTTAAAAAAAAAAAAAAACGAAGAATCAGCCGTATATAAAATACATGTAATACATCACAGTAGAATCTTAGAACTTACGATACCCAAAGAACTTTTTCAGCGGCACGTTGATAAGTTATGTTAAACTTTTTAAGATCTTTGGCGACAAAAACATAAATTTCGTTATACATTGATGTTCCCCGCATGCGGCGTAAAGGTTTTCCGATCAGCCAGTCGGAATTTGGACCTTGCCCGGCGCGTTGTGCAAGCATCATCCTTACTATATATGCACATTCTCCAACAGGATATACCTCTGAAACGATAGTTTACTACCTCCTCCACATGCTGCTCAAGTCGGTTCATCCCATCCTGCAAGGAGTAGTGTACAACACCTTTGAGGCTCGGATTCAGCAACCTTGCCATTTGCTGATACTCCATGTGGGTTCCTCGCAAAGAGAAAACTCTCAAGCTGAGCATACACAACACCCAAGGGGTGGGTGAAGTGGGAAAATCTTAAAGGAATAACCTCAAAGTCTGAGTTCGATTAACGGGACATATAAATTGCAATTCTGATTCTTTAAAAAGAAAAGGTTGAGCATAGAGTAGTTGGGAAGGCTGATATAAGGTTTAATTTTGCTTTTTGTAACAGTGATTTTGTTTAAGGAGCCATAGATGATGCAAATGGTTAACGCTTATTTGGCCTTCTTCTCATTTAAGCAATTTTTGTTAAGAAGCTATGGATGATGCAATGGTTAACAATTATTTGGGCTTCTTCTCATTTTAAGCATCTATGCATATGAAACAACTTCCTTTCTAATTGACAAACGTGTCTATGAATATTTAGAGAGTTAGAGTACATCGATGTTACTTTCTTCCTTGAGAGAGTGGGAACCATTTACTCCATACAGAACGATGGCGAGTCCATAATCTTTACTTTTAATAACTAGAGAACAAAGGAATTAACTACCTAATATTCTAAACTTGGAAGGGCGAAGGACCTCAAACAATGGGATCTATTCCCCGATCTTGGAATAGCATATACGAGGGGATTTATCTATTCACGGAAGGCCAGATATATGATAGGATTGAGAAGTTTAGATAAAAGCCTTATTCACGAGTTGGATTCGTTCAGTACTTTCCTTCGGGGGAGTCTTATAGCTCTTGATTATTTCTTATCTTATTAGAAGATCAATTCTAGGAGGTATGTGCCGAAGTATAAACATTACCTACCTGATATGCCATATTGGCCATTTGGTCCTCCTTATTCTTTAGCCGCTCAATCATGCAGGGAAGCATTTCTATTCTATCCGGACATCAAAGATGAAAAAGGAACATACAAAAAGCTTGACCATGGTGGAGAGTACCGAGGAGGCAACAATCTACAAGCGATCGTTCACGTACGGATTCTTCTGCAAATGGTACGTTATTTTACACTAAAGAGCAATCTCTAACGTACGGATTCTTCTGCAAATGGTACAATAATTCACATTGAAAGTAATATCCATTACGGCGGTAGTATACAATCAGGGTACAAAGTTGAAAGAGGCATGAGTCTGTCATGCAATTGATGGAACGAAGAGTTCAGGAATGAACGATAGCTGAGAGTTAATTCGCAGTAGAGAGATTCGATGGCAAAAAAAAAGGAACCTAATTCCAGAGTCAAAGATTTTATCACGTTGCCTGTACATTGGTTAGACCTTTATTCATGCATTTTCAGCCACTGGGATTGGACCCTTTCAGTGATGGAATATATGCACATTGGAGAAAACTAACTCAACCACCTTGATTGGATAATAGACAGGGCGGCAAACGTTACACGTTATTACAATATCGTTAGCCACTAATAGCAACCGAAAGTTCCTCACCAAAATGTAGGGGGGAAAAAAACCGAAAGCCAACTTCCTCTAAGGCTAGGGATGTTACGAGGAGTCTCTATATGGGTGAAGTTTTCAGAGGATAGCATTAGACCTGGCAAAAAAGAGACCGTACCCGTTTCCCGGTCCAAAATACCAGATACGGGTACCAATATTCAATACCCGCCGAAATTTGACCCGTACCCGACCCGACCCCACCCGACCCGTAATTTTCGGGTAAATGCGGGTCGGATACGGTTTACCCGCATACCCGTTTTTCAGCCTATATATAAAAAGAGATGCTTTTTTACCCTAGCCCTAACCATTCATTTTCATCTTTTCTCTCAATCTCACGCCGATTCAAGGCGGCGCAGCCCCTCACTCGAGATTCACCGGTGACCGAGACCAACGACCACAGTCAACCCCTTCATCCCTCACTCTATCTAAGGCCACTCAACCACATCACTCTTCTGCTGCCGATCGGAAAGCCCACATCTGTCGCCGCCGCAGATCGAAGGTTCCACCATCCTTTCTCCTCTCAGTCTCTAACACATCGACAGCGACATCGCTGACGGCATGACCTCCTCCACGGGCCACTTCCGGTCTTCCACCATCACGGATCTACTTCCACGGTCACAGATCAACTTCCATCGTCACAAATCAGATCGACTTCCACCGTCACAAATCGTATAAAAAATTTATTGTTAATAGATTTTGTTTTTTGATATTTTTTGGTACTTGTTTGGTATGTAATTGTTTGATCCGTGGAATCAACACAAGTGAGATTGAATCTTGTCTTTCTATTTTGTGCTTAATGTTAATATTGTATAGATTGTAGATTTTTGGTTAATAGAAAGTGATTAAAAAAACGTTGAAGAAAATTTGGAAGATTGCCCGGTTACCCGCGGATATACCCGAATTTGTCCGGGTAAGGTACGGGCGTGAAAAATGACTACCCGTAAAAAATCGGGTAATTTTTACCCGAACCGCGTTTACCCATATCCGACCGGGTATTACCCGTACCCGGCGGATTTACCCGTTTGCCAGGTCTAGATAGCATGCAGCCCTGCTACTGCTGCTTCGAGGTTGAAGCTTTATGCAGTGTTCATGTTAAGGTTCTAACCGGAGCATGTAAGTTAACTCACACGGGAAGTTAAATAAACATCTGCAAGAGCAGCATAGGCATAATTCTCTAAGAAGTAATGCAACTTCGATTCCTTATATTCCCTCTGCTCACAAGCATGTGGGTGAAGTAATCTGTCATATTACATCTGTAGAGGGACACCAGAGGCAACAATATCTGCAACTTTACAGGACAATCGAGACTCTTAGGGGCCATTTGACAGGGTTTTTTTTGCTCTTTTTTTTTCAGTTTTGAAAATTGGAAAAAATAGGAGTGTTTGGTACCACTTTTTTTTTTCAATTTAAAAAGTGGCCTTTTAAATTGTAGAGTAAAAAAAAAAGAGGAAAAAGCTTTTTTCGTTTTCACTTTAATTTTTTTTTGAGACCTCCATCACAATTCACCCACCGTCGGTAGCCACCGCCCACCGCCGCCCGGTAGCCACCGACAGCCACCTCTGGCCTCCGGCAGCCACCGTCGGACGGCGGTGGGCAGTGGCCACCACCGCCGCCCGACAGCCACCTCCGACCGCCGGCAACCACCACCGCCGGCATCCACCACCTCCGGCCGCCGGCAGCCACCGCCAGGCGGCAGCCACCTCCGGCCACCACCGCTAGCAACCATTGCCGGCGACAACCACCGCTGGCCACCACCACCGTCGACCACCGCTACGCCCCACCATCACCACCGCAAACCACCTCAAAAAAAAAAGTCAAAATAAAAAGAGTTACCAAACACCCAAAAAAAAAAAATTAAAAAAAAAAAGGGTTATCAAACACCCACTTGTTTTTGTAAAAAAAAAAAAATTAAGCTGCTCTTTAAAAACTGAAGACAAAAAAAAAAGCTCTGTCAAACAGCGCCTTAGTAGCTAACAAAAGGTAAAACATTTATTTAAGAAGGGTATAACATACACTTCGCCAATTTCGATACAATTTGATGCTTCTCTTGTAACTCTTAAGCAAGGTCATAGATACAACGATATACTTTTGCAATTTGACGAGCATAACAACCTAGTCGTCGGATTAATATACATAACCATGTTTGCGTGAGTTATTAGACTCGCCAATTGTCGTCCGATGAACACCGGTAACTCGTGAAAGCCGTCATGAAAGCTGTCATGGGTGCGTGAACTTTGTTTCATTAAAAATGACAAATATTTCAGTGTTGAAAAGACTACTTTTACTGACAATTCAACTTTCGGAAGGATCAAGATTCAAGACTGCGCTAACATTTTTCTTCATTTATGTTTCACCGCCAGAAAGGCTAGAGAAACCAAACTATATATTTCCATTATGAGTGTTTTTCAATTCCGAAATTCTTTAACAAAATTGTTTAGTACCTAATATCAGCTATGAGTAACGCTACAAAGTCCTCATTTTTCTTCCATGCTTCTTGGACAAAGACAGCCTAACTTTTCCTCCTTGTCATAATATAGCATAAACCTTAAATAAAGCATTAGTTTATTTCCTTGGCCGACTTCATACGTAGTATATTCCGTTACTATGTCAAAGGTTCAGCCAAATAAAAAATAAATCAGGAACCGCGGGAAAATTACCGGAATCTTATGACATGACGAAGCTTTTCTCCGTCCACAAGGAGGGGAAAAAAACGTTTTTCGTTGAACTTATTTGCAGTTATGAATGTAAATTTCAGCTAGTTCAGCTAGTAAAGTCTATCTCTTACATCAGGCATCTCTGAGGATCAAGAAATGGGAAATCGTAACCGGTTTACGTAACCCGAGCTTAAGAAGCATCAGATGGACCAAAAAGTTTTCCTAATAATGCAAACAGCGAGAACGGAGTATCCATTTCCACCACAAATAATTGTGAAAGGCAAAACCCAATGGCTTCTTCCTGTTTTGTACACATTACCCAACTAAATCTGTTATTGCCCCGGACACAAAGAGGAAAATGATCTCCATCTATGGAAACTTCAAAAATGTGAATGAAAGATAGCTTAAAGTGGGGAGTTTGTTATACCGTAAGTTACTCATTGAAACGGCCGAGCGGTGTCTGTTCTGAAAAAGAGACTCATAGATATTTTCACTCAAATATTTTCCTTTTGAAAAAGAAACTCGATGATATTTTTACTTTGACACAGATATTTTCAGTTTGACTGATTTCGTTTTTACATCCCTTATACCTCCTAAGTCATAAAAAAATCATGTTTGAGTCACGCATAACTGGCCTTATTTTGTCTAGTTGACGTCTCGCAAACTACCATATCACTGCTGCCATATTTATCTTTGGGATGCGAACCAAAATGCAAAATTCAGGGTTACTGGTTTTTCTACAGAAATTCAAATGTTAGCACAAAAAAGTTGTATAATTCTCATATTGTTTCTGCTGTCTACTCTACAGGAACTCAAAGTCCGAAGTTTTCTGCTTGTCACAGAGGCTAACTCTCAAAACCAGCTGGCCTTATTCTGTTTGGCTGACATGAAAATAGTAGTATAGTACTATAAGTTTCATGTCAACGTTTAGCCAAACAAAGAACAGTTCTAGGAATAAGCCAAACAAGCTTTAGAATCCTGTGACTCAGGCCTTTCCATTTAATTAACTCCCAAGTCCTAATTAAAACAATTTCCAACCAAAAATGGCACCATCAACATTTCATGATTTGTGTCCTTATCAATTCGCCACAACAAACTAACAACTTTGTAGTCCCCAATTTAATCAGTTTTATACTCCTTTTTCTTTCTATATATGATGCCCTTGCTGCACAGACAAAATGAATAAGAGAGATGTTATGGCGCGGGTACTTTACATCGTCGATAGAATAGAGATGGAACCTTATACAATATAAAGAACTACTGTATTTCATTAGATAATTTTATGTTCGTGAACCTAACGGATCAAAATGAAAAAGTATGAATCGTACGCCATGTCGTGATTATTTTAACTCATTTATTTTTCATTTTGGACAAAGACTTACAAAAACCTACCTAAAACAAGAAAGCAGCCAAAGCGTACCAAAGTTTAAAAACCATCAAATATTTTTTTTTCTCTCTCTTTTTTTTTTTTTTTTGCTTTATGGATTTGATTCAGTCATCTTGAGAAAGCTGGCATTCAACAACAACTAGGAACAGTGGATCTAGATATACAAACAGAGAACAACTAACCATTGGTGTACACCTATATATATCCCATTTCCTTAGAATATCAAAAGCATAAAATCAAAATCCGGTTACTGTCACACAAAGAACCCCACTAGGACTACATGCAGCTAATTATTGACATTCTCACAATTATGGTAACCATGAACGGCTTACAATAAAGTTGGTTCTATTTGTGACCAGAAATATTACAGCCTCTCTCCTACAAATTCCCTTCTAACAAGCTCTCTTGTACGAAGTTCAAACCTCGGCCCAAACACACACACACACTCTTGGTTCATCTTTCTTCTAGAAAAAACACTCTTTTTGGTCGGTCTTCCGACTAGAAAATGCCCATCAGATCAGCCGCGGGGGACCGAGCACGGGCAGTGTGGCGGGCGCGGCTGGGGTCGGCTTTTAGAACAGGATTGGCATGCGGCGTAGTTGGTTGCACCACCTTGTACGGCCCTGCGCATCTCCGAAGCCAACTGCCATTTGCAGCCTTTTCCTACGTGACAACCATTCTGATTGTATCGGATGCAACCCTAGGGGACACCCTGAAGGGCTGTTGGCATGCCTTTTACGCCACCATCCAGGTGTTGCCACCATCCATCTTGACGCTGTGGGTTGTCGGCCCCGACAGGTTCTCTGTTTGGGGTGCGGCCCTGGCCGTGGCAGTGACCGCGTTCTTCGTGGCGCTGCCGGAGTCCACACACTTGTTAACGAAGCGGATAGCGTTCGGACAGCTCGTGATCGTGTACGTTGGCGCTGTCATTCATGGTGAGCGCACAGGAACCCTCATGCACCCTTTGCATGTTGCAGCAAGCACAGCATTAGGGGCCTTGGCTTCTGTCCTGGCTATGTTGCTACCCTACCCTCGGCTAGCCACCTTTGAGGTAACGTGTGCTTTGTCTTCTACATGAATATTTTACTACTTGCTTAATTTACGTGCAACAAAAGTTACAAGGTGGTCGAGTTTTGCCATAAAGCACGTTATCGATGGGACAAAAGTTTTTACCAAGTTTGTAGCTTATCATCATCTATATTGTCTGGTTTTTCCGGTTGGTTCAAGTCCAGTACGTTCAACGACGCTAGGTCTCGAATTAAATTTATTTCGTTCGTGTTCATTTTCGGTTTTTACCTTTTTGCACTTCCAATATACAAAATAAGCAGGGGGATGGGATACATTTGTTCCCCTCTCTCTCTCTCTCTCTCTCTCTCAACAAGACGTTAAGCGAAGACGGTATTTTTTAAGTGGAAGTGATCTAATAGAAAGTACTAGTCATGCCATATAGCAAGTAGATTACGAAACTTGGGAAGAAACCCTGTCAATCAGGAAATACAATATTCAGTGATCCCGACATATCAGAACCGATATGCTGGATGATTTTCATACTATATACAAAATCAATTGATTGCAAAGTTACGAGTACAGTTATCCAGAACCACAAATATTTTCTTTCTGGCTACCAAAATATTGTACGAGGAGAGTTGTGTTTGAGTGCACATGAGCACCTGTCATGACAAATCATCACATAGATTGCGAGACTTGAGAAAGATACCCCGTTTGAGAGGGCTTGAGGATATGAGAAGGGGCCACCTGCATCTAATGATGCAGTAGACATAAATCATCAGGTAGACTTTGTGATTTGAGAAGGTACCCTCCATGAGAGGACTCGAGGACTTGAATTGGGCCCACTGCATCTAATGCCGATGCACCTAGCTAGAGGCTCTCATTGAACGTAAGTCGAGCCAAGAGGGGCAGAATAATACTCGTATTATACTGTACTTGACGATGATGTCTTTAGAAATTTCGAGACCAAGAGGGGACGACGGGTATTAAATTTTATTCAGCGGTTCCAAAAGCGCCAGTGCACTTTAATTCCCCTTTGTTGACATAATTTTTCCGCAACTTCCTTTCATTTTTTAAGATGCCAATAAATGTATCTATGTTGTCTCCCTCTGAAAAGCCTCACCAAAAGAACCCACACGAAGTTTGTGTCTCAATACCTTACAATGTACTACTAAATGCTACACAACCAAGCTTTTTGAGCAGACCTTTAATGTTTTCCAAGTGAGGAAACCAAACTGCACTATAAGTTATAATTATCATTTGCACCAGAAAGAAACACCATTTTCAGGTTTTGAAACTGGATTTAATAGACAGGGAAAAAGGGTGTAGGTGATCAATTTGTAATTGAATCTCCGAGATTCAAATGTTGCTTAACTTTTTTTAGCGACAAAAAAAAATCAATATGAATTTTAGCAATGAAGAGAAAATACTTAGTACCGATTATCTTTTGTTACCAATAATGTTACAGCAAAGATATTGTAAACAAGAGTATCCTTATGCCCTGAAAAATAGAGCACAAGAAACCATGTGACTATTTCTTGAGACGACAACACTTGGCCTGTTGTAGAAGTTGGGATGATCACCAAGACAAGATGAAGGGAGTTTTCAGTTTACATCAAAGGCAAGGAGAGTTTCAGGGGTTCAGGAAGTAGAGTACAATATTAACAAAGCTGATTCGTTACTTCTTGTTGCCAGAAAACTTGGGTGGACCCGAATCACATGTTCCCTTATCTAATTCTTCATCCTGACATCCAGACTATGTCGTTAGTACAAAGACGCTAACCCAACTCCCATTACGTTGATGTGAGGTTCTTGTCGGCCCCCATTATGAAGGGCATTCAACTTCTTCCTGAAGAATTTTGGCAAGTTGCCTGAGATTTGTGCCTTAACCAGAACCCAAATTTGTGGATTCCGTGTGTTTATGGCACTACCCGAAGAAAATTGACTGATATGGCGTTAGGTAGTTAATGTTACGCTTGTTCGTATGGGAAATTGGTCGCACATCAAACATAAAACTAGTGACGAAAACAAATAAAAAAAAGTGATTTGATGTACGAGGTAAGACAACTTAAGGTGCTCTCCTAGGTTCCACTATAGCTATCAGATTGTCTATATTCTACTCTCATCATCTGCAGATGAATCCATCTAGCTTTGTCCCACGTCTCACTTCCACGTTCAGTGCAGCGAACACTTTCTCGGCACAAAGAATCGACTCTAATGACCGAATAGAAAAGGGGAAAAAAGCACACTCAGATGTATCTAACTTTGTGCGGCAGCAATCACACCTTCACACTAATGTCGACTTCCAACATGACATATTATCTATATACCGATATTACACGAAAAGGGAATACGCGGCTGCCAGAATAAATTCAGTGGCTGTGCACCGTAATTCTGTACTTACCTGAAAAGGTGGATATGCCACTAACGGAAGGTATCAAATGCGGAACCACAGACAAATTTATGCGGCAGCTACGAATTCACTTCCAACACTAAATGCATAAACTCGAGTCTGCTCCTAGCCTCAAACACAAAGGAGCGAGCTGCTGTTGAAAAGATTCATCAGTTACAGTATTTCAATGTGGCAGTGGGCTAAAAAGTTGTTTTTATTGCCTTGTAGGTAAGGAAGCTGTTTCAGTCATATACAGAAATTGCTTCCGAGAGGACAAATCTCTATGTAAAAGCCTTTCTCGCACAAGACAGTCAAACTGGAATTGATATGATCTCTCGAACCAAACCCATTGCTGAAACCGGTGCTAAGCTTCTGCAAAGTATCGAACTTGTACAGGTATGTCTATACAACAACCCGGCTCAATCAGATGGTGAAGACTAACATACATCCTACTTGAACTGGCTCGTTTTGGCCTCTTTTCTAAACTAGTTAGCTAAAGGCAGGCTTAACCTCGTGTGCAGGGGGGTGTGCTGTTGGAGAGACCTCGAATCAGAGACTTAAAACACGATATCTTAAACCCAGGAGCTAGACTGCAAGAAATGGAGACATCAATGAGAGGGATGGAAATCGCCCTGACCTCTTGTCCTTCATTTCCACTTGACATGATGGATCAAGAGCTGACCAATATTTTACTACATGCTGGCGTGCAGCTTGGCCTGAAGCTAGAGCAGGCTAAGTGCTTTCTGCCTAACGATGTGATGACAGTTCCGGAGACAAAAGAAGAGCTCTTAGACAAGTCCCTTCGGTGTCTTACAAGAATTTCACCAACAAAAAAAGATCTGCCGGCTTTCTTCTTCTTATTTTGCATACAGCTCCTCCTCACTGATTCAAATATAACCAGAAATCAGGACTCCACTTTATATGATAGTCAGATACCTAACACTGAAGAGATGAGAAATACGCATCAGAAAGCCCAGTTTAGCTTTAGAAGGAGCTATGATGTTTCAAGTTTAATACCAAGTAACGAAGGACTGGCATTTGCATTCAAGTGCTCACTTTCCTTAGGTTTGGCGGTGCTATTTGGTTTGATATATACCAGAGAAAATGGGTATTGGTCAGGGCTCACAATAGCCATCACCTTTGCAACAGGAAGACAACCAACGTTCACATTTTCGAATGCTCGAGCACAAGGCACAGCAATGGGATCAGTTTACGGGGTTCTGTGCTGCTTTGTCCTCCCAAGATTTACAGAAGCAAGGTTCCTTCTACTTCTACCTTGGATCATTTTTACCAGTTTTCTAAGGCATAGTCGGATGTATGGTCAAGCCGGTGGAATTTCAGCAGTTATAGGAGCACTATTAATCCTGGGCAGGAAGAACTATGGCGCTCCAGATGAATTTGCCATCGCTAGACTCGCAGAGGCTTTCATTGGATTATTTTGTATGATAATGGTAGAGCTTCTACTGCAGCCCAGAAGAGCGGCAACGATTGCAAAAAGTCGCCTCTCACAGAGCATAGGAACGCTTCAATTATGCATACAGCAAATAGTTCTTTTTTCCAGCCAGAAAGAGAATCCATCTTCAACCATTATGGCGCTAAGAGCACAGCAAAAGAAACTGAAATCCCTTGTCAATGACTTGGAGAATCTCAGTAAATATGCTGAAATGGAACCCGACTTCTGGTTTTTGCCTTTTCGTGCTTCTTGCTACAGTAAGGTCCAGGTGTCTTTATCAAAGATGGTGGCTCTACTGCATTTTATGGCGTACATAATGGAATCCCTTCAACAAACATCAGAGAAATTTGGTGACGCTGGGAAGCAGATCGAAGAACACATGAACAATGATGTTGAACTTTTCAAGGAAACCTTAAACGCTGCCCTAAAGAGTCTTGAAATCACTTCGATCAAGTCTCTTAAAGTCTTTAAGAAAGAGTGGCAAGATGATAAAATCCATGACCTTGAGTCAGGAAGTTTGCCATTTCATGTTTCTGCAACATGTGATGACGTGGTTGAGAAGATTTTGAGTTCTTTTCTCCATAATCAAAAGAAGGTGACTGAGAAAATTCTGGCTGATGAGGAGGAGCTAAAAGGGAGAATGGTTCTTTGTTTGGGTTCCTTGGGATTCTGCATAAGTCGTTTACTGGGAGAAACAAAAGAGATTGAGCAAGGAATAAAGGAATTAGTTCAATGGGAGAATCCTTTGAGCCATATACATTGATGCATATAAAGAGAGTTTTAAGTAGAGCTAAGTGTGTGCCAGCACAATAGAGAATCTTGTAGCTGAAAGTAACATGGTTTATGTGAAGTTATGACTAGTACTCACGATAATTGACCTCAACTTTGGTCTACCTTTAATTTTTTGAGGGAGTAGAGAGGGAACTTCGAGGTAACTAAAAAAGCTTAATGAAATTGTAGTACTAGAGGAAACTGTTAACACTATAACTTCGTGCACTTGGAAATTAGAAAAATTAAGGGTCAAATATAAAATTGTTCCCAGTGACATACACGTTTTTGCAGTTCACTCCCCATAATTGCAACTTTTGCAATAATGTCCCCTGTAATTGATGAAACCGTTACAAACCACTCCAAAACGTAACATCCGTCCAAATTTGGCTGTGAACTGTGCATGTGCACAGCACGTGTGCTTTTTCCATGGGCATATTGGTCAATTCCCCTACCCTCAATGTCTTCACTTTCTTTTCCTCTTCTTCTTCTACCACCCTTAACACCCACCACTCAATCACCACCAGCACCTGCCACACAATAACCACTATCACCACCACCACCACCACTCAGCCCAACACCGCTGCCGCTTTCACTGCGCTGTTATTCAACACCTCCATGCGACTGCCGTTGAAGCCAACACTCTCATCCCCACCAAACAGCATAGAAGCGCATGAACTTTAATACAGTTTTAAGGGTCCCCTTTGTCTTCCATATTCTTTTTTGTATTGCATTTGTCTCAGTAGCTAGTGATATGATTCCATACTTGAGTACCAGTATGATACTCGAACCACATATCTCTTCAGTCGTGTTCTGTATCCATTGAAACTTTACTCTAGAAAAGGTTCCGAGTAATGGCCTTATTCCTTAATTCCAAATATATCTCAATTATACCGGAACTAGAATATTAAACTTTGTATATTTTCTTCAAGAAATTTCTAGGGGCGAATTTAATTACAGTTTGCCCTCCACAATTCAAGCAAGCAAAATGGATCCTTGGGGTATATTTGTGACGGTTGCCTCCTCGGGTGGCCGACTTCATATTTTACGAAAAAAGAGCACATATATAACCTCTAGGGCTTTATAATTTGCATCATATGGTACAACTCTCATCTGCAGCAAAAAGATATCAGAGTTGGAAGAACTGTGGAGAGCGCATAATGAGAGAATGTTGAGGATTGAAGAGCTCAATAAACAAAAAAAAAAGGAACAGAAATTACTTCTGAAAAAAGTTCCACAGGAGAAAAGGAAGGCTTCTGGCACTTGATTGAGAAATATAACAACTTGAGAGATGAGCACAATGCACCATTAGCTGAAAGGTCATGATAACCCGAGGAGTAGCTATCTTGATCTTTCTCCATCTTGGTATTCCAAATGTAGTGAGACAGCCAGGTGTTGTGGTGATTGATGGTAGGTGTTAAGGATGGTAGAAGAATAAAAAAAAAAGAGAAGACATTGAGGGTAGGAAATGGACCAATATGACCACGAAAAAAAGCACATGTGCTGTGCACATGCACAGTGCCAAATTTGGATAACCGTTACGTTTTGGAGTGATTTGCAACAGTTTTGTCAATTACGAGGACATTATTGCAAAAGTTAGACTACAGGGAGTGAACTGCAAAAACGTGTATATTACAGGGAAAGACTGAGCTTATCTCCAGATTTGAGATCCAAGACACAGCTACCTCATTGGATAAGCAAACCACCATTGGATAAGCAAAAAGATCAACTAGAGTTGCACAAAGTTGCCAAATGCAAATGTATTTCATGTTTCTGCAACATGTGATGATGCAGTCGAGAAGATCTTGAGTTCTTCTCGTCTTAATGAAAAGAAGGTGACTAAGGAAATTCTAGCTGATGAAGAGGAAGAGAAGCTAAAAGGGAGAATGGTTGTCAATATACATTGATGCAGATAAAGAGTGTTGTAAGTAGTGCCAGTACAATAGAAAATCCTGTACCTGATAGTTACATGGTCCATGTGAAGTTATGACTCGTACTCATAATAGTTAACTTTAGCCTATCATTAATTGAGTGATAAGAGAGGGGAGCTTTAAGATAACTACAACACTTCATCAAATTTTAGTACCAGCGGAAACAGTCAACACTATCATTTCGTGCGGTTAAAAGTAAGACAGCTAAAGACCAAGCTTATGACCAGATTTGAGATCCAAGACGCCTACCACCACAAAGTCTAGGGTTAAACAAAGTTGCAACCAGTAATATAGCAGTTAAAGGCAAAATCAATATGGTAATAAATATGTCTTAAATTTATCTATGACATATCGGCATTCACATACAAGCCATAGTTGCAAAAAGAGGCTCAACTACGCCAAAACATAGTCAGTTCTGAAACAGCTGTTTCAGGAATTCTAAACTGACGAGTCATTCCAAGTGCAAACACATACCAAGAGGAATCTCAGCTGCCTTCATATTTCGGATCTGCCATCACGTAATGATAAGCGATCACCAATACGAATATAAAAATACCAAGAAAATTGGCAAAGAAACCCAGGTCTTGATCATCAATCATCTGTAAAACCAATTGATAGAGCAATTTAAAAAGGTTCAAGATAAACAACAAATATCCCAGTCGTAAATATGCATCTGGAAAGTAGTGGATATCAAATTCCAGGGACATGAAAGCGCCAAATTAATGTGTCAGTCATCAGAATTAAGTTTTACATTACAGGTAATGTACAGATATGCTAATGGTGTCAATGAGTGATCATGAACACCACAAATATTTTTATGCACAGCGGAGGAAAGGCTGCACGCATCAACTTGCCCAGACCCCTGCAATAGAAGAAGCCTGGTGCACTGGGGCACTTTTGCTTGAATCCACAAACAAACAAAGAGAAGGAAGAAAAGTGCCATCCAAGAATCACGGACGTTTCTCGGGAGTTCACAAGTGTGGAACACGTAATGGATACGGGTCCCGTAGGTTGCTTATGTGTTCATAACTAAATAAAACGTCCTCACCCCGGAGTCTTGACAAACAAATGATTGTTAACAGGTCAGAAGAATTGCTTCATTTCTAATGTAGCATCTACTACCTTGACAACCATCTTATGCTGACAGCAAGCAACCAAAAAGAAAATTGGAAACTGTGTGCTGGGGAAATGGCAGATAAGAGTACTTATTTACAAGAATGCAATATACGCTAATAACAAATCTCCAATCCATACTGTCGGGTGTGGGTGTGGGTGCAAAACACATTCTTTTTGCTTGCCTACGCCAATATAGGTGATTACAAAATACTGGAGTGTACATCCTACTCTCGGTAACGACTAGAAAGTAAAGACAACACCTGCCTGCACCCAGTTGCAGCCATCAGTATGGAAAAATTACAATTTTGGTCCTAAAGTTGCCAGAAGTTCTAAATGTCCCTTAATCTATGGATAGTTCATGCAAGTTCTTTAACTTTAGTTCCATTCACGAAGTGGTCCTTGGGCCAATAAACCCGTGACAATCGGTTAAGTGGTTTAGGGGGTAAAAATGGAATGTCACACGCATAATGCGCTAAGTAGAGAGAGCAAAACAAATCCCACATAGCCAAGTCATTACATTTCAACCTCATCTTCCTTACCGTCTCTCTCAGCACCCTTCCAGCCCATCCAACAAAATTTGGCTACAACAACCATCACCCATCGCCACAGCCACCCTTTTTCTCAACTTAATTTATCTCATTCCTTCTTAGACCCAAGAAAAGGTAGCTATAATAGCAATACATATGCAAGACAAGTGTACACGGACAGCCATTAAATCTAAGACCAAAATATATATGAGTGTTACTCTTTTCATTTTTCCTTTGCTTTCTTATATCATAAGTTACCTTTAGCTGTTTTTCCAACATTGCCCTTTACGATATTCCTAAATCAGTGTGTTGACATTTAGTGGTGTGAGCTCTCTTATTTACCCCGTATTTAACACACTTAAAAAGTTGACTCTATGGGGCAAAGGCCACAAGGACCATTTGTGGAC
Source organism: Escallonia herrerae (assembly GCA_033070095.1). NCBI lineage: Eukaryota > Viridiplantae > Streptophyta > Magnoliopsida > Escalloniales > Escalloniaceae > Escallonia > Escallonia herrerae. The sequence continues at coordinate 317,969 of JAVXUP010000296.1, read as the reverse complement.
GGACTAAACACGTAGGACTAACATGAACCTTCATAGATAAAGGACCATTTGGAACATTTCTAAGCCTCATCGTCATCTAAGCCTTTAGTTGGGGTTGGCTACATGTATTCTTTTCTTCCTTTCTCCAAAATCCTTTGACAAGTTCCTAGCAATCAAGTCTTTTCTCGCTATTTTTACCCATGATCTTCTCTGCCCTCCCTACCTCGTCTTAGCCAATCTACTTAACAAATATTACTCTTTCTTACTGAAGCATCTAAAGGCCTATGGAGGATACGACCAACCAGCTCAAGCATTCGTATTTCAGCTACCCTCATATGAGTATGTTGTTTCTTAGTTGCTTAACATTTTGAACCTCACCGCCATCCCATAAACACTTAGTCTTTAGCTTCAGAGAATACTACCATGGCGTAACTCTCCGGAAGCACACTCCAACGAATATAACCTGTTCTTATCCCATGGCTAGATCTTAGTTGCACGATCCCCCAATTCTAGTGACTCTCTTGCTCATACTCCTATCCCCCAAATTCACCAAGATGCTCCCCGCTCCGGAACCTCGCAAATGTGCCCAGTCCCTACAACACTTCATGCGACTAAGGAGTAGAGTACGCAGCCTTACCCCTGCTATGTAGAGAGGCTAATTCGGCGCATCGAACTAGTGATATGGAATGGAGCACCTTTTCATTGTGCCAAGGCTTGTCCTCTTTGAAGATCATATGATGTAACATGACATATAAATTGAAGATGGATAATGATCGGCAATAAGGAAATAAGATATGGTTTGACTTAAAGCTAATAGATAATTAGCAAAGTCATTTGCAATATATTCTACGCCAATATTGAGTTATGTTTTTCAAAATTAGGTTATTATTTTAATGGAACTGGATACATAATGAATAAATTTCTAAAGGTATATCGAAGTTTTGACAAATTCTAGTTTGTTGACGAAACTGAAGTACATACAATAACAATGGAAAAAACTGGTGGCTTCTCTGGCTTTATAATGTAAGGCGAACTAATACTGCTAGTAAGGAGAAGCGAATATAGTGACCTCAACCAAAATCCAATGCTGACATCTAAAGTCATGAAAAATTCGTACAAGCAACTCCTGCAGTTCCCTCACGCGCATATCAGAGTTTCAAGCTTCTTCCTCAAAAATCCTCGTACAACACGGATTGTTCAAGGTGCCTTTTAGCGAAAATTTTCGAATGCCTCTAGCGACTATACAAAGCAGAAACGGCTAAATGCGAAACGCGCGTAACGATCGTGACTATGTGCTAAGAAATTTCGCAAATTCAGATTAATAACACTTAGTTTAAACTTGCGAATCTCTGACGACTACCATTCAGCAGTGGAACAAAGACAGCACAAATCAGAGATCTAATCTAATTCCAAGAACGGTGTTGATAAACAATGTAAGAGTTTGCCCAAAAAAAAAAGCGAAAAAATATTGTAAAATTAGGATTTCGGGATCTTACGATTGCTACTGTTTGGACTTGATTCTTCTTCGGCTGCGGCTGCCAATTTTCTCTCCGAAAGATGAATTTGGGACCAAACTAATAGTACGAATCTGAGGGGACGACGTCGTGTTATGAGCAAGAAATAAGCAAAAACAGGCGTTATGTGGCTGCTGGGATTCGAGCCCAGGTCTCCACGGCCACAACGTGGAATTCTCACCACTAAACTACAGCCACAACCATATTTCATCAAATATTTTTTTAAATAGTAATTTTTACCTGACTTAAACCAAAATAATTGACATTTGAGCTTTATTTTTGTTATACATGTGCCTACGTAAAGACACTTGAAAGAACTTTGGTGACAAATGGGAGCTCAAGTATCACTTTTTTTAACATAAATCTTTGATAACCGGTTATTTTATGAGATGATTGAACTAAAGAAACATGTTGAAGTCAATTAGCTTCGTGTGAGAAGCAAAGTACTACATGGGCTAAGATCCACCGGAGAGTTTTATGTGACACTTCTCTTACCCTTTTGTTTAACGCTACGGATTGCTTAAAGGTTTAAAGAAGTGATTGATAACTTCATGATTCCTACAAGTTGCAGAATTAGCCCTCTTACAAGTTCTTTTCTGAGGATTTATATGCAGCCAATTCAGGAGAAGCATGCCCAAGGAACACTTTTTCATTGGTTGGTACTTAGCCATTTGATTTAAATTAGAGGGATCGCTTTAATTTATATATTAGTCAATTCATTTGTTGGAGTGAGATTATCGAATCTTATAGTAGAAGCTACCCTCAAAGTAATGTCCGTTTGTCTACTAGTGCTTTTTTGTTCCTTTAAAATAACATCACCTAAAAATGGTAACTTCAACTTCTAGCTAGTTGCTTTCTTTTTTATGAAAGATTTATAAATTTAAATGTAAATTTCCAAAATCACAAAGATTGGAGATGTGTTGAGAGAGATGCTCTTAGGTGTTTATTATTCTTTTTCCAATGTTATAAGAACTTCATATTAAACAACCCAAAAATACACCACCTTCCTCGAGACATACTCAAGTAAAACTCAATCCCACGTCATCTTCACAACCTAATCATGAGAATTAAAGTTAGGGGTGAATTACACTAAACTCTCTTGAAGTTTGCCATAATTACACTCCCCCTTCTTTTAAAATTACACTCAGCTTAAAAAGTAACTTTTTCTCTTATGGTGTTAACGGTGCAATGCAAAAAGATATGAATGCCCCCTCAGACCTTTTTTCTTTGAATTTTGGAGGGAAAACTTGTTCTTGAAAATTGGAGGGAAAATAGTGACTTTTAAAATTACACAAAACTTCTTGAGATTTGCAGTAATTACACTGAGATCCTACTAACTTTAACATCAGAGAAGGCCAAATAGAGAGAACCCTAGAAAATCACATTCATTCACCTGCTTCATTCAGAGTCATTAAAAAAGAGCTCTGGAAAGGAAAATGAAAAGGAGAGAGATAATTGGACCATAAGGAAAAAATTATATGGTAAACATAAAAAGAAAAGAAAGATAATTGAACCCCTTAAATTGAATGCCCTAATTGAACCCTAATTCACTTAAACATGTAGTTGAACCCTAATTTGAACTAATTGAACCCTAAATTGAATGTCATAAACCCTAAATTGAACCCTAATTGAGCCCTAAATTGAAGTAATTGAACCCTCTAAATTGAATGCCCTAATCAAACAAAACCTTAAATTGAATTAATTGAACCCCTAAATTGAATGCCCTAATCTAACCGAGCATTAAATTGAACTAATTGAATCCCAAATTGAATGTCCTAATCCAACCGAACCCTAAATTGAAGTAATTGAACCCTAAATTTAAGTAATTGAATCCTAATTAAACTCCAAATTGAATGCCCTAATCGAATCGAACCCTAAATTAAACTAATTGAACCCCTAAATTGAATGTCCTAATCTAACTGAACCTAAATTGAACTAATTGAATCCTAAATTGAGCTAATTAAGCCGTAAATTGAATGCTCTAATCCAACTTAACCCTAAATTGAATTAATTGAACCTTAAATTGAGTTCATTGAACCTTAAATTGAATGCCATAATCGAACTGAACTCTAAATTGAACTAATTGAACCCCCTAATTCACTTAGAACCCTAAATTTGCTAAATTGAACCCCCTAATAGTCTGTGGAGTTGGCTGAAATTTTGTGAAACCCAACATTACAAAAAGACCACACAGGTGTATAAAGAACAAGGAGTATTTTGGGTATGAAAATTGCATAAAGTAATGTGTCAAGAAATCTTTTTACGGAATTGGGTATGTCGTTAAATATGTATAATTGTATGTAATGCGTGTACAAACCTCAGGGAAATAGAGTGTAATTTTTAAAGATAGGGGGCGGAGTGTAATTATGACAAACCTTAGGAAAATTTTGTATAATTTACCCTAAAGTTAGTTGTCTTGAGAACCATAGAAGCTTGGAACTTGAAGGATGGCGGGTAGAGAAGAGATGGGAGGCAGAGAAGTCCCACCGGACGTGCCAGAAATTGGATATGCAAATTACGAGTTTCTAAATATAGATATATATATATATATATATATATATATATATATATATATATTAGCAAAAAATGGGACAATGTTTGACTCGAAAATTTTCTATTAAATGCAACTGCTGACGACAGATTATGTGCATACAAGCTGTGAAAGGAGATTCTGGAATGCAAAGAAAGGAAAATAGACAAACGAATTAATGGCGCAAATAACAGGGAAGGGTTTGAGAAAATGTACATCTTAGTATCAGTTCACAAATCTGATCAATGTGAATGGCCGAGCCAAAAGAACCCTCAATACTAGGACACCATTGCTTGTACAGTGAGGACAAAGAATAAGCTTCAGAGTTCATCCTCGGACATCTTCCCTGCGAAGCTAGCGAGTTCACAAGGACAGTAGCAAATGCCCCTCTGTATAGTAGCTACCTGCAACTTATGTCAACCAGTTCACGTCATGTTCCAGTCGGTGACCGAGTTTCTGGAGAAGCTGACTGCCCTGGGACAACTCTTGGCCGTGCATATTCAGCAAATATTACCCATCCATCAATAAACTGTTGAACCACGCAGAGGCCAGAAGTAAGCCAATTTCTTAGGCCTCCTAGCAAAATGATCATAACACGTATATGCTATAATTTTACGAATATGGAGCTAGCACCTTGCACATGAAGACAAACAGGGAAAAAGAAAAGGAAGGAAATGATTACTGAATGGTAACGAGATGACATAAAAGATGTCTCTCAAATACTCCCACAGAATCGGAGTTCAAATGTCTCCGTGATTCAAATGTAAATTCATGCAGCAAGAACTACTTAACAAATAATCAACTAGTAGAATGAGAACTTTATTAACGACGTAATTAGCAACTAGGCAGTCTGTTTGCATCTACCTGTGCGTCCATTCCCTTCATTCCTTTCTCTGCATCTTCTGATGTAGCATATTTAACAAATCCAAAGCCTTTCGAGTATCCAGAACCCCGGTCTGTCACAACTCTAGCTGAGAAAATAAAGATATTGTCAAGTTTTTATCTTCATGTACTTTCTTTTTGTGTGTGTGTGTGTGTGTTTGTGTTATCAGCATCATTATACATAAATGAGCAGTTCAGCTTTCCCAATAGTAAGATCCGGGGCAAACACACACACACACACACACTAAAAGAAACCAGCAGCAAACCTTGTGAAATTTGAAGAGATTGGAAATTGATTTTATTTGGGGTGACACAGAGGCCAGTGAAACGGTACACTTGGTAAATTGAATACAATTCTGTTCCAGCAAGAAAAGGGGGCTTTGGGGAAAAAAACCTCCAAGCTCACAGCCTTGCTTTCTAAGCCAAGATAAGATGGAAGTTGGAATTTGGAGATCAAGACCTTCAAGAGAGTTCGTAGAGACAAATCATTAAAGAAGATTACCTCATCAACCACAAACATAAACAGCTCTCTGTAGGAGAATTTATTAGGTGGAGACTCTCAACACATCATCTATGGCGACAACCAAGTGGCACTAGCCACCTAAGAAATGCAACGGCAATTGGATGTAGATGCAGACTTAACGTCTCTAGAGAAGCAAACAATGTCTGCTCACGGTCCCACTTTGGTTGGTAGGCAAGCCCAACTGGTCTCCATAGAAAACGTGTCGGGAGTCCCACCCGAGAACTGCTACTGCAGCCTGCAGGTTGCTGTTTGCATAAGACTCATGAATGGAGCTTTAATGCATTTGTGCAGACAAAATCTGCATCCAGTTCCCCCAGCACTTTTTCTCATGAGGCTAGTCTCCATTGGTTCTCGCCATAGATGATGAGTTGGAAGTGTTATATCAGGCTCAGCCAGGTGGATGCTATGGAATAGCTTCTGTGCTATCTAATTTCCCCATGCCTCCTAATGTTGTAGTTACAAATATATGGACAAACATAAAAGAATTCAAGAGAAATCAGATCATCAGTTGGTTTTGCCCAGGGGATTTGTAAGGAACTAAGGATCAATGCTAATGGCAGCGCTTCATCATTGCGAGGAGAATTTCTCATTGCTTTGTTTTACTGGAGGTGCTACTAACATGGTTGCTAAATTCGTTGCTATTCGGAACTGCCTATAGTTGACAAGAAAGTTGCCTTTGAGAACGTTATTTTAGAGGTTGAATCTGTTTCGGTAATTACCCTCCTCAAGGCTGAGGAGGTGCAAGTTGCCAAGTGTCAATTGCAAAGCCTACTCTTGCACGCCGATGCCCTTGCTAAGTATGAGGAAAACACGTTTACCATGTACAACTTCACCAAATTTGGAGAATTCTTCTTGAAGTTTCTCTGATGTAGTTCTCTTGTTCAGCCCTGCATAACCACAGTTAAAATTATGACATCGGCCTTTAGTTCGAACTGAAATCTCACAAAAATGACATGTCGTATGGGCATTGAACCTATGATGGTGCTATGAGTAACAAATGCAAGTATGACTACTTAACATGTGATGAGTTTTTCAAGTGCTTAATTCGGTTGATATTGCAAGACAGTGCCCAAAATTTAGATGAACTCAGATGCCTAATATGAAGAGAGGAAGGTGCTAGAGGTTACAAGGGCCAGGAAGATGTAGGGCTGATCTTTGTGAATGAACAGAACCTACAAACATAGAATGGGGCTAAGGCCAAAGAGGATCCGGAACAAATGAAGAATAACTGGAGCAAGATGGAAGAAGGTTATAGAGGGAAGAACGTTTGCATCCAAAGTGGAGAAAATTCGATTCAGGAGCCAAATGGAAGTCACTTTTTGGGGCGTCAAAATGGGTAAGACCTTCACAGACACGTTGATATAGCACACAATAGCTTTCACCAGATTACTTGACTGGTAGTGTCATTCTCTTTACTTGGCTCAAACATGAATATTTAATGAATCCATGAGTTGGCATGCCCTGAGGTGCCCATATAAAGTCAAACCCCTCATCAAAGGGCGGAGTAGAAGATGAAGGGTCCGGATTAAAATCTGAGGAGCAAGAATAAGAGACAAAAGCTTTTATTAGTCCCTGCTGTCTACAGTCCTTCCATTATCAAAAAGTCCTCCCATTTCACCATAGGCCTCCTACATCTCTGAAGTGAACAGAGAAAGGTAAAAATGAAGATTGCAGTGGCTCTCTCTTACAAAATCGTTGAAACTTTCAAGTCCTACGAGCAAAAGATGCAATGGTCATACTCAAGGATCTTGTCAGGTACTTTGTGAAATTTCACCGTGGAATTATTGTAGAGCATTTATTTAATAGACGATTGAAGAATGGAAAAAAAGAAGCACTTGAACAATTTAAAAGGTCAATAACACATTTTTTTGTGCTTCCTGCCAGTAGCTGTTTTTGCTCTTAGAGCATATAGAAGTGTTTTCTGTTCTGAACGATTTCTGTAAATTTGCAGCAAAATGCAGCAATTTTGTCACGAATTGTGAGATTTGTTTCTGTCGTGAGTGTGAGTATGCCATCTTTTGATATCAATATGCTAATGTCTTTTACATCAGAATCTTAAATGTAATAGAATGCAGGTGTAAAATGATACAGAAAAGAGCCTAACAAATTTCTGTACACTGGCGTATTGTCACTTCTAACCTTTTTCTTCCGTAAATCAACTTTGAACGAAAAATTTAACCGCTTAAAAGTGTTTGAAACTTTTAGCGACCATTTTCGCTTAAATAATGTCGTACTTAAGTTTTTCTGTTTCCTTTATCCACCCAATCAAGCCTTTGAGTCATATTTTACCATGATATGTAATACTTAGGCAAGAAAATTTGTGATCTCCTATGTGCTTTTCATTCCCAGCAGCAAGCCCGTCAATTATTTCATTCTGGTTGACATACATACAATAGTTTCAAAAGTAAAAACAACAGTGCAGTGGAGCCTTTTGCAATTTGGAAATTTAGTCTGGCTTTAGACAAATTTCTGATGTAACTATTTTTTAGTAAATATCTACGTACGTATATAAACCTACCTTGCATTAGCAAGGTCGGACTGGTGTAGTTAGGACTTATTCGTGTTTATAGGTTATTACACGAACCAAGCTTGACCCCTAAGTTAGGGCTTTTTTAAATACATAACCCAATTGAACACTACATGATTGTTCATGAACAAGCACATGCACAGGTCTATCGCATAACCATCTCTAGTTATAGAAACGTCAGGGTTGAAACCCAAACTTAAACATCACCATTCTCAGTATGAGGTTCAAGTTTGTGTCAAATCAAGGCTTGAATTGCCTGCAACTGGTCAACGGGAAGTGAACGGGCAATAGCCCAAGTCCAAGTACTAGAACCTGGATCTTTCACACCACAGCATAATTTAGGTACTACAGCTAAATGCTTAAAAAGACTAACCCGTACTATGCAATACGTGATACAGTACATAAAGAAATTTCAATGCAACCACGGATGCAATGTCTAAGAGTCCAGGTGATGCCTTTAATTCTATTGCCAGTTGCAAGGATAAAAATCACCATAAACCCCAGGTGATCCGGATTGTAAGAGAGAATAGTTGCTAAAAGGTAAAAAATTCAGATTATTATGGTCTAAATTGTGAAATCACCCTTTAACTCATTTTTTTCCACTGATGCAGAATCATTTCATTGAGGTGGGTGCTCTCCGTTAGGGTCTAATTTTCACTTATTAGAGACATCCAAAAACATCTTATATCACTTAATCACTTAATCATGTAGAACTAAATCACCTGACACACTGTATGTATGTATGTATGTGTGTGTGTGTGTGTGTGTGTATAAACATGGGGTACTTTCCGGTATTGCTTTTTGCAAAATGATTGGTAATGAAAATCACCTGAGACGAAGAGGGTTGTTGAAGGAGGATTGGAATTAGCAGCGGCGGCGGTAGTTGCAGCGTTGGGAGTTGAAGAGAAGAGAAATCGCCTAATTATTCCTGCTCTGAACGCCATGTACTTCACTTGAGCAAATTGTTGCTCTATTCCAAATGTAAAACCCTAGTAGTTAATAAACCCCTGGGCATCGGGTGGGTCAAAAAAGCGGGTCCAAGTTGAGTAATCTTCCATCTTTGGTGAATTGGGTAATTAACTAATGATAAGTACTTAATCCACCCACTCTTCCTTTTACGAAAATTGAGCACAATTAACGAAAGTGTAACAGATTTATATGAAATGTCTTTTTTGTCCTTCCTTTTAACCTGTTAATTAACAGAACTTTTGCCCAAACTCTCTCACAGTCCAAACCCACGTGATTTCTCTGGTTTGCATATCAAACCCTAACGGACCGATCTCTATTTCACGAATTTGCCAAAGAACGCGTGCAGTCTCTTCGGATCAACGTCGGACTGGACATTGCCGACGTAGATCTTTCGTGCCACCACGTCATGTCCCTACCCCGACGGGCACTGGGTAGGTCGAGGCCAGCTGGCACGACGCCATTCGGTTATTGATCTTCATCCTTGGGTGTTGTAAGGCCTTCGCGGTTGCCGCAACTCGAACAAGACAAAGCTAAAAGCCCTCGGCCTTGCCGGTAGCATGGTCGATGACGATTCAGTCCTCGATTTCGCCGAATGGTTCGAAAGCGGCGGCTAGGGTTTCTCAGGTGGTGTCCCAGCCGAGGCCGTGGACGAAGATCTGCGGTGGGAGACATCGCGGTCGGCTACAGGGCAGACGCAGGCAAGGACGGAGAGATCAACGTCGATGAGGAACCCGACAAGGTGGTCCTTAGTGTAGGGTTCGAGGAGCTTTTGGATCTTCTCGGGTTGGAGTAAGGACGGGTCGTCATCGGAGGAGGAGGAGGAGGAGGAAAAGCCAGTGGCAATTTGAGGGTCTTGTTTCTTGGTGGGGACTGGTATGAGGGGTTTATCGGGCTTGATGAGCTTCTTCTTCTTCTCTAGCTTTTAGTCAATCTTGTTGGTTGTGGTGTTGTCCGTTGTTTCCTTGACAAGCTTTCGCTTCTTCACTTTGACCTTAACCATTGTAGAGTCTGCATTGGGAGTGAATGTGAGGGCTTTGTCGATAAGGGGTTCTCAGAATCCAGATCCCGTGATTTTGCATTGTTCAATAGAGGTAGCAAAGAGGGCTACTAGAGGTTGTTATGGGACGAAATGAGGGCAAGGAGGGGGGGTGTTTTAAGTGTTATAAAGTTTCTAGAAGGGTATTTTTCATTTGGGGTCTCAAATGTTTTCCTCCAAAAAACGCAATTATGACCAATTTTCGTAGTTGAGGGGAACTTAGGGTGTGTTCGATAACTCATTTCAGCACTTAAAACTGAAAGTTTTCAATTGTTTAATATTAAGTGTGTTTGATAACGTATTTTTTTAAGCACTTAAAATAATAAGTGATAGGTAAGATAAAAATTAATATTTTAAGTCACTCGTGACTAACTTATCACTTAAAGCGCTCAATGATTTCTCGTTAAACAATTTTCCCCTAACTGACTAATCTGCCCTCCATCTTCCTTATCTGCCTCCTTTTCTTCCCCCTATACTTCCCGATCGATCGTTCCGCAACCTCTTCTTCTTCTTCTCCCCTGAAGCGATTTCTTCTCAATGCACTCCAACCTTAATAGCATGTTTGTAATTTCTTTCTTCTCATGGTGCTTGTGAATGTAATTAGGGCCTTTTTTTTTTTCATTTGTTTTTGGATTTGAAGTATCCTTCATTGATATCGTAATACATCCAATTATCCAATTGTTTAACAAGTTATTAAAGTTTCAAAAAATAGAGTAAAAGGGTATTATTGTCAAATTAAACAGTTTTCAGACTTCAGTTATTCTGTTTTATCAAACAGAATATTACTGATTCAGAACTTAAATTTTAGACATGACCAAATTTTTTCAGTACTTAATATTCAAAGCTTAAAATTTTCAGTTGTACAAATTCAGCACTTTAAGTCTTCAGCACTTAAATTTCAGTTTTATCAAACAGCCCCTTAATATTTAATTTTAAAGTAGAGGGGAGGAAATCACACACCGTGTAAATTAGAAGTGGTCATTAGCTAATTATCCCATTCAATCCTATAGTCCTTCAAGTTTGTTATTATGTTATATTTTAGCTCAGAGCGGAGTTAGGAGCGGTTATTAAAGGGGTCAAATCAACAGGATTGGCATGATTGTGGTAATGAGGTCAAATTTGAGGATACAAATCTTCTACGGTAATCATGGTTACAACAGAGATGTTGTGATTCAAATTACAGTTGTCTGATTAAGGTAGATGTAAGCTGAAGGCCCAGATCAAGCCACATCATCGAGGTATTTAACCTCAGGCTCATCTCACCCCGAACCAGTCTTCTCTATCCAAATCCATATGCCAAGCACGATGACACTACACCTCCTCCATCTTTCAGCGACGGCACATCCACCTCCTCCACCTTCTGGCGACAGTGTATGCATCTCCTTTACCTTCCAGCGACGGTATGAAATGGGCCTAAAAGCAAAGTGATGTACTGTCTCTTCTAAATCAAATCGGCCCGAAGTCGATCCATGGGTAAGGCCATTGAAGAACCATCACCTTCCGCAAAACGACATAGCCTAAATGTAACGTTTGTCTGACGGTGGAGGAAGAAGAGGTAGCCAGGGTTGGTGACGTGGCAAAAGGTGGTGCATCGGATTTGTGGGAGTAATTTGAATGGCTAGGATTGGATCACAGCACTTCTATAGTAACCACTGTTAACGTAGAGGATCCGTATCCCAAATTTGTTTTCTCCTAACTATCTTTCTCACAAAAATCGAAAAACAAATGGTGAAAAAAAAGAAGGTTGACAATGTAAATTTTATACTTAAGGTATCTAGACATATCTTTTACTATGAAATTATTGTTTTATCAGAAACTTGTACTGTACTTTTTAACAACAAAACAAGATATGGACAAGCGCATAATTCTAAATTTCACTTTTTAATTGGAGGTCAAAGTTACGAAGAACTACATTTCTCCCACCCATGAGAATATGTAATCACATATTTTTTTTCGAGAACTACATGCTTCTCGGGCACTGATTTCTAAGTGAAAGTCGTGCACGGAGTACTAGGAGTGATCACGATTCGGGTTGGATGTCACATACGAAACTGACACTGTAATATAGGTTCATTTATATATGTCACATAGTTTTACTTATATATGCTAGTGACTAAATCATAAGAGACGAAAAGTAGACCGAACCTAGGATTTGGATTGAGGTTAAAAAAAGTTATTTATAGATTTAGAAAAACACTATAATAGGTCCGGTTTCAAAAAGACTTAGCCACCAAGTTAACACTCTATTTGAAAAAAGAAAAACATAGCGATATCTTTTAATTTGTTAGTGATCAGTTAAACTATTAGTCTATTTGAATTAAATTATTAGTTAATTAGAATTTACTAATTAAATTAATTTCAACTGTTTAAATGCTAACCCTACAAAGTGTTATGTAAGCTTTGATAGCTGCTTTATTCGCCTGCCCTAAAAGTACTTCCGCCTTACCTGGAGTTGAAGTTACGGTTGAATCGATTTTGATGGTACTTTTTTTTCGCGCTTAAAGAAAGCAAAAAGCTGTTAACAGGGGTGGATTATGATGCCCTATTAGATAGCCGCTGAGATTGGCTAAAGGCATGGGTCATAATTATCGTGGAGCTACTCTTACAATGATCTTACTAGCCACTCTTACTAGCCAAAAATACAATCATTGATGGTATTGTTATGGCCGAATGATCTTACTAGCCACTCTTACATCGTGGAGCTACCTCCTGTCTCGGAACTACGAGATAGGTGACTTTATGCGACTCTTGCTTTTTAGGCTTTGCCCTCTATCCAAATCAAAAATAATCCAGTCAACTAGCTAAAGGTAGCAGCTGAGTCAATTCCCATTGGGAAGACGGGGCTTTAAGGATGAGGGGTCTAAGATTGGGCTATCGGCCAGTATCAGTTGAAGTCAACAAAGAGGGGATATAGTGCTCGCTGTGGAAAGATGGGATATAGTGATGGTATTTGTATTCGTTTTTTGTAATGATGATGAAAAATATATTTTTTTTATATTTTTATCTTTTTTTTATTCGTTTTGGGTACTTTTTTCAAACAGTAGCAAATATTGTGAAAACACCCAAAGAGTGTTTTCACCTTTTTCCGAAAAAGGTGAACTCAATGTCAGAAATTTTTTCCGTGTCAGATTTCTGCTCCCTATCTCTCTCTCTCCCCTAGCACTGCCATGGCACCACCTCAAAAGACCAAAGCCGCCACTGAACCACCATGGCACCACCTCAAAAGATTTCTGCTCCCTCCCTCTCTCTTCTTCATTATAATCTTTCTATTTTGCTTTGGACTCACCATCTCAGGCAGTCGGGGTTGCCTCGGCAGATCAATTTCCACGGCAATCGAAAGTTAATCTTGAAAAGCCAGGTTCGCTCGGCAGTCGGGATGGAAAGCCAGCCATGCGTCGATGGACTCACCATCCACGGCAATCTTTGGACTCACCATCTCAGGAGACAGGTTTGCTCTGCAGCCTGGCGTACGGCTACTCCGGTCAAACATTCAAACCTCATCTTGGGACGACGGTAGATGGGGAAGAAGGTCGGGAACGACTCAATCACGGACTCGTCGTTCTCCGGTGAAGCTGGCGTCGATCCCGTACGGGTACTCAGGTCAAACACCCAGACCTCATCTTGTGGTAGAAGGGGAAGACGGTCGGGAACAACTCCCCCAAGGACTCAATCGTATGGATATGTAAAATACAGGATTTCCAATCCTAGCAGGAAAAGGAGGGAAACAGATACTCAATTTAAAGTGAGTAAACAGAATTCCATACTCGATCTCATAGATACATATAGAATTCTGCGGAAAGCCGTATTCGATGAAATCATGGACTCGTCATTCTCCGGTGAAGCTGGCGTCGATCCCGTACGGGTACTCCGGTCAAACACTCAAACCTCATCTTGAGGCGACGGTAGATGGGGAAGATTTCCAGAGAGTGAGGGGCGGGGAAGGGTGTGGGGAGGGGTTGGAAAACACAGAGAGTGCGGGGCGGGGGAGGGTCTGGGTCATGTAGTGTATATTATAAATAATATAACGATATTGGTACAAAAGTGAAAATGATATAAGTACATAAATCCGACAGAAAAAGTAACTAAAATAAATTGTGAAAATACTAAAAGTATACGAATGAATTTTCTATCTGAATACGAAAATTATGAAAACGAAAACAGAATATGAAAACTAAAAACGAATTACGTAAACGTATGGATCCTAAACTTTTCGAGTAAGATTCGATTAGACTTTAGGATTATCCAAGGTGTAAGTAGGCACGAAACGACGCCGCTGAAATGTTTTGGGATCTTCACATTCACACTGGCGGGTGCAATGAAGTTTCTTCACAACTTCAACACCAATTGCTCTCATCTCTCTGCAAAGTCGTCCACGAAACAACTGGCTCATTCCCGTTAATGGGTTCTATTTAAAAACCCCTCTCATCTGCCCAATTTCCGACAACCCTTCTTTCTCATTTCAAGGTATGATTTTTATACTTGAAGCTCTGATGACGTTTTGTTTAACATGTTTTATGAGGCTCATTATATCTGATTTGATCGGTTTAGTAGCGGATGGTAAATACTTTGGTGCTAAAGCTCATTTCAAATGGTATCTTTCTCGATTCTTCGTTTTCTAAATTAGGTTATCATGAAAAGTTGCTACCCTTCGTTTTTGTTACTTGAAAAGAGTTAATTGGTGCATGTGCATAGAAATTGGTATCACATTACACTGAGGTGGTAGTGGGAGCGTGATTTCCAGGCACTTTTGATTCAAACGCGCAAGATAAGACTTTTTACAGTCCAATAGTGCCTTCTTTGAAATATAGACTTGGTATAGTCTTGCATGAATGCAGCAGAAAGAATAACCAAGTAACCGTTCTTTTCGGGGTGGGGAAGGGGGATAAAGTATACTAACTCTATTTTGAACTCCCGTCTCTTGTTCTCGAGTAAACAGTTGAATATAGTGTGCTGATTTTGCGAATGGTCTTCTCATTTTCTGGCACGCAGTTGTTTTAACCTTCTGAAGTTGCAATGTGATTGAAATATGAAATGAAACAACACTTGCTGTATGTGGACTGCTGAGAGTTTCAATCTAAGTTGAAGCGGATAGTTATTTAAGTCCTATCGGTTAGGAGTCAATTGCATATAGGTCTATTTCATAAAGTTTTTCAGAGAAGTGACTCGATTTTTTGGATAAACGTAAGTTTAGAAAGTTTACTAGCGAAGGTTTCAAGCAAACACAATGGAGCACATTGATTCATGATTGATACTCAAATTTGATTTTCCTTACTTTTCATGGTGAGTTGGTCATTTAGTTTACATTTTATAAAAGATAGGGCGGTTCCAGTGGACGAGGCTTCCCCGATTGTGGAAGTCTGGGGAGGGCTGATGTCCACAGCCTTTCCATTACTTTCGTGGAGATGCTGTTTCGAGTTCTGAACCCGTGACCTTCAAGTCACGACGGAGCAACCTTACTGTTGCACCAAGGCTGACCCTCTTAACTGGTTTATGTCTTCCATTGTAAAACTGATTGTCATGTAGTTTACGCTTGTAAAATTGTATACGCATTCTGCACTCTGTGATAGGTTCTCTGCTCCAAACAGTAGGAGCTCTGTATATGCATTTCGCATTGTAGGATGGATCTGTTATTGCAAAAAGTAGTTTTTCAGAATGTTTTTTCACATCTATTTTTCAGTATACAGCTCTTCGCTAAGTGTCATTGATGTTTAAGCATCAGCGTAATTAGGTCCTCTGCACATAAGTTCTTGTGCTGATTATTTTGTTTTTTATCTTCATCTCTAAATTAATACAAAGTGATTTGTCCGCTGCAGGACCAGTGTAATATCCTCTTTTCTGAGCTTTGAGCACAGCAATGGGGAGTGTCAATGAAGAGAAACTAAGGTTCTGTATCGACAGAGGAGGCACATTCACCGATGTGTATGCTGAAATTCCGGGTCACTCTGAAGGTCGAGTTATGAAGCTGTTATCTGTTGACCCTTCTAACTATGACGATGCTCCAATTGAAGGAATACGGAGGATTTTGGAGGAGTATACCGGGGGGGAAATTCCCAGGAGTTGCAAAATCCCTACAGATAAGATAGAGTGGATACGGATGGGGACAACTGTGGCAACAAATGCACTCTTAGAGAGAAAGGGAGAGAGGATTGCATTGTGCGTGACCCAAGGCTACAGGGACCTGCTGCAGATTGGCAACCAGGCTCGCCCCAAAATCTTTGACCTCACTGTATCAAAGCCTTCGAATCTTTATGAGGAGGTTATAGAGGTTGAGGAGAGAATTGAGCTTGTTCATGATGAGGAAGTAAAACCAGATTCTTCTGCATCACTCGTCAAAGGCATTTCAGGTGAGCTAGTTAGGGTTGTGAAGCCACTAAATGAAGAAGCCCTAAAGCCGTTGCTAGGGCGTCTGCTGGAAAAAGGAATCAGCTGTTTAGCTGTGGTATTGATGCATTCTTACACTTATCCGCGGCATGAAATATCTGTGCAAAAGCTAGCTGTGAGTCTAGGCTTCAGACATGTTTCCCTGTCTTCTGCTCTCACTCCTATGGTTCGGGCTGTTCCTCGGGGTCTTACGGCAAGTGTGGATGCATACTTGACGCCAGTTATCCGAGAGTATTTATCTGGATTTATATCCAAATTTGATGAAGGCCTAGGAAAGGTGAATGTTTTGTTTATGCAATCCGATGGAGGACTTGCACCAGAAAGTAGATTTTCAGGCCACAAAGCGGTTTTGTCAGGCCCTGCAGGTGGGGTCGTGGGTTACTCGCAGACTCTTTTTGGGCTTGAAACAGAGAAGGCCCTCATTGGTTTTGACATGGGTGGTACATCAACTGATGTGAGCCGCTATGCAGGGAGCTATGAACAAGTTCTAGAAACTCAGATTGCTGGAGCTATAATACAAGCACCCCAGCTTGACATTAATACAGTTGCTGCTGGTGGGGGTTCAAAGTTGAAGTTTCAATTTGGTGCCTTCCGGGTCGGACCAGAATCAGTTGGTGCACACCCAGGTCCAGTGTGTTACAGAAAAGGAGGGGAATTGGCTGTCACAGATGCAAATCTCATTTTGGGATATGTAATTCCTGACTATTTCCCCTCTATCTTTGGCCTTAATGAAGATCAGCCTCTGGATATCAGCGCAACTAGAGAAAAATTTGAGAACCTAGCGAAACAGATAAATTCCTATAGAAAGAGCCAGGATTCGTCTGCAAAGGACATGACTGTGGAGGAAATTGCACAGGGGTTTGTCAATGTCGCCAATGAAACAATGTGTCGTCCAATACGGCAATTAACTGAGATGAAGGGTCATGAGACAAGGAACCATGCTCTTGCTTGCTTTGGAGGTGCTGGACCGCAACATGCCTGTGCTATTGCTAGGTCCCTGGGTATGAAGGAGGTGCTTGTTCACAGGTTTTGCGGGATCCTAAGTGCTTACGGCATGGGGTTGGCAGATGTTATCGAAGAAGCACAAGAGCCTTATTCTGCTATTTATGGCTCTGAATCTGTCATAGAGGTCGCGCGTAGAGAAGCGATTTTGTTGAAGCAGGCAAAGCGGAAACTGCAAGAGCAAGGGTTCAGGGAGGAAAATATTACGACTGAAACATACTTAAATTTACGGTATCAAGGCACGGATACTGCGATCATGGTAAAGAAACATACAAATGAAGATGGGTCAGGAAGTGATTATGCTGTTGAATTTGTTAAGCTGTTCCAACAAGAATATGGGTTCAAACTGCAAAACAGGAGCATCCTCATATGTGATGTAAGGGTTCGTGGTATTGGAGTCACAAATATATTGAAGCCACGAGCCTTGGAACCTGCATTAAGTACCCCTAAAGTACAAGGCAAGTTCAAGGTTTACATTGGTGATGGATGGCATGATACACCTCTTTTCAAGCTTGAGGATCTGGGTTACGGGCATGTCATGTGTGGCCCTGCTATCATCATGAATGGTAATAGTACTGTGATAGTAGAACCTTTATGTAAAGCTATTATTACCAAGTATGGAAACATCAAAATTGAAATTGAATCAACTTTAGACACTGTGAAAGTAGCAAATGAAGTTGCAGATGTTGTGCAGCTTTCAATCTTCAATCACAGGTTTATGGGTATAGCTGAACAGATGGGCCGTACTTTACAAAGAACTTCCATATCAACAAATATTAAAGAGCGCCTGGATTTCTCATGTGCTCTCTTTGGTCCTGATGGAGGCCTAGTGGCTAATGCGCCCCATGTTCCTGTGCACCTTGGAGCTATGTCCAGCACAGTGAGGTGGCAGCTCAACTACTGGGGTGACAATTTGAATGAAGGAGATGTTTTAGTCACCAATCATCCTTCTGCTGGAGGCAGCCACTTGCCTGATATAACTGTTATTACACCTGTTTTTTATAACGGGGTACTGGTGTTTTTTGTGGCAAGCAGAGGGCATCATGCAGAGATTGGGGGTATTACTCCTGGAAGTATGCCACCGTTCTCAAAGTCTATATGGGAAGAAGGAGCTGCAATCAAAGCATTCAAGCTTGTGGAAAAGGGGATTTTTCAAGAAGAAGGGATCACTAAATTTCTCCGGTTACCCGAGTTCTGATAAATCAGTTCAACACGTCCCCGGAAGTTGCAGGCTTCAAGATAACCTATCAGATCTTCATGCGCAAGTAGCTGCAAACCAAAGAGGAATTGCTCTTATTAAAGAACTTATCGAGCAATATGGTCTGAAGACAGTTCAAGCTTACATGACGTACGTGCAGGTTAATACAGAAGAAGCGGTTAGAGAAATGCTCAAGTCAGTGGCTGCTGTAGTGTCTTCTGAATCAACAAAGTTTGGCGAGGGAGATTCAGTGATCATCAAAGAGGAAGATTACATGGATGATGGGTCTGTTATACGCTTAAAACTTACTATTATTCCTGAGAAAGGAGAAGCAGTTTTTGATTTTTCCGGAACTAGTCCAGAAGTTTATGGCAATTGGAATGCACCCGAAGCAGTCACAGCTGCAGCAGTCATTTACTGCCTACGCTGTTTGGTGGATGTTGATATTCCGCTCAATCAAGGCTGCTTGGCTCCAGTTAGAATCTATATCCCTAAGGGTTCATTTCTCTCTCCAAGCGATAAGGCGGCTGTTGTGGGTGGTAATGTTCTGACGTCTCAGAGAATAACTGACGTCGTACTTACTGCATTTCAGGCTTGTGCTTGTTCTCAGGGTTGCATGAATAATCTCACATTTGGGGATGATACTTTTGGCTATTATGAGACTATTGGAGGAGGAAGTGGAGCAGGCCCCTCCTGGGATGGCACCAGTGGGGTTCAGTGCCATATGACTAATACTCGTATGACTGATCCTGAGATATTTGAGCAGAGATATCCAGTTGTTCTGCATAGGTTTGGGTTGAGAGGAAATAGCGGAGGTGCTGGACTTCATAGAGGTGGCGATGGGCTTGTAAGGGAGATTGAATTTAGGCGCCCTGTAGTTGTGAGCATTCTTTCAGAGAGACGCGTTCATGCACCTAGAGGACTGAAGGGAGGCAATGATGGGGCTCGGGGAGTTAATTACCTTATCACAAAAGATAAACGGCTGGTATACCTTGGAGGTAAAAACACAATCAACGTGGAGGCCGGAGATATTCTTCAGATTTTAACTCCTGGAGGTGGTGGATGGGGTGCCCTTTAATTTTACCTACAGTGTACTTGTTCATGGTCACGAGTCGCTGGCGGCACCTGTTTTCTAATTGCAAGCACTTCCATATTGATTACATGGTGGCATCAATACTGTGAGATGGCTTCCTGTGGATGAATAAAAAGTTTGTTATTCAAGCTTTCTTTCTCCTTTTTCTTGCCTTCTGAACTTGCTCGGGACTATATTCTTTTTTTTTTGTTTTTGTGAAAGCGTCGAGTGACTGAAGTCTATGCCAAATCTTGACGTGTCTTACAGTTGCTTCTATGTTGCACGACTCCCTCTATCAGGGAACCTGGGAAGAATAGATCGTGCAGCCCTACCCTCAGTCCACTCTCTACTTCTTATCTCCTCCATTGAATCTACAATCCTTGAAAGTCTGTATTGTCAGTTGTTCCATATACCCAGTATGAGTTGATGGCATTCCCATCCCAACTTACTATTTTAGACATTTAAAACCTCATGCCCCTATGAGAAGGAGTTGAATCGAGTCAAAGAAAAAGGGCAGGAATTACAATAAAATGGCCGTCAACTTCGTGGACCAGATTCCAGCATTGTTCTTTGCTGTAGAGAGGGTTACCGGAGTACGTCCCAATTGCCTCTACCACTTAATTGCGCCAACATTTACAAAAGTACATTGAGCCGTATGTTGCTCTCCTTTTTCTCATTTCTCGTTCAACAGATTATGCTGTTTCAGGTGAATGGTATAACGCGAGTCTTGTGATTAGTTACCTTCATTTACATCATTTTGTGCATCTGATTAAGCAGGACTCGTGTAAACCTTGGTGATGCCTAGATAATGTTAGTCATTTCTCTTCTCATATCGGACTTGGGTGATCTGTTCTCTGTTCGGATGCTGAGAACAATGATGAAAGTAAATGATACACTCTCCTTTATCAAAGTCAAAGGGATACCTCGCTGAAGGATGGAACTTCCAGGCTTGAGTTTGGAATTGTAGGGTGCATGTAGCTCTTGGACATAAACTGAAATTATCCCTGAGAATCTGCAGGGAGAATGCTACTTAATCCATATGGTGCACGAATTGTCTCTTTCTTTTCTGTGGCACATTGATGATTCCTATTAATTTACCCTTTTGGAACATTGGCAGGAGGCCACTGGTTTGTGGTTACCTCCCTCTTTAAATTTACTTTGCATGGTCTATGTTGGGGATTCCAAAATCCAAGGTCCTTTTTAGGTTCTGTTTGATGACTTGTTAGTTTTCAGTTAAAATTGGAGAAAAAACATGTTTGGCACACAATTTTTGTTCTTTTTTTCTTCAGTTTTGAAAATCAATTTTTAAAAACTCTCATTTAGGAGTTTTAGATTTTCAGTTTTGATTTTTTATTTTGAGACTACCACCACCCCCTCCCACCGTCACAGCCATTGCCACCACCTCCGGCCACCGCAGGCCACTGGCAACCACTGTTGGCAGGCCACTGGCAACCACTGTTGGCGGGCCACAGCCGACCATAGCTAGCGACCGCTGCCACCACCTCCACCGTCCCACAAGCGCCATCGCAATCCATCACAAAAAAAAAACTCAAAATAAAAACTGGGTAGTCAAGTGGCCCAAAAGAAAAAAAAACTCAAAGTAAAAATTAGGTAATCAAACACCCATTTGTTTTTGTAAAAAAATAAAAAAATAAATTGGTTTTGGTTTTTTTTTCTTCTTTTAACCAAACAATCAAAACTGAAAGTAGGTTTTGAATTGAAGTTTAGAAGTGATACTCTTTGATACTTTCACTTGCTTTTGAAATTCTTACAATTATTCTTTGAATTAGGAGTGTCCCTTTTTACTGTCTTTTGTAATATTTTTAGTGACATTTTTTCTAGAATGGCTTGGATTATGTGTCTTTAACATTGGCACCCTGCATCGATCGAAAATGTTCGATGATAACCTCAGGTTCGTACTTTTAAAAGCTATGCATCCGTCTACTAGTCGCTTACATAGTTCAAAAAACTGGATCGGTTATCAAACTAATGAGGCACCATTTAACGGTCTACTGTCAATTGGTGACTCAAGTAAATAAAGTTAACTAAAATTATAATAGAAAAAAATGACTTGATTAAATCCATAATAATGTAGAAATTTCAAGTTTAATGCTAAATTTGTGGCAAAATTACTAGCGTCTTTAATTCCTTAAAACCCAAATTTTTTAAAGATTAGTAATGAGGAAAACTATTTAAGAGCTAAGAGAGTTTATTAGCTTTGTTATTTGTAATAAAGATGTATAATTGTGAGTTTTTTTCTTCTAAATAATACTGTTTTAAAACTTAATTACTAATCTAGTCCATTTTAAAATTTATTTACCCGTATACCATACTTTTTAAAATCGTTATTTGAAACCACGACTTCAAAGTAGAAATCTCTGTTTCAAACAGCGATTTCTACTTATCATAGTTTAAGCTCGTGGTTTTCAAAGAGCGATATCTACTTTAAAGTAGAAATACCACGAGTTTAAACTGCAATAAGTAGAAATTGCTGTTTAAAACAGTAATTTTTACTCTAAAGTCGTAGTTTCAAATAACGATTTTCATAAGTATGGTATGCTGGTAAATAAGTTTTAAAATAGAGTAGATTCGTAATTAAATTTTAAAACAGTATTACTTTGTTTAAAAAAAACTCGTATAATTGCTCAAGTGGCATCAAAATGGTTCATAGATTCTCTAACCTAGACATAAGAGCCAGGTTCAATTCTTATGCCAGAAATGGAGTAGGGTGAATCCCCATAATATATCGATAATATAGCGATGAGTAGTATTAGAACTTGTTAGTTTTAAAAATATATAATTTTCAAATTTTAACCATATAAGAAAAAACTTAAAAACATGAAAATGGAGATAATAGAAAGTAGGGCTAATTACACCTATGTCCCTGAGGTTTGGGGGTAATTACACGCGAGGACACAAAGTTTCAAAATGTAACATTCCGTGACCAAAAATGTTTCAAATGTATCACCCGTGTCCATTCGTTAGGGTTCCATCCAAAAAATATATTGTTCATCATTACGTATTTTAAAAATGGCAATACTGCTCTTGTACAGTATATCCTAAATAATTTTTATAATTTTCAAATTAAACCTTAATTTTTTCAAAACCCTAATTTACAAATTAGGGTTCAATCTTTAATTTCTCAATCTGCCAATTAGGGTTTCAATCTGCCATTTCTCAAAAGTCTAAATCTGTCAATTAAGGTTTCAAACCCTTAATTTGCAAATTAGGGCTTCAAAACCCTAATTTGCAAATTAGGGCTTCAAAATCGGCGGCGTGGTGCGACGGAGCTACCGGCGGCGTGGGGCGATGGAGCTGCTGGCATGGAATGAGGGAGTGGGTTGCTGTGGGGGAGGAGAGAAGAGATGAAGGGGAAGAGTGACGTCGCCGGCGATGCCCACATTCATGGAGGTAGACGGGGTGGGCAGTGACGGGGTGACGAGGAAGGAGGAGGCATGCGGGGTGCGACGCCGGGGAAGGGGAGGCAGGCGGGGTGCGGCGCCGGGGAAGGGGAGCAGGCCGGGTGCGGCGCCTGGGAAGGGGAGCAGGCGGGGTGCGGCGTCGGGGAAGGGAAGCAGGCGGGGTGGGTGGATGACGGGGAAGGGCGAGGGGGATGCAGATGGGGTGGGGAGGGGTGGGGGGGTGGGGTGGTTAGAATTAGGGTTTTTCTTTTTCTAAAAAGAGACAATGGCATTTAAAAAAATAACTTTTTAACATAAAGGCAATAAAGTCATTTTGTTAAAACCGTTAGGATTTTTAGGGTTCCGTTTGTCAATGGACATAAGTGTTACATTTTGAAACTTTGTGTCCTCGCGTGTAATTATCCCCAAACCTCAGGGATATAGGTGTAATTAGCCCTAGAAAGTAAGGCTAGCTTACTCTGGAGAGATTTGTCGCTTTTCCGGTTTTCACATTTCATAATTTGGCCTAGTGTTGCTCTGCAAGATTTCATGCATCTATTCTTCAGGCAAAAGTTTTTGTCTTGTTTCATCTTTTTGCTGTAATAATGTTTGCGTGTGCGCTGATAACTTTTATAAAACTATATTTTGTTCATTAATATAGTGCTGGTAAAGTTTTATCAATAATCGAAAGAAAAAGGAGATAGTAAATCAAAATTTAAAAAACACGCAAACGGTCATGGAAATAAGTGAAAAAGAAAGAGAAAAAAAAAAGGGGTTCGGGGGAGGATTCTTTTCAAATATTTTTCCTGTTTAAGTCGTAGATTTTAATTGTAGGTCAGATCTCAATGAGATGAAATTCCTGGGAGTGGACACCTCACCCTTTGATTTTCCCGCGCTGCTGCATCAACTGCCAGCTATAATCACGTCCGCCTTTCTAATCCCCAAAAAAGGCCCTAATTCAGTCAAAGCCACCGATATGGCCACCGCGCAACCCCCCGCCGACAACCGTCGCCACGACGGAGGCGGCGGCAAGCAAAACACGTGCTCGTCTTACTTCCAGAAAACAGTAAGTTAGAAATACTTCGTAGTGTGCTTAAGCAACGTCGTTTGGTTGTTGTTGTTGTTTGATTTTGCACTGATTGAGCTTTTTTCTTGTTTTTGAAAAGGTTTGTTTGGAAGATTGGTGGCTAATAAAGGTCGAAAATGGTTTAGAAGGGAAGAGACTCGGTGTTGCAGGGTTTACTTCTCGGGAGTGAGCCCTTTTTCTCTTGCTAGGGTTTAATTTGCCCTAACACACGGACACACACACACACACACTCTAACACGGAGAATTTGTAATTTTAAAGGGTTTTAGTGGCGTCTGAATTTTCACCTATGTATGTATAAAAATCGTCACTTTGGGGTTATACACTACACGCCTAAAATATAATACTCCATCTGTTTCGTTGTTTTTGCCCCCTTTTGTCCCATTCATATGACTTTGCCTATTTGAGTATTGTTTTTGCGTGAGTTTGTCTTGTAAAATGATACGTACTCGATCTACTATTACTATCTGGGTTCATTTCAACGTTTAGGAGCTGAAGGTCTTTCATAAGAATTTGCAAAATGTCAAAATGTACAAAAATAATGAAATGGAGAGAGTGGGTTGTGGAAATAGCCGAGAAAAGCATGTGAAAATTGCACAGCCATGTGTTGGTGGATATGGGCATTATAGTGCCAAAGAACAAAGTCTGTATTTGTGCCCTTATGATTCATGATTACTACATTACATGCCGAACTAATCTATCTCTCTTAAACTCGTGTCTTTCTAGTGTAAGTTATTTGGACCTTTTTGGAATACCAGTAAGTTGTAGAGAAATTTATTTTAGCTTTTTCCACCATTTGATTTCTGTTGAATATGTTGGCAATGGATTTTTGCTTCTCTGTTGTAGTCGTGGAGCTCGACGGGCATTTTGCTCGGCACCAATTCTGAAGAGATATGATGTCTTCACTCTCGAGACGATTGACGGGATATGTGTAATTATAAAAGGCTTCCTGAACAAAGCTCGCACTGGGGAAAATGGTTTTCCCTCTGAGGTATGCAGATATATTTGTAATGGAAGTTATCAGCAAGGAGATAGCTTTGTCATTGCATCCATCTTGAGTGAATACAGAGTTCTGTGTGCCATACTACCGTGATTGACTGTCAGTTCTTGGTCCTGGTTCACTTAGTGATTAAGTGCTGTTGTAAGAGAAAAAGGCAGGTAATTTAGGAGTAACTAGTGGCGAAGTTATGAAGAGACCCGAGGGCGCTGTGGTCACCCTCATGTTTTTTGCACAATCTATAATAGCTAGGTATTAGCGTAATTCTCATACTTGGTCTCCATCATTTTTCACTTCCGAAGCTCATTTACGGTCACAATGCTCTTCTTTCTTTGTTTCTCTCTTACTGATTCTCTCTCGCTGAAGCGTCTAGCACGCTAAGTAGGAATCTCCTTGGGTTGTAGAGTCGTATACTGTCAGGTTCGATGTTTTGTTTGGATCTAATTGTTTAGTATATTGTATTTCTATTTTACTTTGTTTTTCTACTAGCTACTTTCCACGTTTTCATGGGTTTCTGCAACTCTACTCTTAAGAAACTCATACACTTCCGATTACGCATTTTGATAATAAAATAGAACAGATTCTAGTTTCACACTCTCAAATATTTGTTTTCACCTGACTGTTTTTAAAGGTTAATTTTCTGATCACTAATGTACTTCTTACGGGAAAAAAAATTATATGAAAAAGCATAATATTACTCGTCAAAATTTTGTATGCTAAAAAGTGCTTCGCTTAGTGAAATCAACAGCTCATATTTTTCAATCAGGTGGCTTGGGTAAGTTGAGATGAGTTATACTGGCAGAATGTTACAGATTTTAGGTGTTTGTGAAGGTTATGTACCAGAACATATATCGTCTTTAGCAAGGTTTGATGGGTTGGAGAGGAAGCAACGCGGAAACAAACAGTCTCAAAGTTTAAATGTCTTACATGTATTGTTCGGTTTGCACTAAAAAAGGTTGTACATAGTGCTTATCCTTTTAGGTGCTTTCTCGTATCTGAAGTGCGAGTTAATTTGAAAATTTGTAAAGAACCTGAGGTTCCAACTTACCTGAAGGGCCAGAATTTACGAGCACCAGGAGAAGATTGAATGGTAGTAGTTTGTGTTCAAGCACAAACTCTGTTCCAAGAATCTGGAAATAACCGAATCGCAGACCGATAATGTAGATTATGAGAGGACAAAATTGTAAATAAGCCTTGAACAAAACATTCCACGAGGAATGGCATGGATAGAAATGAATTGTTTCATAGTATGGAATCAACTCTTGGAACTGTGTTACCAAGTCTTTGGATCTTATTTTAATAGTGTAAGCAAGGGGTCTTGGGAAGATCTTTGGAACCGGAGACGTGGTGGGGTAAAAAGGATAAAGAAAACCGGTTTGTTATGGAGCAAATAGCGATTAGCTTGGTAGCACAAACACTTTCAAAGAAGATGATGTTTTGGGCATCCTACACTTCATGGACACTCGCGACCATTGTATTTGACGATTCTTTGGCTTATTTATTGTTTAATGCAGTCCTTTGGGTTTGAAAATTTTGTGAAAGCACATTTTGGAGTCCCGTTTATAACTTAAATTGCATGGACTGAAGCACTGAATAATTGACCTGTGTCGGGTACAGAAGCATAACAACTAAGAATGGATACGGACGTTCCATAAAGACATTCAAGTTGTCAATGAGAAAAGCTACAATGAAAAAATAACTCAAGTGCACCAGTCAATAGAGCCTTATCTTCACAACAAATGTTATTATGTGCTTATACAAGCCAACTTGTCTAATCCGCATGAATCAGGAGGTTGGAATGCTTAAGCCTGGGAGGTTGTTTCACTAAAGCTCCACAATATGGTCATAAACTTGTCAGTTGGAGATCTAATGCTTGAGAGTGGAGGAATGAATCAGTCAAAGTTGTATTTGCGAGAGATACTCGCAATTTAGCTGCTCTCACTGGCAAATCTTCAATGCTAAAGGTTAATTATGTGGTCATTTTGTAGTTAACTGTATCCAAATGTTACCTGTAATAGATATCAATATGAAAATCACTCATAAGACATAAATTGCAGGAATGGTTCATTTTCTTTCTTAGTTTCTGTTTACTCGTATCCTAGAAGCTTTAAAGAAACATTCTTATTGTCACGTTCCACAGTATCTGTTGTCTGTTTAGGTCCGTGCCTTTGATTTTTATATTGAAGCTCTAGGTTTTCCGCCTGCGTGTAGTATAACTCAAGTTCTTGTATACTTGGTGTTTGCACCAGCATGGTCGGATGTTGCATTTCTTCTGGTTGCATAAATGTGTTTACTACGTGCTTCCTCCAGTCTTTCACATGGAGACAAGAACATGTTTGACTCTAGTTATTTACAAGACTGAAATCAGCATTATTTACATATAAGTTGATGTTTAAAGATAGCCTTTTTACTAACAGGTCTTCAGCTACTTTGTTTTCGGCTTTCCTCCTTTCTGGGAGGAATGTGCTGAAAAGTGCTTGGAGGGAAGTTTTACTCAGGATGTCGTTTCAAAAGGTAACCTTGCCATTGACTAGTTTCTCATGAACTCATGCAGTAGGGGGCAAAATTTCGATCTATTTTAATTAATTGAATCTTATATCAATGTCGAGGACAGAGTATTTTGAACACTGACACGTCTCTTTTTCTATGTGCTGAATGTTTGCAGCGAATGGTAGCCACAAAGATTTTAGAGAGAGAATTCCTGAAAATTCTGAGAACCCTTGTGGTAATGTAAGCCATGATGACAGCACCTAAATATTTATGGTAGTAGAGGAGTGTGAGGATATGGTATTAGACAAGGGAAATCAGTATAGTGCTCATTTTGAATCTTCATTTGAAGTTGCAAAATTTATGTGCTACTAAGCTTATTATTCATTGATTGATTACTTCTCCGTAAAAGAAATTGTATCTGGCAGAACTTTATGGCTAACAAGCTTAAATGTATTGCAGCAGGAACTCAGGGTCCCTGCTGATGCTGGCGTCTCTAGTGTTGATGTTGAAGGTACAGTGGACAAATTTTCATCAACGGCAAAAAATGAGGGTCATTCACGTCCTGAAGTAGATCATGTTAGCAAAGATAATGATTCTTTAATGAATGCTGGGATTGAGAACTGTTCTTTATTAGAAGATCCTTCTACAGAAGCTGTAAGTGCACTTAACATGGCTTTGCAAGTGGATGAATCAAGTCATCGGAGTACAATATCTACAGAGGGGACAGACTCTAGAGAGAGCGGGACCCCTGGTAAATCAGAGGGAAAAGAGTCACAAATTTTGCCAACTCCAGATAGTAATGCCAATGCTTGTGATGCATCAGTGGAATCTTCAGTACCAAACACTTCTAATGTGCAAAGTGCTACTCCATCAGTTTTTTGTGAGGCTGTATCTACTGAAACCTCGTGTGTGAATACATGTTCAAAAAGGTCTGACAGGTCAAAGAGAAGTGAAAAAGATAGCAAGGGAAGGCTAGGTGGGAACACCAACATTTTTCTCGCTTCTTCATTTCAAAACTCTGAGATTTTGGTTAGATGTGATAAAGAGAATCCAGTTGGTGTTGATGACTTACATTTATCTACTGGAGGAACAGAAAAAGTTGCTGAAATTCCTAATGCTCAGGAGCTACAAAGAAATTGTCCGACTGTTACAATGAGGCAACCTACAGGGTCCCCAGGATTAGAAGGGGATGTCTTTGCGTCGTATATTGTGGATATGGATGAACATGTTAATCTAAGTAATAAAGAGGGTAGAAGAGAGTATAAGTTGAAGACTTTGAGAGACCATAAGAATAGCGATGTTGCATCTAAATGCAATGATAAGATTAAAAGCACGAAGAATATTTATGCAGCTGGGGCCTTCGAAAACCTTGGCACAGTGGACGTGAATAATATGTCATCACTTTTAGGTGCTGCGTCTGGGGGGAGAAAGGACAACTCAGAGGAAATAACTAGCCACTCCGAGGGTAGAAATTCGAGGACTTTAAGAGACCATAAGAAAGCTTATGTTGCACCTAAACGTACTGATAAGAATAAAAGGACCGCATCTGGAGTCTTTGAGAACTTGGACACACAGGATGTGAATAACATATCATCTACTTTGGGTGCTGCATTTTGGGGGAGAAAGGACAACTCAGAGGAAATTGCTAGCCATTCTGAGGGCAGAAGTTTGGAGCAAGACTCAAGGTGCTCAAAAGGAAATAAGAAGGATGGCCAATCGACTGCGACTACTTGGCGGAGGTCAAATTCTGTTTCAATTGGTGGCTTGGGTCAAGCCATGAATGCTAATGCTCGTGTTAACAGTGAATTAGGATGCATTAGTCCCTCAGATCTGTTCGTTGCTAGATCTCAACATCCTGTAACTGATTTAATAGCTAAAAGTCTTGATACTGGGCGTAAGAAAGATGGTTCTGAGAAAAATGCTAGGGTTTCTACTAGTGTTGCAGGTCCAAAACAGGATCAAAACCATAGAGACCATATGATTCAAGCTGGTTCACTGAAGAGCACAGATAGAGGAAGCATTACTACAGAAGCAAGCACAAATAGGAAGAAGGCTAAAAGGAAACTGACTTATGTTAGTAAGCCCTTCTTGGCGTAACTATTAAACTAGTTTTGCATTTTTCTTGATTTTAGTACACCAACGTACTTTCTGAAATGTTGTTGACCTCTCCTTGCATATGCAAGCTTTTTCGTGCTTTGTTGTTTGAACAGTAACCTGCCAGGATCAAGTTCTTTTGTGATATTTATATCAAGCTGGATTCTTATCGTGTTTTGTTCGCCAAGATGCGGTTTCTGCTGTCAATTTAAATTTGTTCCATAGATATATGTTTATCTTGTAGCTGGACATCAATTCTAGTAAGCAATTGATGCACATTGCAAATTGTATGGTAATTATTAGTCTGCTCCAATTTTGCCACTCAATTATAAATGCAACTTAAAGCAATTTGAAGGGGACTAGTTCAAACTAGGAGTGAGAATGTCTTTTCCCAAATTGTATTTACAGTGCTAAATAGTTGTGATGGCACTAGGGATGGCAAAGATTATCAGCTAAAAGAATGTTTAACATGCCTTCTTCCTGTGTATTTTGGTGTAGGATACGCTAAAAGTATTCATTACCTATATTTTCATTTTCTATTGGCATTTAGATAACTGCTCTTCCTTCTAGCTTTAACTTGTTTTTTGTTAGGTTGTCCAAGTGTACTCAATGTGAGTTTTACTTTTTGATCAATTCTCTCAAATCCTCTCTCGTCTTCTTTTCTGTTTATATAGGAAAGTCCAGACACCCAAAGAGGAAAGGAGACACCACCTATTGTCTCTCCAGAATCATTGAGTTCCAAAAGATCGAGATCAGGTGAGTTCGTCCCTGTCTCGTTCCCACTTTACATTAATTTGTATCCAAAATGAAGAGTATCACTCCTGATAGATGATTGACTAGCTGCTATATCAAGCGATCTTCTTACCAGTTTTGTCATCTGTACACTTAATCTTGTTCCCCCTTTTGCAGGGAGATTACTCTTACCCACCCTTGAATTCTGGCGCAACCAAACGGCAATATACGATGCGGTTTGTGCTACTAACAAACACTTACCACCAGATAAATTGTCTGGTGACAGTAGGAATTGTTACCTAGCTACTACTTGTACCTGTCCCAAATTTGTGTATTAGATTCTTTTGGATTATCTGGAAAAGGTACAAAACAACTATGCATCATATTGCCGTAAGAAGGGATCCTTAAAATTGCGAATGACATGGACTACATAATCTTGAATGGTTTTTTGCTCCCCCTTCTTCTTTTTAATCTTCATCCTGCCCTTACCTCCCCTCTCCTCCGCCTCCCATCCCCCTTCTCTTGGATTTGATGGGCAACATCACTGTCAATCTTGATCAGTCGCAAATGTTTGGTGCAATTACAAAGAGACTTCGTCAATCCCAGATTCGCCAGAAATGCTATTTTGATGGGGGATAATTTACAAAGGCAAAGGACTTTTTGTGTCAGTTGCTGTTTCATGTGTAAACGAGCAGGGAATCTGTGGCCCATCCTTTTTTGCAGTGTCCATTTGCTTATGAAGTTTGGGGTTTGATTTTCAATCTTCGTGGGCTAAGCTGGATGATGCCAGGTTCTGTTTTGGAATTCTTTAGGAGCTGGTCTATGTACAGGAGGAGGAGCGGTAGGAATTGTGGGGGTTTATTCCCTTTGTTTTTTCTGGTGCACTTGGAAGGAAAGAAATAGTAGAGCTTTTGAGGGGTTGGAGTTACCCTTACCGAAGTGGGAGGTTATTTTTTGTTCAATCTTCTCTGCTGGGCCGAGGATGATTATAAATCTGTTGAAGCCTTCATAGCTATTTTGGACAGCTTCTGGCTTTGCTCCTCTTGCTGAATTTGTACTTTTTGCAAATGGGTTTCGCCGTTTGATTGGTGTTTTTTGTGAATAATTATACTTTTCAAGTAAAAAGCAGAGAGACTTCACCAACTATGGGATGAGCTACATACCTGTCATGAAGACACAGTTGCACTTCCTCGCTTTTAGATTGGACTTTGACCCACTTCATGATCACCTGAATATGTCCAACGTCTTTCAGTAGATCGATTTAAATTTTATTCCTCATTTGGAGAACTGCTTTCTCGCAGCGTATGGCATTCTTTATAGATAGCAGTAGCTAATAAAGGGTTCCTTGCATGCAATCTGGAAACACTTTCTGGTGTTGTTCAAATCTTTCCTTTACTAAATTGTTGTCATCATTATTATCGACATTACTTCATATTTAGCTTGCTAATAACAAATTTTATGTTCTCTTATTTAGCTGTGCCTGAACTTTTTATTTCAGGACCGACAAATTATTGGAATTCAGAAAGGCGTGGATGCGAAGCAACCATCTAGAGGTTTGTTATCTTGGTCATTACAATTGTGTATTGTACGTAACAGCACTGAGGTGTTGTAGTAGTCTACGTGTGGTATAAAAGCTTCACCAACTTGTTAGTCTTAGGAATCTTGTTTATAAAGAGGCTGATTGGATCATCATAATTAAATTCATACTATATATTCAAAGAAGGCGCCCTCCTACTTTTGCTGTGCACTTCTCATATAAAACTTTTGTAATGCCTTATCTTGTCCTGCACTCGTATGGAAGTTGATGCACTTGTAATATCTTTTAATCAAAATAATTGCTAAGAAATTTAGCACGTCATAAGCACTTTCTCAACCATGTTTAGTTTTATTGTGTTTTGACCACAGTGCTCCCTCCCTCAGGCCGCTCACAACTTCAGTAAACTTGCTGGCACTGTGGCGCCTGAGTGGGGTAGCAGCAGTGGGTTATCTATCAATGAAAAGTTGCAAGGAGAATGCTTTGAACGGAAGAAATAATGTTACCATATCGGTGTTTTTTAAGGATTTTTGCATTCCATGCCAGCAAAAGGATAATAGAATAGACCAAAAAAACTGCCAAGGCAATAACAACTGCTTTATAGTGGTTGGATCCAACTCACTTCTTCTTGTCTAATATGTCATGAGGGCTTTGTTTTAGCTTACCATTTTCCTTCTAAGATGCGTCATCTGGCGGGGGAAAGTATGTTTCAATTGGTTATCTTTTTTAGTTATCCCCGTAAACGTTAAAATATTTTACCTCACGCTTCCCTTGTGCTAGATTATTACTGCTGTTTATGTTTCCAATTCTTAAAAAAAAACTGTGTTGATATCCTTGATTTAAAGATCCATATTAAAAATGGCTTACACTGTTGGTAGGGAGTAGATCTGAACCTCAGAGAAAGGGGAAGCAGTTGGTATAGGTGTCTTGGATGGTGTCAGGCCATTGTGGCCCAGAAAGGTATGTAAGAATCCTCAGTCGACATAATTCAGGATCAGTTCCCATGCATCTGATCAATTAGCAATTGAGTAACAACTGTGCATGGATGGTGTTTTATTGCTTTTAGCTAACATCGTAAACCATTTTTTTAAATTTTCACCTTGGTGTCTAAATGATGGATCACATCCTGATACCCCCACACTATGAGTTACTGTACTTTTTGTACTTCAAATAGTTTGACACATTTCTTAGTTTTAAGCTCATCTATTTTACGGCAATCTGAAGCTTATTAACTGCGTAGACATTTCTTGATCGCATGACATTACTATGGACATGGTTTAAGTGCATGACATTTACTACGTATATCAAGGAACTGTTTTGACTACGAGGTTTCCTGGAACTGATTTTTCATCCATTCTCCTTAGGCAAGTTTAGAACTTACACATTGTGGCATTTGATTCGTGCTCGAGCTTGTCTGGTCAATATTCACTTATAGAAAGGGGATATCGACTGCCCAGCCTTGTTAAGTGTTGATGTACACATTCTACATCAGCTTTTCTATCCCTACCCCTTAAGTTTCTTATTGTTCTTCCTCTTAGAATTATGCCATCTATCCTCTTGTCCACAATACTTATCTCTTTTGATAATAAGGGAATATGGCTGCTGGCCCTGTAAGGATTCATGTACATGTATATTAGTTAGCTTTTCTATCCTCGCCCTCAGGTTTTATTTTCCCTCTATTTTGAAGAACTATCAATGATACCTATTTCCTTGTGATAGTGTTATCAGGTCGCTAAAGGTTCAGTTGTCTGAACTTTGGGAAAGTGAAAGTATATATAGACTTTTTCCCCATTTTGATGAACTTACAAGCATCCAGGGAGGGGTTTTTCTCTTCTTCAATCTTTTTCAAGAGAATTGAGAGGCATGAGGGGGTGTTGAGAGGTGTGGTTTTTTTTTTTTTTTTGGTAGTAAGAGAATTGCATTGAAAAGGAAAGTCAAGGTTACAAAGTCTGATGAGAGGCGTGGGTTTTGTGTTGCTCAAAAGCAGCAATCCTCTTGTGATTCATTGTATTTGTGACTGCAAAACAGCAACAAGGTTTAGAAAAAGGATTGTGTTCATTTATCAGGTTTAGAATTTTTCCGCTTTGTAGGTTAATAGGAAATATTGAATGGTTCGACACTCTTAACATCTAGAACCGTTACATATACTATTTGTTAGCCAAACCATGACCTGTAGACACATTTGTTAAATATGCCCTTACCTCCCTCCGCCTCTCCTATCAACTCTTGTTCTTTCATCAAGATAACTTTACTGATCCTTTACAACATCGCTTTTACTGTTTCAACAGTTTTAATGGTTTAGATCAATGGTGCAAGACCGTGCAACTTAAAGAACGAGTTACTGCAAACAATTACGCATTTCCATCTTATTAGCTGCTTTTGTTTGTCGTACATGGATTGAAGGCTATCAAGACTGGATATATGACGTTGCCGCAACAAGATCTATAATTCCTGTTTTGTATTTTACATATGTACATAACGTAAATATTTTTGTGTAGATGGTTTTAGAAGTTGAAAGTCCTTTTGCTAATCATGGCATGATATAGTGTAAATACCGTAAGGTATCTTACTCTTGAAATTTCAGCGGCACATCCGTTAATGCCCTTCTAATAGAAGCTCTCGACGATAACACGGGCTAAACAAGAAGAATGTCACCCACTAGTTTCTAAACCCTTGGCCAGAACACATCTATCTCTAGCTCCACTCCACACCATAGGCTTGTTAAAGTTGGCATTTAATTACCAGATCTTACATCAAAAGGGCTCTCACAAAAAAGTTGTTACACATTAATTCAAACACTGATTCTACTTTTTTACTCTCTCGGATGTTGGATTCCGAAGACATCTGGACTCGGGTAGCGGCTATGATATACGACTTTTGTTATATGCTTAAAGACTTTCATCAGTAGACAGTTTGCCTAGGGTCAGCAGATCACAGTTATGGGAGGCTAAAGTCTTCTCCTCTTTTGCTTGTCAAACTAAAATTGATGTATATCAAGACTGGATTGACGATAGTATTATCACGTGATGCTTGTCCGTTATACACTGCTCTTTTGATTTAAATGGTTGATATCATTTTAGAGTGGTTGGTTTTGTTTCGTATGTTACTTTGTTTGGGATGTTTTTTCTATTTGTTAAATCACGACGCGTCATGATTAAAACTTATTTCCCCTGTATTATGCTCTCACACGTGAGCTTTTTATATGCAATTCTCGATCTTATCAGAAAAGATATATATATATATATATATATATATATATATATATATATATATATATATATATATCCAGATCTTACGGATTCCATTACGAGTCCTAATCTACATATATTTAGAATATCACAGTTTTTACTAACGCAAGACACAAGGAAAACCAAACTGATACTAAAGCAAAATTCCCCTTCTTCCTAAGCAATCAGCAGCAAACGTAGGATGGCTGCATATCAGTGACTGCAGGGCTTGTGAATTTTTCATTTCGCTCGTAAACACATCATTGAATCTAATCTTGTAAGTCTGTAATCAGTTAGTCACTTTATGCTTTCTTCTTTATACAAATCACGGAAAAAACAATGTGGCAAAAATTGCTTGTACAGAAGCACGAAAAAAGAGGAACTCCAAGATGAGTTTCAATCATTTATTTGATGACACGAAAAACACAGCACGACGATGCTGTCAACGCCCATGGGAAAGTAGGGATGAAATCCACGCCTATGTAGACATCTCCAAATACTACCTGCAATTGATACAATTATTTCTACACATAAGAACGGGAATATCCACAAACTCACACATCGAGGTTACACCAATCTTTTCTAGGAGAAACATTACCCAAGCATATCCATTCGTCACACAAAATCTAACAAGCAGATAAGACACTCAAGTATACAGCATATTATGGTCGGAATTGTTCAAGTATTAAGCATATCTCTGAAAAGGATGAACACCTGAACATAAAGTAGCCCATTGAAGAGTACTTAGCT
Source organism: Escallonia herrerae (assembly GCA_033070095.1). Classification (NCBI taxonomy): domain Eukaryota; kingdom Viridiplantae; phylum Streptophyta; class Magnoliopsida; order Escalloniales; family Escalloniaceae; genus Escallonia; species Escallonia herrerae. The sequence goes on along the minus strand of JAVXUP010000296.1, from coordinate 282,046 downwards.
CCGGGAGTCCATCAAGATGAAACCATAGTCATTCGAATGAGGAACAAAGATAAGCTAAGGACTGGTAGAAATGACTAAAGCTGGTTGTGGACCAACTCAAAAACACTTCCCAACTCCTTTTTAGACAGTATTCACACTTGCCAAACCGCTAAACACCTACAGGACCACAAGGCTTCGACCATATACTACGACTACTGTTTCCTTTTTTTTGAAGTAAAAGTTTATAGAAGACCGCTAGAGGGAGCGACCCTATGTGCACGAAAAGTATGCACAAAAAGAAACCACCTGTACAATCGAGAAACTACAAGAAAAAGCTAGCAAGGAACCACTGAAATATACTTTCTCCTCCACCCAAAAAGCTAGCTTCGAGAAAAATACACTTGCCAGTTTTTTCCAAGGTAATTCCAATCTCTCAAAAGCTTCCACGTAAATTATACAAATGGTCCTCCATCTATTGGGGTAATGCTCAAAAAGTTTAGTCCTCTACCTTCAATTTTATGAATATAGTAGTCCTTTTCGTCAATTTGAACGTGTGAATTCTTACACCATTTCTTAGTTTGCCACCAAAAAGGCCAGTGACCCGTACTTCACCCAGTAATGGCCCTGAATTTGACCCGGGTATGAAAGCTTATTTTCCATCAATTAAACCCTAGCTGCTGCCATCATCAACGCCACTATACCACCACTGCGAACGACACAAACACCACCATTAGACTCCCCCCAAACCCTCGAGCAACACCAACCAATTAGATTCCACCACCGCACCCTCAACTACCTCCTCAAAGAGTGACGCCTCTTCTTCATCTTCATCGGAAACCTAATCGACTCTACCTTCTTCATCATCCAGTCCACCCTCTCCAAACTGCACCCCACCCCCTCCCCCCCCCAACCCACCCGAGCCGGCCTTCTTAATACCGAGATCTGTCACTCCCAGTAGGCTTCTGTGTTGGCGGCAGTGGTGCAGTTCCGGATTTTGGGGTTGAATGGGAGACTCCTAAGTTCACTCACTGAATGCTGGGTTTGCGAAAGGGACGCAGTGAGTCAAGTCACTAAGCTGAGTATTCAATGGGTTTTTTTAATTTTTCCTAGTGAACCTATGCACGTTTCCTCCATAGATAAAGAACAATTTGTGTAATTTACCCCAAGGTCGAGCATCCCCCCCCCCCCCCCCATGCACCAAAAACACACGTGGTGGGATCAATTTCCACAGCTTCCTAGCACATCGCCATCTCCTTCTGTACAAGGACAGGCCCTTAACAAGTTCACGACTGAATAGGACATGACCCACAAGATCCCCAACACAGGTTGAATTTCAAATCCTTAAAATCTTTGGCTGCTGGACTATGCAACAGCAAATGATTCACCGACTCCACATCATTTTCTTCTCCCTCTGCTTCCCAAACAAAGAAACAAAATCTAAAAGGAGCAGCCGAGCGCCAACTAACCTCCCAAGGGGAAGAGAATTACCCTCCAAAACACCCAATGGAAAGATTTGACGGAGAACATACCCCTCCTATCTTCTATACATAGCACCCTATCCTCACCACTTTGAGAGACGGATGATGCTTGAATGCTTTCAAACAAAATGAAAACAGAATCCAACTCCCACGCATTAAGATTCTGTTTCAATATAAGATTCTAGCAGTGGGCATTTCCAGGAAATGAAGACACCTCCACTACACTAGCTTCCTTATCTCCAGCATCAGAAAACAAAGCAGGGAAAGATTGTGATACAGCTCCTCATTCCCACACCAAAGATCTCCCCAAATTTTCACCAGGACACCACTACCCACAGCCAAATGAATATGCTTTTCAGAGCACAGTAACCCATTACTAATTCCAACCCATAGACTCATCCAATGAGATCTATAAACCACTTTCAGAGACCACGCATCAGCACATAACCCAAAATATCTGTACCAGAAGCATTCTCCCATGCATAGAGATCCACAACCATCATCCAAGCAGAACCGCATTAAAAGGTAGCCAGATTCTTCACCCCCACCCCCCGGCCCAAAACCACCACTTTGCATCGGCTAACAAACATTTTCCCACTTGACCGAATTAAAGGACATGTAATAGGTAGGGAAGTAAAAAAGAATGCTCTTAATAAGAGTGACACAACAGCGATTCTTTCAACTCGCCAACAACCTTTTTTTCAGACCGCTCCACACTAACTCCAACAGGCCCCTTACCGTCTCCAACTTACAGGTTAGCAATTGGAGCACCATATCACAGTGTGCTGCCGTGTTGATTAGAAAGGAAGTGGATAAATACCAGAAATGAAAACAATGCTGACCAGGATGTCATAACAAACCAGAGTTTTGTATGATCATTCAGGAAGCTGCTTTGCATGCCTTCTGCCATTAGCACCTAGACCCTCTATGTCATTTGTGGCAACGTGGAAGGTACATTACAGCCGCACTCCATTACTTAGATTGTAAGTTCTGACCATCAATGTGGAGTTCAATAGGAACTCCAAAAAGCTACCGCTTATTGACACCAATATGCCATGAACTCTATAATCTTCTCAAGCTACACAACATCGGTAACATTCCAGACCATCTCCAGAATCTCTTTTACACTGATCTACCAATGAGAAGAATTCGTTCCTTAACTACCAGAGTGTCAAGTGCAGCGGATTCAGACAACAGCGACAGCGGCCGTACTCTTCTACATATCTGCACTGTTTCCACTGAAGTGGGATTACGTACCCAGGAAGCAAAATGCACTCCCCTCTCAGCACATAACCAGACTTCACCAAGTCAGCTTAACCCATGGCTCCGTCTACAAATTGGAGCAAAATGGGAATCCAATTCCTACTCAACCTACTTTCCATGTTATGACCGAAACATAAGAATATCAAAAAACAGTATCTCACTCAGTGTCTAGGAACCTAAGCAAATCAAAAGACCAGCTTGAAGTAGTAAGTGCAGACCTTCTAAACAGCTTCACATACCCCACTTGGGCTCCTTAGGCTTATTTTTATTAATGAGGTGGACTCAACTAGTAACTGGATAACAAAAAGTAATCACTAGTCCCAGGAGCGAATGATTATAAATCGAGTTAATCTATGTTATACCAGTTGTTTTATCTATTTGCCGATAAGTTAACCAGCAATCTTGCTGGTACTTAAAAGGTTAGAACCATCAACCACTCACAAGAAGTAGGAACTATGAGATTTTCGGTTAATGTGGTACATAGGTATGTCATATAAACCAATCTTAACAGAGGGAAAACAGCAAGGGTGGCAGGGAGTGCCACAAGGGTCCAATCTCTTTTGCTGCTATAGCAGTCGTATAAGACTTCAAATACCAAACAAAAAGTATGGTTGCAAAGCCTCCTCGTGAAAGGTTTCATGTTAGTGTATCAAAATCTCCCAAGGGTGTTTTAGAAGTTCTTGGTGAATCACAAACACACCAAACACGTGCAAATTTTGATTAAATGGAAACGAATAATATGATAGTGCTCTCTTCTTTATGTCATTGGAAAAAACCATTCTTAAATCCTTCCTTAGTGACATGCCATTCTACTCTAAGGGGGGAAAAAATACTTCTAGTTCAACCAAAACAACCCTGAGCTTGCTTTACCCAAGGCCCAGAATCACGCAACTACCAGTACCATACAAAAGCCCAAACCTGAACCAATAAACGCTATTGACCAACAACCACCCAAATAATGAGTCCTGCGCATCCTTGGTCCAAGCTCAAAACAACTCCTAAAACAGCCAAATTGCAGGGTGACCAGCATCCAACCCATGTTCTCGACTCAAGATTTTCTTCAGAGAATCCTTTCTTGAGGGAGTATTTCTCTCCTCATTTCCATTGCCCACGACAAACTTACAATATAGTTGGAGCATATGACTGCCCCCAAAAAGCCCCATGACCCATTATACAGGACACATTCTCATACTCCTGATGAGATCCAACTGCAATCGTTGGCAAACAAGATGCTAACACATAAAAAATCCAACACTAAAAACTAAAATAGCTGTTCTCATAGAAAAACCAAGTGTACATGTGTACAGCAGAAATGGAAGCTAATTGTTACCTGTAACTTTATCTTTTGAGTTCCAATATGGTTGGGCACAACTTTAATTGACTACTAAAATATCGATATGGTCAATTGTATGGAACAATGTATCTTCGCAAATTCGCAGTTAATCTTACCCATATAAAATAATTTTAAAAGATTGTACGTAGTGCATCACAAATAGCATCTCATATAAGTACAGACATGCCAGTGATGAAATGAGGGCATGTGATGCATGATATACAAGCATCTAAAGCTCTTGCAGAGGTAAGTTATCTATGCAATTAACATCTACAAATAATGTGTCGATGCAAATTCACATATAACTTACCTACACGAGATTTTAAAAGCTTGTACATACTACATTAGAAATACATCTCGTAGAAGTACAATAATGCCATTGTTGAAATGTGAGCATGTTATAGATGATATACAAGCGTCTAAAGCTCTCTCACATCACTAACTAATCCACAAATAAGTAGATGCACAGAAACAACCACACATTCTCCCTAGTCCGGTACTATACGAAGGATAAAAGTTACAGTTAAGTCAAAGCTCTCCCCCCACCCCAGTCTTTGCCGCCACCTTGCTCTTTGTCCTCTGGATACTACGGAGTCATAAAATAAAGACTCCTTTTATCAAGCCTTTTTCACTTTGTTCATAGAAAATGGAAGAACCGATAGAAAATATGTAGTACATACGTCTGACTAGATAAAAGCTCAAAGAGTCCCGCCAGACAAGAAGCCAAACTAAAGTAGTCGAAATCTTAAACAATATTTTAATCTTCTCGCCTTTGAGGAATTACCCTTGGGCCTTAATTCTCGAATTCTATGTTACAAGCTTCTCCAGTTTGATTCTGATTTTCTTGTTTTGTTCACGGCGACTCCAATTATGAACAGGAAAGGGAACCTCATTCATGGACCATAGTGCAAAGAAAGGATTGCTAACGGGGAGGAGCAGAACATCCCCTAAATCTAGGAAGGATAGATAGCTAATAGACGCAAGAATGATCTCACCTCCATGACTCCCAATTGCCAACTTAATGCAACAACCTATATGTTTTGTCATAGCACCCTTCGGTGCTGAAGGACAACAAAGAATTTAATAAAACTCCTTCATTAGCGTGTTCAATTTAGTAAAGTACATACTTTTAGTCCATAATCTTCCCACCTTGACATGTTCTGCTGCAAATAGCCAAACTCAGTTTCTCAAGTGTCTGTTCATTCTCAATATAACTCGAGCCGGTGCTAATTCTGGCAATTTATTTAGCGGATGAAACTCTTATAACAAGATACAAGCAATACAATGTCAATTCAGATACAATATCATATCACACTGTGTGCCGTGTAACGTGAGTCTGAGACACGGAGAGCTATACACAAAAGTACAAATCAGGTCAAAGAAATGAATCAGTACCGACTCCAGTAACTTCTACAAATAATAGATCGCATCAAGTATCAATGTACAAGCAGAACTATATATAGGTATCTGGCACGAAAAAAATCAAAGATTCGTAAAAGAATAATGCAGAACTTGACAGAAGTGGTGAAATTAGAGCAAAATTGAGAGAAGTACCTCTTGTGCCTCTGCACGAAGGAGGAGTTCTTGGCGTCCTCCTCTGACAACAAGGTTAACAGATCTCAGTTAAAACGGTTGGAAAAACATGTGTACTCAGAAATGCATGTCTAATAGAGAGGGGGGATTTTGGTAATTGTGGTATACCTGATAGACCGAGAGAGAATTTGGTGATGATGGCGCCGGTGACGGCGAAGCCGACGAGGAACGGCCAGTTGCGGTTCCATTCTCGCCTGAAGAAAACGGGCCACGGATCGAACTTCCTCATCTCTCTCCCTCTCTCTCTGTCTTCTTCAACTTCGAGTCTCTCAGCAGCTGGCGGACACAGTTTTATACATGACACCAGTTAGGCAGATAGTGTGCACGTGCGGAGAGCATCCCACGTACGAGCCGACCCTTTCGATAATTATTACTCGTTACAGATTAGTGCTCCAAAACAAAAATAACCAATAATCTTACCTTATGTTTTTTATTTTATGCGTCGATTAGAGTTTTAATTTTATAGTAAGTAAGCGTCTCCATCCAAAATTTTAAGGGCAAAAGCGTCAATTCACCTGTTATTATGGCAAAAAAAACTAACTTTCGCGACCAGTCACTCTCCATTCCCTAGCCACTGGCCCTCACCCACTTTCCAGACCACCAACTAACACTATCACGCACCCACTAACTCAACCCAACACTGCCGCGCGACAAAATAACAGTGCCACAAGCACCACCCTTTCTCCGGCCAGTGTAACACACAGTAGACTTTATCTGTCTTTTTGTCTCTCTCACCACACAGAGAAAGATACACAACCACTCATTCACCCCCCACCCCATCCTATTGCCCATCACCCACACCCCCCATACCCACACACGTCCGTGCACACCTACCAGCCCATTCGCCCCACCCATTCGCCATCTATGCACTCTTTTTCGGTCATCATTTCGTCGTTTTCTCTCTCGACATTAATGTCACCACTACATTGCAACCCTTTCAGCTCAAATTCATTGCATAGCTGGGTAGATCTCGTGGGTTATGTGTGCGCACACATGTAGATGTGTGTGGGGACAGGGAAGGGGGTTTGGTTGAATGTACGCGTGTGTGTATGTGTATGTTTTCGTGCAATTATGTGGTGGTGGTTGATGTGGAATGGGCAGGGCTGTAAATGAACAGAGCTGTTTACGAACAGCTTGTCGTTCGGTTCGCTAAAAACTCGTTCGTGTTTGTTTACTTCCCAAATGAACAGAACACGAACATCATTTTAGGGCTCGTTTAGTAAACGAGCCGAGCATGAACATTTTGTTGTTTGTTTATTAATGTTCGCGAACATTAGAGCTCTTGTATTTTATAGAAATATAAAATATATGTATTAGTATATTTAATTTTTTGAGGTATAAATAAGATTTTTTTCCTAACCCATTTAGTTATCTAAGTTAAAAACTTAAAGCTAAATATGATATTATCACATCCACACAACTGAAACAAGTCATCCAAACACTCAATCCAAAAAAATCAAGTCTTCAAGAAGGTAGATCCAAAGTCCAAACACTCCATCCAAAAAGTCAAGTCTTTGGGAGAAGAAACAGAAGCTTCATCGCCGACGCCACTCCGTCTCTCCATCGTCGACCCGTCCTTCGTCCCCCCCCCATCGAAGCCTCCTTCGCCCCGTCATTGAACCATTGTCGATGACTTCATCGCCGGCCTATCTCTTGTTGTATGTTTTCCATTCTACATCCTCTTCTTCCTTGTATGTTCTATAGATCCTTTTTCGATTCATCAAAGTCCACAGCTTTATTGTGTCAAAGATCGAGAAATCTAAAAAAATTTAGGGATTTCGGCGGTCGAAGTTTTCGAACTCCAGTTCGGCTCGTATAGTTAAACGAGTCGAGCCCAATTTGCAGAGTCATGAACTCGAACCGAGTTCGAACGCTGATAGTTTGGGTCTTAGCAAACTCGAGCCGAGCTCGATCACACCAACACTTAGATGAACCGAGTTCCATCACACCCATGTTCGGCTTGAACTCGGTTCGTATATAGCCCTAGCAAGGAATTGAAATAGCCCCGAGGCACCTTCGACTAAGTATCTTTTTTTTTTCTTCTAGGTGACTAAGTCCTATTTAGACATATACACCATAAAGACGCATCAACTCTTCATTCCATACTACTGACCTAGGACAAGAGAAAAATGATAGGATCTTTTCTAATCATCACCAAATTCGCTTGCCTACATCCCATTTTCACAGCTTCTTTTTTGATACGAGAGTCCTCCCGGATCCCCCTTTCAACCCTCACCCCTCAATACCCATCCAATGGTGTAACACCCCCAGAAATCCAGAGCTCCGCCGCCCCGAACTCCCTGATCGTTAACCTACTGGATCACATCACACCTGTCAGACATGTTCACTAACACATATTTCAAATCATCTAATTCAGTATCAACTTAGATTTGTCAAATACAAACTTACAAAACTGCTTAAACTTCAACTATTAAAACTTAGATTCTTTACAAACTCGGGTCCTTATAAACCAAGGTAACGGTACTGACCCACGCAGGGGTCTCATTACACGGAAGTGGTGGCCCACTGGAAGCTCACACAGTCTCTAACCCATTCCCGAATCTGCTACAGCTTATCGTCACCTGCAGAAGGGAATCAAACGGAGGGTGAGCTTTTGAGAGCTCAGTAAGGTCGCACAAGGACTACCAACAGGATTACAAAACGATTCCAAAGAATCCAATCAACGACAATTTTCAGAATACCTTAGATGGTCAAAAACTCAATGACTTCCAAAAGGATCAAAACTCATCAGAAATAGGTACCAAAATAAACCAAAACAAACATGACCGATTCCAAAAAGAACAATCGATAACACTACAAGAAAAAGGACTCTTAGCGATGGATATTTCCGTCGCTAAAACCCTAAATCCGTCGCCAAAGACTTTTAGCGACGGACATCCCATTGCTAAAAGTCTGTAATATCTCGAACTTCAGGAGCTGTTTAAAATAGTCATCCGTGACCCGAAAAATAAACGGGCGCTAATTTTGGGTAATGCTTGGGGATTAGTAGTGCATTGAAGCTTAAAAATATTTTGGGGCAAAAATATAGTTTTCAAAATTTTGGGGGCATTTTCATAATTTTACAAAACTTCGGGGGCATAACTGTAAATTGATGTCTTTGTGAAGAAAAGTAATAAAATGAGTGAAAAGGTATCTTTGAGTCACATGTAATTAGATTAATAAATATTAGAAGAATCATGGGGCAAAGTGCAATTTTTGAAACTGCTGGGGTTATTTCTGAATTTTGGAACGTGAGGGGCCATTTTGCAATTTTAAAAATTTAACCTTATGTGTCAATTTTCAGAAAAGAGGGTGCAAGGAGATGCCACCTCATTCTTGTTGATCTGATGACTAACCTCGTTGAATTGTAGAATAATGGATTGAGTTAATTAGAAACAAAAGAAGAAAAACAAAAAGGAAAATTCGGGCATGAATGAATAGTAACCGTGAACCCAGAAAGAAGAAAAAGAAACAGAGGAAACCGGGCAGCTCGGGGAAGGGAAAAGATAGGGGAGAAAATAGGAGAATCCGAGCTTGTTTTCTAAGGGTAAGCCTCTAAGTTTGTTATATACATATTCTAGTGTGTGTTTACGGGTTTGGTGTGCGTTTTTGGGTATTGTGCAGCGGTTGTAAGCACCATGAACACGGTTGGGCAGCCATGGTGTTAGTCTATTTGCTTGAGTGCTTCGGGTGAAAGATTGGGGTGTGAATTATGTGTAAAAGTGTGTGAAATTTGTAATTTAGTGATGTTAGATTATCTTTTCAAGTATTGGAATGTGTTTAGATGATTGGAGTGTGTGTTTGTGAGCTGTGGGAGTTGAATGAATTGGGTCTCAGCTGACTGAAGGAGGAAGACGAGTGTGTGCAACTAAGGTGCATTAGTGTGTGTAATAATGTGAATAGTAAGTGTTATTGTCGCTAAAGGTAGGAATTATCTTAGGCAGTTTTCCATGAATTTTTATAAATAGCTAGAACCGAAATTAGACAAAGTCTAAAACTGTAACCCCCAATATGTTTTCGAGATGTACTCTCTGGAATTTTTTGAGAATTTTTGGAGTCTGGAAAGAGTGCTAAATTGAGGTACCGATTAAAGAACTTTATCGATTTATTTAGCATATCAAACTAAGTTATTTTAACTTGAAAATTTTATGGAAGCCCTATTTTATAGATATGATTTATTATCTAAACTTTTGGGCCATTCGAAGGCCAATAGGTATTTTTCGCGAAACTGGCCTTTTAGCGCTCGGTCCGGACACCGGTTCATGATTTTCGGACAAAAATTTTCTAAAATACTTTTCAGTCCAGAAATGATATTAGGATACTTAAAATAGCGGTTTAAGATATTTTTGAGATTTTTTCGGTGCCGAAAACCCCCAGGGGTGTTTTGGTAATTTACCACCCTGAAGGGGTATTTTGGTAATTTTACCTATAAGAGGTATTTTGAAGTAAATTTACATACAGTAAGATTATTTTAGTGACTTTGCTTATGAAAAAGTCATTTTGAGAATTTAAGTATAAAGGGGTGTTTTGGTAATTTGCCACCCCGAAGGGGTATTTTGATAATTTGACATAAGAAAGGTATTTTTGCATAAATTTACATATGGAAAGTTTATTTCAGTGATTCTACTTATGGGAAGACCATTTTGGTAATTTAAGTCCGAGAGGGGCATTTTGGTAATTTTACACCCTAGGGGCGTTTCAGTAATTTGACATACCCGGTGAGGGGAGGTTCATTTTGAGAGCATGTGTGAGTTCGTATTTAGTTATAATCTTGTTCTGTAGGCTGTATTCTAATGATTCGATTATTCCGTTTAGGTTAAAGCTAAAGACTTCCGATTAGGATAATTTAGCCGCGGATCCAGGTAAGGGATTCTATCTGAACCTTGGGTAAGGACTTTTGCCCGAACCCTTATTCGATTACTTGTACTCGTAAGTACTCCTTTGATATATTTAAGGCTAATGCTGAACTCTGAGTTATGTATTGATATCAGTATGTTCTTGCTCAGAAAACCCTAATGTTGAACCTGAATCGGTTATTTGAAAATCTTGTGATACTCGCATGTTATTGCGGGCTGAGCGAATTTGATAATTGTCTGTATCCACTCTCCCGAATTGTTATGATTATATTCGATAATTATTCGCAATCGTTTTTTTGTTTATCTGTGATTTTTCTTCTGAAATTCTGATTTTTTCTGAATTGCTATGTCTAAATTTGATATATGTTTGTAATCGTTTTTGTTGTTTATCTGTGATTTTTCTTCTGAAATTATGATTTCTTCTGAAAATCCCGAATGCTGACTTATGCCAGTATGATTATTGTTATGAGAACCCGAATTGATTTCGGGGATATGAGCTTATGCTAACGCTCATTGATATTGTTAATTTATGTGTTGACCTGGGTACCTGTTTAGAGGGGAGGCGGTATAAGGCTGGTTGAATCCTGCATGAAACGCAGGCTAGTACCCAAGTGGACTAGTAATTATTTAGTACATCATGCATGAGTACACTGTATGAGCTTGCCATAATGGCATTGCAATCGCCCAGGATCAACATTTGATTTTTGATTTTCTTTAGCTAGAATGATTTGTACTTGGGTTGAAAGCCCTTGACAAGCATTCATTGTACTTAGCTAGAAGGATTTGTACTTGGGTTGAAATCCCCTGACAAGCCTTTATCGTATTATCTGATTTGATTTCTACTCGGATTGAAATCCCTTGAGCAAGGGAAATTTTCGTGGTACTTGGAAATGCGGACTTGAAAAAGATCTTTTATTGATCATTTTGGATCTGTTCTGATTGTTAATATTTATTTTGGTATCTATTTCTGATGAACTTTGTTCAGTTTGGGTAATTACTGAATTTTGATCGTTCTGTGTCTTGAAAATCATCGTCGGTTGGATTTTTCGGAGTCGTGTTATAATCTCTTTTGTAATCCTTGTACGACCTTGCTGAGCTCTCAAAAGCTCGCTCTCCGTTTGATTCCCTTATGTAGGTGACGATAAGCTATAGCAGGTTCGGGAATGGGTTAGAGTCTGTGTGAGGTTCCGGTGAGCCCACCACTACTGTGTAGGGAGACCCCTGCGTGGGTCAGTACTGTAAATTCGTTCTTAGAAAATTTGAATTGCGAAGAACCTAAGCTGTAATGGTTTAAGCTAAGCAGTTTGTGATCTAGTATTTTGAAGAAATTGAGTTGATGTTGAATTAGATGATTTGAAATATGCATTAGTGAACAGGTCTGACAGGTGTGATGTGATCCGGTAGGTTAACGACCAGGGAGTTCGGGGCGTCGGAGCTCCGGATGAACGGGGTCGTTACAAAGTCCGTTGCCTATAACCCCATTACTAAAAGATTAGCGACAGAATTATGTCATCCGTCGAAAAAAAAATTACTTTTACCGACGAAATTATTTACTTTTAGCGACGAAAACTTCCGTCGTTAAAAGTATTTTCTATATTTTTTAAAAAAATCTGAATTTCTGAAGAAAAAGTTTTAAAAAATATTTAGGCAATTGACTAATTGACTGCAAGGGTCACCGGTCGTCGACACATCGTCGCCGGCAGTGGGGAGTAGGTGAAAGACTTGGCGTAGAGACAAAGTCGCAGACTGAACTTTTTTTTGGGAAGTTGAGGGGGTACATTAGCCCCTCCCGGTTCATACGTAGCTCCACCCCTGTGTGTCGGTGAGCGGTAGAGGCGGCGGGGTGGGGGTGCGGCAGCGGGTTGGGTGTGTGGGAGGTGAGTGGTTACGATTTAGGGTTAGAGAGAGAGAGAGAGACTGAGAGAGAGAAGAAGGGATGGTGTGAGTGGCGGGGAGAAAAGAACGAAGGGGTAGGGTTTTTTAATTTTAAGGACTTTTAACGACGGATTTTGGCCGCCTCCAAAAATCCGTCGTTAAAGATCATAAAAAATTTTCAAAAATTTTCCATCGGTAAAAGTCATTTTCAAATTTTTTTGGCAAAAGAAGAAAGGGAGAAAATCAAAAATAAAAATTAGCGACAGAATATTTCGTCGGTAAAAGTCCGTCGGTAAAGATCCGTCGCTAAAGATCTTTACCGACGAAAAATCTCTCGGAAAAGTTTTTTAACAACGGACCTTTACTGACGGAAATATCGTCGGTAAAAGTGACTTTTAGCGACGGATTCGAATCCGTCGCTAAAAGTCCGTCAAAAAAAGCTCTTTTTCTTGTAGTGAAATAGATAATTTCTAGAGTCATCATTTCCAAATACAATGAAGGTTTTTCAAAAGATTTTAACAAAAGCACAGATCATTTCAGATAATACTTTTTAGACATTTTCGTAATAGTCACGGCAGTGTACAGAGCAGATAAAATCAAAAATCAACGTTGATCCTGGGCGGTCGCGATGCCATTCCGGCAAAGCACAGAAGTGTACACATGCATGATGTACTAAAATACTAGTCCACTTGGGTACTAGCCTGCTTTTTCCTGCAGGATTCAGACCAGCCTTATTACGCCCTCCCATAGAACAGAAACCCAGGTCAACACAGAAAAATCAATAATATCAGTGAGCCTTAACATAAGCTCAATCACCGAAATCAATTCGGATTCCTATAACAATAATCATACTGACATAAGTCAACATTCAGAATTTTCAGAAGAAATCAGAATTTCTAGAAGAAAATCACAGATAAACAACAAAGCGATTACGAATAATTATCAAGTTTTAAGCACAACAATCCGGAAGAACGGATACAGACAATTGTCACATTTGCTCAGCACATAATAACAAGCGAGCATCACAAGATTTTCAAATAATCGATTCAGGTTCAATATTAGGGTTTTCTGGACAAGAACATGCTGATATCATACCAAATTCAGAGTTTGGCATTAGCCATAAGAAAATCAAATGAGTACTTGCAAGTACGAGTTATCAAAATAAGGGTTCGGACGAAAGTCCTTCCCCAGGGTTCAGATAAAATCCATTACCTGGATCCGCAGCTAAATTATCCTAACCGGAAGTCTTTAACTTTAACCTAAACAGAATAATCGAATCATTAGAATACAGCCTACAGAATAAGATTATAACTAAATACGAACTCACACATGCTCTCAAAATGAACCTCCCCTCACCGAGTATGTCAAATTACTGAAACGCCCCTAGGGTGTAAAATTACCGAAATGCCCCTCTCGGACTTAAATTATCCAAACGGCCTTCCCGTAAGTAGAATCACTGAAATAAACTTCCCATATGTAAATTTATGCCAAAATACCTTTCTTTGGTCAAATTACCAAAATACCCCTTCGGGGTGGCAAATTACCAAAACACCCCCGTTACACTTTAATTCTCAAAATGACTTTTCCGTAAGCAAAGTCACTAAAATTATCTTACTGTATGTGAATTTACTTCAAAATACCTCTTATAGGTAAAATTACCCCTTCGGGGTGATAAATTACCAAAACACCCCTGGGGGTTTTCGGCACCGAAAAATCTCAAAAATATCTTAAACCGCTATTTTAAGCACCCCGATGTTATTTCTGGCCTAAAAAATATTTTAAAAAATTTTTGCCCGAAAATTCCGAACCAGTGTCCAGACTAAGCGCTAAAAGGCCAGTTTCGCGAAAAATACCTATCGGCCTCGGGATGGCTCGAAATTTTAGATAATGAATCATATCTTTAAAATGGGCTTCCATAAAATTTTTAGGTTAAAATAAGTTGGTTTACTATGTTAAATAAATTGATAATTGTAGTTACGCAATACCCTCATTTAGCTCTCTTTGCGGACTCTAAAAATTCCCAAAATTTTCTAGAGCATAGATATCGTAAAATTATTGGGGGTTGCTGTTTTGAATTTTGTCTAATTTTGGCTCTAGATATTTATGAAAATTCGATTAAAAAACTGCCTAAATGAATTTCACCTTTAGCGACAATAGCACGCACTATTCAAATCATACACACACACACACACAATATTGCACCTTGAAACACACACTTTCTTCCACCTTCAGCTGAGGCATGTTCATCACCCAACACTTCACAACTCACCTTACTTCACTTCTAATCCACTCCAAATCATTAAAATCACATTCTACCACCTTAATCACAGTCCAACACATAATTAAACATACAATTCACGCACAAATACACCCGAAGCTCAAAGACTCAAGAACACACACAAATACACACACACGGCACACACAGAAACTCACACACAACAGCCTTCGGGCACACCCAAACTACTCCTAATCGCATCCAATTCAATTGCTAACTGCAATTCCTTTCAGACACAATATCACACCGAAATCATTCACCGTCCACCTCCTAGGCATGAAGAACACACACTAAACTTACACAGTAGTCCACTGATGCACACGACACACACTCACTATCCCCATAACCACACCAATATATTTCCTTCACTTAGATTACATACACAATTACCTATGAACATACTCATACTCGGAAGCATGAACCCAAATACGCACACAGAGTTATGCGCACACACACCCTAGGCACACCAAAAACACTCACTGAAATAACATACTAGGGGGTATAAGAATTACCCTTGAAAGACCATTCCCAAATCTCTCTTTAATTTTCTATTGATTCTCGGTTTGCTCTTCTCCTCTGTTTCTTTCTGTTCTTCGTTGGGTTGCTGTTCTTGCTTCCCAAAGTAGAAAGTTTTTTTTCTCTTTTTCTTTCTTTTCTTTTCGAATTTTCTTGTTTATTTCCCTCAGATTTCTTCCTTATTCCTTATTTGATAAGAACATCATATTAGTCATACACCAAAGTTTCTGAAAAATTGACACATGTCTTAATTTTCAGAAATTACAAGATAGTCCCTCAAATTCGCAAAATTACAAAAATGCCCCCAAAATTTTAAAATTTACATTTTTGCCCTAAAATTCTTTTAAGCTTCCACAAGCTTCTAATACCCGAGTATTGCTCAAAATTAGCACCCGTTTATTTTTCGAAGCCCGAATGATTATTTTAATCGACTCCCGAAGTTCGGGATATTACAAATGGAGACTTATATTTTGGAACCTATATTGAGCTTGGCCTCGACCAGTTTGCCTCCTAACATGCATCCTATTTCGCTACTCTTTTATGGGATCTGAGTCCCCCTAGTTCCCGTTAGTTGAGTCTTTGTCCTTGAGCCAAATCTTTGGTTGTGCTACCACAATCAGGAGAAAAACTTCAATTTAAAAGTGATTCCACGTCATCACGATTTGACATGGTATTACCACCAAATTAAATTGCTTGAAATCGCCACCGCGGTGATCCACGCAATATGGTTGCCATTGCAAAAATCCTCATTAGGCACCTCCCCATGCTAACCACCATTTGGTCCACTATTGATGTTGCTGATATGGTGCACCACCAATCACCACCCTCTGAATGGTAAGAGCTAGCAGCCACCTCTGAGTCCACTACCCCCACTGTCGACATGGTGTTCTTCTCCAACACCACAAATCCAACATAAACCACCACTAAGTCCAACACAACCACCTTCAAAACCAACATAACCACCAGATTTGTAACTAAGAACATCTACCTTCTACCATCGCCATTGCTGCCAAAACACTGCTCTTCCACGGGACCACCAATCTAACACAACCGCCATCAAAAGACAGCTTCCACCATTAGTAACAAAGAACACTAGATCATGTTCTAGTCGGCATCACTGGAAACCTACCTCAAAACTCACATGCTCCATATCTATCCTCGCCCCTGTTGAACCTCGTCGTCACTATTGGTTCGTTGTTCACCAAAAAGGTAGATGGTGGCCCCCACCTAGCCATAGATCAAGGATGACGTGGATGCTGATGAGGATCACAGAAGGTGACGAAGACTCCAAAGTGGCGATTTTATGCAATTTAACTGCATTGTGATACCACGCTAATGATGGTGACGTGGCATCATTGTTGCAATGAAGTCTTTCCATCTAAAGAGATATGTTATACCACATGCAAACGTACCGATTCAGGCTCATGTAAGCAATTATATTCGCCTTATCCAAGATACCCCAAAAACTCTGTTTCAAAAAACTTCCTCTCCAATGCCTTTTCTCACCGCCCCACCTTGCGTTAGCGCGCTTGGGGCGGTGGCTGGTCTCCTGTGTCTCCACGATCATAACAGTGGTGTGTGGTATGCGTTAGACTGTGGTGTGTTTGATCCATCCTTTGAGCTCAAAAGTAGCAGTAATTTGGGTCGAGGGAGTTGTACACACAAATTTCGTGTCTAAAATGCAAGACAAGAAATAATTGCACAAAATTCAATTTAATAATTTTTAAAATAAAGGTAACACCACTCTGTGGTTTTTACACAAAACAAATGTAAGATCCTTTGATTCAATCTCCGGTTCGGTCACAATCCAAGAGTTGAAATAGCTTGATCTTGAAATGTGGATTTTGGCTTCTTCAATCTTCACGGTTGAAAGATCTTCGAAACGGCGCTTGCTTGAGGGTTTCGAAGCTTTATCCTGAACAAGTATGGCGATCCTTGACTTGTAGAATCACTGATATTGAAGGCAAGTTCTTCTTCAATTTGAAGCGAAAGAGAAATCGATCTTCGTGACTTGAAAGTGTTCGATTGAAGAACGACACTGCGTTAGTGCGTATTATTTTTCAAATGAAGCACAATCTGAGAGACGACAGCGTTTCAGCGGAGCTTAGGCTGTGATTACGGAGACCTTGTGTGTCCTTTCTTCTCTACCTCAAGCCCTTTATTTATAGGCAGGGTGGTAGGATCATTTTTGAAAAACCCATGATTTGAACTTTGACTTCGTAATTAAAAAGATTTTGTCCCCCTTTAATTCAATCAGGATCCTTATTTCCATTTATTTTAGAAATTCTTTCCTTTAGTCAAAGTTGACTCATTTGAGTTTCATGGTAGCAATAGCGCACTTGGGTTAGACTAAATAATTTTATTTAGATTAGTTATTCTAATCAACATTGATTTGAGTCAATTATTTTATCTGATTCCAAGTTAGCACTTTGAACCCGCCTTTTTCGCAACGTTGAATATTTGACCAGTCAATAAACTTATAAGTTATTGACTAAGTACAAATTTTCATTGTCTACAGGAGCGACTTGATTCCGGCATATTTTCCTCATATCTATAAGATCTATGGGGGTGGCTTATAGTTCTTACTCCGGTCTCACTCATCTCGTCAATATATTCAGATATCATATATGTTTTTTATGTTATTTTTTACTTTCTGACACTGTAGTCTTTGAGATTGGGGTTGATAATCTCATATTTATGATCCAATGACATATATTTCTTATATTTTTCCCAAAAAAAGAAGAAGGGGGGAAACTAATGTCACAATGACATTTTTTGGGCCGAAACATGAAAATATGGGAGATCAAAGCGAGAACCTCACACTCTTCAAGGCAGAAAAGACAAGAAAACCACAATCCGCACTAAACCACATGACATGAAAACCACAATCCGACAGCCACGCTCAAACCACTGTCGATCTACTCCTTATCGACGGACAAAAATCATCTAAAGCATATGACATGGATCGACTACCCCAAGAAAACCACAATCCACACAAAACCAAAAAAGACATCTCTTCACCGTTGATCTACTCCCTATCAACGAACCAAAACCACCTAAACCACATTACGCGGATCGCCATCCTCACCCGTCGATTGTCCCCCGAATCCGACGGGCACCATCTCCCTACTCCCATTGCACCCCCTGTATAAACTCCCCACTAAATCCTTTTGATCACCCACAAGTCCCTCAATTACTTTTAAATATTCATTTACAACTTGTGGTGTGTGAAAATGTCGGGTCGAGGCAAAGGAGGAAAGGGTCTGGGCAAGGGTGGAGCGAAACGGCACCGTAAGGTGCTCCGTGACAACATCCAGGGCATCACGAAGCCAGCGATCCGGCGACTTGCCCGGAGGGGCGGAGTCAAGAGGATTAGCGGGCTGATCTACGAGGAGACGCGGGGCGTGCTCAAGATCTTCCTGGAGAACGTGATCCGTGACGCCGTGACCTACACCGAGCACGCCAGGCGCAAGACGGTGACGGCCATGGACGTCGTCTACGCGCTCAAGAGGCAGGGCCGTACTCTCTACGGCTTTGGCGGTTAGGGTTATGCTGGCTTCTAAATGGTTTCGAGGTCGGTCTGGTTGTAAAAATGGTGGTTCTAGGGCTTAGGTTGGTTTCAAGGCTTTGATTTCCAAGTAGTGAAAAATGGAATGTACTGTCTATCTTTCGGATCCTGAATCAATCAATTCAATGAAATATCTTTGTTCTACATGTTCTTGCTCCGGTTTATTATCTCTCAATTGTTTTCTCTTAAAATCTCAAAAGCAGGATTTTGGTTTTTAATTACAATCTCTGACGCATACAGGAGCAATGCCTTTGATTTGGTTTGGTGTTTATGGCAGAAGCTTAGAACAGAATTCCTGAAAATGGTAGTTGAAACTGCTCCAAATCAGACTCCATCATCGTGGGCCAACGCAAGGCATTCGATTCTAATCACCGATGTCAACTACGTATCAATGATACATGCACGTCTAAAATTTTATTACATGGTTGTTTGCTAATTTTAACCTTTTTTGTATTAAACTCAGACTTGTATAATGTGGTTAGAGGATTAGTAAGTACAACTATTACATCTTTTAATAGTGAAGTGTTGTCATTTTGATAAGAAACTGATTCAAAGTTTTGGTATAAATTTAATATTTACATTCACTTAAAAGAAAACCTTAATTTGTTCCCACAAACTTTATTTTGTCGATTCAACGATATTATTGTTTCAAAATATTTAATATCTCAAAAGAATAATTGACAAATATTTCTAAAAAGTTTTCTCTCTGTGCATATTAAACAACATGACTAAATTTGGTGATTGAGAACCTGTGTAATAAAGGTAAACAACTAAATAAAAGTAGGGATTTCAAAAGTGCTAACTTTAATTTCTTTATTAAAAATTCCATTATAACTAAAGTCCATACACCCGCAATTCCACCTATCAAAGTGCCACCCATTAAATCACTTATAACATGAGATTAAATCATCTGAAAAGTACTCCTAAATATATTTAGGAAATACTAAATATCGAATAAATGTCGAGTTGTGGATTTTGCATTATAAACTATTCCCTTCGTCCCTTAAAAAGTGATTCATTTGAGTTTGCACGTATATTAAATATTTATATTAGGGCTAATTACACCTATGTCCCTGAGGTTTGGGGGTAATTACACCCGAGGACACAAAGTTTCAAAATGTAACACTTATGTCCGTTGACAAACGGAACCCTAAAAATTCTAACGGTTTTAACAAAATGACTTTATTACCCCTGACTTTAAAATAAATTACCCACTTAATTTACTGATTATTCTTCCTCTCCCCACACCCAACACCCCACACACACCCCCGCGCCCCTACCCCACGCCCCCAACCCCATTTCTGTCACTTCTGCATGAACGGAACGGGGTCAAGGACAGCCCCCAATCGCCGCACCCCTGCTGCAGGGGAGAAGAGAAGAGATGGAGGGGAAGAGCGACGGCGACGTCGCCGGTGGTGGATCTGCTTTGTTCGGCGAATAACAGAAGGGACTGCCGGAGGAGAAGGGGGCTGCCGGGGTGAGGGAAGGGGCTGTCGGCGGGGAAGGGGACTGCCGGCAGGGAGGGAAGAGGTTGCCGGGGTGAGGGAAGGGAAGGGGCTGTCGGCGGGGAAGGGGACTGCCGGGGGGAGTGAAAAGGTTGTCGGGGTGAGGGAAGGGGCTGTCGGCGGGGAGGGAAGGGGCTGCCGGGGTGAGGGAAGGGGCTGTCGGCGGGGAGGGAAGGGGCTGCCGGGGTGAGGGAAGGGGCTGTCGGGGTGAGGGAAGGGGCTGCCGGCGGGGAGGCGGGAAGGGAAGGGGCGGGGAGGGAATGGGCTGCCGGGGTGAGGGAAGGGGCTACCGGCGGGGAAGGGGACTGTCGGCGGGGAAGGAAGGGGCTGTCGGGGGTGAGGGATTGGACCTAATTTGGAAATTAGGGTTTCGGGAAAACCCTAATTTGCAAATTAGGGTTTCAACAAAACCCTAATTTTGGGTTTTAAAACCCTAATCTTTAATTAAGGCTTGAATTCTTAATTTAAAAAGGGGTAGTATCGTCATTTTAAAAATATGTATTGATGACATCAGCAAAAAAATACACTTTTTGGACGGAACCCTAACGGATGGACACGGCTGATACATTTGAAACACGTTTGGTCACGGAATGTTACATTTTGAAACTTTGTGTCCTTGACTGTAATTACCCCCAAACATCAGGGATATAGGTCTAATTAGCCCTTTATATTACATATTGTGTGTCTTTTTCATTTTTTCTTTTAGAGATAGGGGAAAGAGAGTGGGCGATGAGAGAAAAAATTGGTTGGTAGAATGTTAAATGTGGAGAGAGAAATAGAATAAAAAAGTGTAAAGTGGTGGATAAGGACAGAGAAATGAGTTGATAGAGAATTGAGAGAAATAAATTAAAAAAAGTATAAAAGGGTAAATATGTAAAAATACCTACAGAATCTTTTCTAATTTGGAAGTGATCAAGTTTTGTGGGACGGCCCAAAAAAAATACGATCAATTTTTTTAGGGATGGATGGAGTATTAGTGAATGTGGAGTCGTAAACAGGTGATGCTATGAAAACGTAACCATAGTAGCAAGTCTCATAAACCCTTATAACATGTGTGTTTGTTTTCTCTACTCATTTGTCTTCTTTTTTCTTGCTCGATGTGTTGTTAGCTTGTAACAATGTTCAATTGTCTCTGGAGGAAAAAAAAATTGATGAATATTATAATCTCTTATTTGACTGCTATTGTACGAAAATGTTTAGCCAACTCTCTATGGCCAAAACTTTATAGATACACTAAACATTTTAACCAAACATGTGTAAGGACAAAATTGTCACTAAAAGGGAGGATTATAGCGATAGGTTGCGACTCTGGTTACACAAAAATATTTTTCATCATAAACTTAATTTTAAGTTGTTTGTTTAACAATATATAAATGTTCAAGAGATGTATTATTGATTGCAAAAACAATTCAATGTAATTTTATTTCAAATGAATGACATCACTCTTTTGTACCACAACCACCACCTCTTTTTTCCTTTCAACTAAACATTGAGACATGATTCTTGGGTCGTCAAATAAGCAAAATATAACATGAAAAAAAAAACAATGCAATTGAAAACATCATTTTGAAAAAAAAATAGAAATTTTATTTTGCAATAAAAAATTAATAGGAGGGCTAAAAAACTTTAATGACCATTCCGTAAAACTTAATGAGTAAAAGGGCATCATACAACTCGCCA
Source organism: Escallonia herrerae (assembly GCA_033070095.1). Taxonomy (NCBI): domain Eukaryota; kingdom Viridiplantae; phylum Streptophyta; class Magnoliopsida; order Escalloniales; family Escalloniaceae; genus Escallonia; species Escallonia herrerae. The sequence goes on along the minus strand of JAVXUP010000296.1, from coordinate 260,125 downwards.
TTAAAACTTAAAAGGGCCAATAAAATGTCACCAAAATCATCTCTTTCGATCTTTCCTAAGAAGCATTATCACTGCCTCATTCAATTCCCTCATCTTCCCTACCCAGCCCAATCTGTTTAACCCTTCCCCACACACACTACACATTAATGGCAATTCACAATATCAATATTCAATCCCTTCATACCCGTTTTCCCATATAATATGCAATAAAACATACTATGTGAACAATGTGTGTACATAGATCCTACAATATGCTCGTTAACAAAATTATTCATCATGATTTGCATAAGAACAAACACACACAAACATGTAAATGTGTGTGCTTTATGGTAAATTTTCACCTTTAAGCATTTACCCATGGTCTGAACCACACACGCGCGCGCGCGCACACACACACACGCACACAAAGAACACATAACTGTATAGTATATGCTCGCCATGTCTTTCTCAAATTTAATATACGCCCAGATGTTTGATAAATATGTGTAAATATTGGTGTTATGACTGGGGCAATACTATTCATCAAACACAACCTCAAGATCTCATCAACTCAGGAAGAAATCTTGGTGGGTTTCACTGCACGTGTGCTCAGTAATCGGATCATTAATCTTTGGCTGGACCTCCGACTGGATCAGTCGGCACTATACTATTGTCCTGGCAATGTACCGACCATCGGCATCATCGCTGGCGTCTTCGCCATGCGCGAATCGCCACGCTGGCTTGTCATGTCCACCCACAAATACACACACCCACCCTAACCCACTGGGTCACCTCCCCTGCTCTAACCCCCATTCACCTACCACGCAGCAACCCATCCCCACATGCCCTTGCCCACATCGACCCCCCCAACCCCTACCACCATCCTTCCACCCCACAGCCAGGTCCCTAAAAAGCCCCATATGCCGAAACAGTTTCAAAGCTCTCATTTCACACATCACCATACACCATCGCCGGCAACACCAACTGCACCTGCCACCGCTCTCTCCATCATCACAGGTCACCACCACCCCATATTCCTCTAAAATCTCCACATGCATGCACACACATCCACACACACGCGATGATCATCGAATAATAACAGTCAGGAGTAGAAATGAAAATGATGAGGAATAAGTAAGTTGATGGCAGTTTCAAAGAATAGAAAATTATATGATGAAGTTCTTTCCATTTTTTCTCTTGAAAACTTTCCAGACTGTTTGTATTCTGATATATGATGGAATGGCTAGAAATCAGGAACATCGTGATCATGGCTACAAATTAGGAAAATGGACAATTAAATTTTCTTGGTCATTTTTTGAGCAATCATATCTTTACACCTATTTATAATGAATTTCAAAATCAAAAAAATCTAGAAAAAAGAGTTGAAGGTTTGGAAGGCAAAGAATGTGTCAATAGAATCCAATTATATATAATGTATTAGCTAATATCCCGTGTTATGCACGGAAAGAGTCAAACGCAAATATCATTTTATTTAAATAATTACAAAAGAAGAAGACTACCAAATTAAAAGCATAAAATCCTAGAGGATTATAGCAATCCATGTGCAAACTAAACTTTTACGAAGCACATCTACATCCACCGCTTAATAGGTAAAATATGTTCAACAGAATTGCTCTCATTCCGATGATTAGCACATTTTTGGATTTATTTGACAAATCTTAGCTGAATAAATGTCTAGATCATTTCGAACATTATTGTATATTATATCATATCATGATAGAAGACTCTTGTCTTCAAACCGGCAACTCGGTAGTTTAAGCACTTACGTATTATTTTCAAATATATTCATCTTGATGAAAGGCTATTGCATTTCCGACTAAAATAGAGAAGTGGTTCTCGTTGTATAGTCATGCTTTATCTGTTCATTGCATTTTTTTTCCTTCTAACTTGATTGCAAATTTCTTTAAGATTTACTTACATAAAATGTTGACTCTAGTCATTGTTTTTTTTTTCCTAACTTGACTTGCTCAACCATATTTATTCGCTCTATAATTGTTAATTGAGTTCAAAAAAGTCAAAAGAAAAAAAAGTAATGGAATCTATTGAGTAATTGTTTTCAATAATATGACTTAAGTAGGTATAATAATCAAAGAATTGCCTTTTATAACAGGAGTCTTGGCCCAACTTGCAATAACTTTGCTGAAACACATTTTTACGAAAGAGTAATTTTATATAAGCAATGTCTTCCTTCTATAAGGTTGAAGCAACTTATGGTAACTATGCTTTCGCTTCTGTAAATGCAATCTCAAATATGCTTTTTTACTATTACGACTATGTGATGCTAACTTAAATTATTGTTCCTTTAATTTTGTAAGCCTTCAAGAATGTCTTAACTGAACGAACATTCTTACGAAGAAGTACTTTAATTTATGGGAACAAATATGACATCGTAAAATTGCAGTACGAGCCACGATAAAAACCTGAAACTTTTTTACTTTTGGATACTTTTATTCAATTATTGTAGTATACTTTTTTGAAATCTCGTCTACCATGACACTACCTCATAGATATCATCCCATGACTTACTCCTCAAAGGAAGTGGCATTTACCAAATTACATGTTTAAAGAGTTAGCTTAGTCTTGACAACAAAAGGAAATTGAGAAAATGTTTGAACTTGGGCACAAATTAAAATGCCTTAAAACTCAAACATTTGAACTTTGTGCTTCTACTGTTGATTGAAAGAAAGTTATGGGCATTCTGAATTTTTTTTCAGTAGCTCTATTCAAGATAATGGATGCTCAATCTAATACGTTATTCATCTACGTTCGTTAGTATTCTTATCCAACTCCGCCATCTCAACTTTGTTATGCTATACACTAAACACAATGTTATTATGAAAAATGACATGTATATTCCCAAAAATAATGTAAAGACTATGCACAGATCGTCTGCGGAACATATATAACATGAATGTTCTACAAACTATTGCTATCACATAATGAAATACTAAGCACACTAAGTAAACTTGTACTCCACTTTTCACTAATTACACTGAACTTACTCAGTAAAATACTTTAATGTCCTTTTTAAATCTCTTTGGTGACACTTTTGTAAGTTTTAGTGAAGAAAGCATAATGTAATTGGTAAAAATAAGGTGCAAATATCAATATTCCTTTGGCTTATAGTATCATACGAAAAGCTATTGAGATGTACAATCGAACTGTTCATAGGGCTGATTTCAAACTACATTCTAAAGTGTACATTGAGATTACGCCAAGTAAACAATAGTGTCAATTAAACAACAAAAGTTGCTTGCATTCCTCGAAGCTCACGCTAAAAGCATCAAATAAACAAAAGTAGAAATTGACATGAAAGTAAATAAGAAGATAAAGAAAGAAACTATTTTGATAAAATCTAGGAAAAATTGCGTAAAATACCCCTATGGTTTGGGGTAGTTGCAAAAAGACCCTTCCCGTTACAAAAATTGCAAGAAGACACCTAAGGTTTAAAAAGTGTTACATCCGTCAACTCCCGTTACGGAATTAAGGAATTCCCTAAACTACCCCTATATATAACCACATTGGTCTCGTTTGTCAAACACTATACTCAAGACATTTGACTCGAATTCTCACAATCTCTCTTCTCAACCCGTCACTTTCTAACAAGATCACATAAACCGAATTGAAAGAATGTGAAATAATCTACAAGGAAGACACAAATCAGGAATGAAATCAAACATTGGTGTCATAACTGGAACTGGTGGAAATCAAAGACAAAGTCAAACACGAAACTAATTGCGATTCCAAGTAATTTTATTATTTTGAAAAATGCTTTTATGTTGAACTCATGATTTTGACAAACAAAAGTATATTTAATTCGTGATATGGGAAACATTTCTATGCAAAGTAGAACAGTTTGAATGTGACCCTGACTACCTTTCATACTGGGAGCTTCTAGATATGTGCTTGATTTTAGGATTACCTGCTACTAGCACCATGACTTATAGGATACCTGGAAAGACATTTAACAATGGGTTGATGTTAATACTTGATGATAGGGGTTTAAATGATGCATTATACCGTTATCATGGTCACAATGTAGTCATATATGTCATAAGGGGCATGGATCCCATAGTAGTTGTAGATAATAATCCTCCCTACCTTGCAATAGGAGATGAGTCTACACCAGTAGGTGATGGTGATGTGGAAATAGGGGATGGGGATGTTGTTGATGCTGGGCAAGGTACTCAGGGTGTTGAAGTTACTCATGTTGGGCAAAGTATTCAAGGACAATGTACTCAGGGTGAAGCTACTGATCTTGGTCAAGGTACTCAGGGTGAAGCTACTCAGGGTGGTGAAAGTACTCAGGGTGTAGCTACTGAGGCTAGTCAAGGTACTCAAAGTGGTGTGACTGAGAATGTGTTGAACACTGGGGTTGGTGAACAAAATGTTGGTGGTGTGATTGAGGGTGCGTTGAACACTGGGGTTGGTGAACAAAATGCTGATGGTGGTGTGAATACTGAGGCTGGTGTCACTGAGAGTGTGTTGGAAACTGGTGTTGGTGAACAAACAACTGATGGTGGTGTGAATACTGATGCTGGTGTCACTGAGAGTGTGTTAGACACTGGTGTTGTTGGTGAACAGACAGCTGATGGTGGTTTGACAACTGAGGGTGGTGTGAATGCTGAGGGTGAAGGAACTGCTGAGGGTGAAGGGACTGATGATGGTGGTGTGAATGCTGATGATGATGGTGCAGAGCCTGATGACCCTACAATTCCTAAGTTGGGTGAAGATTTAGAGGGGCCAGGAGATGATGACATATTGTTCATACCCTATTCTGGTCGCACCCCAGGACCCGCTAAGGGACCCACTTTGCACGACACATCACCCAGTCAGCGGTCAACTTTTCAACGCTCGAGGGCCGGACAAAGCAACGCATGCTCAAGTCACGTGAACCATTCGTGAAGCGACTAGGGATGGCAATGGGGCGGGTCGGATGCGGATCTCACAAAATCCGCACCCGCCCCGGTGGTCCTATAACCCTGCCCCGCCCCGCCCCGCCCCGCCACCGGGTTATGTTATTTCAATACCATAACCGACCCTAAGCACATTTAGGAGACCCGCACCCGCCCCGCCCCGCCCCGCCCCGCCCCGTTCCCTCTTGTTTGCTTTGGCAAAACTGTTTCTCACTTTGAACATGAATTACAAAAATTGTGCAGTACAAATGTTGAACAAAACTATATCACAAAAATTTAAGTAGACTGATATCAAATTAACGTTCAAAATCCGAAAAAGGCATTTGGCGAGTCCTGAACACAAAGCTACAAGACACATTCTCTCTGCCTTTTCTTGATCCTTCTCTTCAATGCCGCGGGTTGATGTCATTGCACCCAACTCCCCCTTCTCAAACTGATCCCATACGTGCTTCGGGAACCAGGAAACATGGGACATGAACTAAGAAAATTACTGAGATTAAATGGTATGGTATGCCCTGACAAACAAGAAGGCTCAAGGAAATCCCACGAGGCTTCCAGAATGATCAAAGGTTCAGCAGCCATTTTTTGGAGAAGAGAAAGAATCTAAAAGAAGAAGAGAAAGAAGGACGGCTGTGACTTGTGAGGCAAATGAAAGGGATGAAGGTGTAGGGGTTTTTTAAGACATCTTATACCTAAGATGGACGGCTGTGATTAAACTAGAGAATTAGGGTTATATATATACTTATGGGCGGGGCGGGGCGGGTACCGGGGCGGGCTACACTAAATACCATATCCGACCCGTACCCGCTGCGGGTTAAAATTTTAAATACCATACCCGCCCCATAGTCCGGTCAAAGTCAAAAAAACCCGCTCCTAACTGGGCGGAGCGGGGCGGATATCCGCCGGATCGGATTTAAATTGCCATCCCTAGAAGCGACTTCGGCGTGCCTTCCACCTTGGGGGTCGGCCACCCTTGGGGCTCGGCCACCCTAGGGGGTCGGCCACCCCAATGGGTCGGCCACCCTGGGGGGTCGGCCACCCCAAGGGGTCGGCCACCCCAAGGGGTCGGCCACCTGCCTTGAATACCGACGCCGTCACCTTTGACCGTGCTCCGTTGTCACGACGACCGTCGCTCGCTACCGTCGCTTTCGAACCATGCTCCTTCGTCGCGATGACAGTTACTCGTAGTCTCGACGACCGCCACTTGTGACCGCTCTGTCGCCATGACAACCGTCGCTCATGGTCACGCGCCATCCATGCAACGACCTTTGTCGCTCGGAGATCACTCTGCGACCCTCGTCGCCCGCACTCAACCGCGCACCATGCGCTGCAATCATGTTTTATGCTCACGGGATAGGCTACTCCTCCAAAACACTATCTCCGCCGGGGTGCCTGCGTGACTGGCCTACGTGCTCTGGCACTGGGGGCTCGCGTCGGCACCCCTAAGGACTATGACCCCCGGGTCACTCCGAGATGGGAGCAGGTCTTCGGAAGGGCATCTTGCCTAGTCCACCTGGCAGCTGGGCGTCGGGTCTTCCGCACCGCTGCCAGGCCTGTGGGATTCAGTAAGGGCTTGGACTGGAGGCTGGGGCAACGGGCTACTCTGACCATGCTACCGCGGCATGATCAGTCTCCTCAGACAGGCAGAGAGATGTTGCAAGGGCAGGGCAGCACGAACTTAGGAACCGGCAGTCCAACGGAGGGTCAGTGCGTTGGCCCCCTGGCGACGTGTCGTTCCCAGGAGGTGACACATGCACATTTTTGCCTATAAATAGTGGACTTTGGAGCTTTTTCAAGGATCTTTCTCTCATTTTGGACTCTTCACTTTCTCTCTCTAAAATGACATTCTCTCTGGAATTCTAGTGAGAGAAACACACTTGGCTCACGTCCATGAACCCTCGACGTTGCGCCCCAGTCGCACGGACCGTCGACTGTCGCCCCTGTTCGTCGTCCCTCTGCCTGCGCGGCGCTGCCAGCCCTCGCGACCTGTCTGGGGAGCCTTGCCCTCGGCCCTTACGCCGTCCTTGCTGTCTCCCGCGTTGCCTATCTGGAAGCTGACTCAGACCGCATCCTTTGTGGCACCTCCACGTACCTCGAACCATTTTCCGCATCATCATTTTGGCGACTCCGCTGGGGAGGTGAGCATCGTGTTGCAGTCTGCATATCTTCCAGACTCAGGCACCATGCATGTGCAGCAGAGGGCTATGAGGACTACCAACAGTGCAGTTCATTCCTTGCCTGACACACTCACGCAACCATGCCTCAGCAACGTATGGCTACTAGAACTACCGGTCACATCCTCTACCCAGCCATCCAAGAGGCCGTCATTTCCAGACTTGGAGAATATTCAAGCTAACATTGTTCTACTGGCACCACCCTTGGTGTTATGTCTCACTTCATTGGGGGCTTCACCCCTTGCCTACCCCAAGCAAGCCAAGCTCCCTACCCCTTCTGCATGCCTCTCATTGCAGTGACTTGATACGTGGTGCGCGGGGTGGCTCGAGCCACGCTACTAAGTCTCAACTCCGTCAGCCGACATCCCCCTCGGGCAGTGAGACCTCGCGGGCATGCATGCAACACGTCTTGCCAACCCTCCCGTGCCTCGGTCACTCAGTCGGTCGTCGATGCCGACCCACCGCCGAACTCCACACTCCGTCTTCAACACTTAGAAAAATTTCTTCATTTTTCGCGGTCGGGTCATCACCCCCGCGACTTCACTCGGCGCCCTCCCCTCTTTTCGACACTTAGAAAAATTTCTTCATTTTTCGCGGTCGGGTCATCACCCCCGCGACTTCACTCGGCGCCCTCCCCTCTTTTCGACACTTAGAAAAATTTCTTCATTTTTCGCGGTCGGGTCATCACCCCCGCGACTTCACTCGGCGCCCTCCCCTCTTTTCGACACTTAGAAAAATTTCTTCATTTTTCGCGGTCGGGTCATCACCCCCGCGACTTCACTCGGCGCCCTCCCCTCTTTTCGACACTTAGAAAAATTTCTTCATTTTTTGCGGTCGGGTCATTACCCCCGCGACTTCACTCGGCGCCCTCCCCTCTTTTCGACACTTAGAAAAATTTCTTCATTTTTCGCGGTCGGGTCATCCCCCGCGACTTCACTCGACGCCCTCCCCTCTTTTCGACACTTAGAAAAATTTCTTCATTTTTCGCGGTCGAGTCATCACCCCCGCGACTTCACTCGGTGCCCTCCCCTCTTTTCGACACTTAGAAAAATTTCTTCATTTTTCGCGGTCGGGTCATCACCCCCGCGACTTCGCTCGGCACCCTCCCCTCTTTTCGACACTTAGAAAAATTTCTTCTTTTTTCGCGGTCGGGTCATCACCCCCGCGACTTTGCTCGGCACCCTCCCCTCTTTTCGACCCTTAGAAAAATTTCTTCATTTTTCGCGGTCGGGTCATCACCCCCGCGACTTCACTCGTCGCCCTTGTCACTCTTCAACACTTAGAAACATTTCTCCATTTTTCGCGGTCGGGTCATCACCCTCATTCTACACTTAGAAAAATTTTCACAAAATTTTTTTTTCACCCTCCGGTGCTCTCTCCAACACTTAGAAAATTTTCCACGAAACTTTTCATCAATCCCCAACCTCCCTCCTTCTCTCCCTTTTCCCTCAAAATTATTCTTCCTCAAAATTTTGCATCCCCTCTCTTGCTCCTTTTATAGGCTCAAAAAAAAAAATCGAATTGAAAATCAATTTCAATTTCAAAGTAAAACAATTAAAACATCCAGGTGGGCAGAACCCCAACCGCGAGGGCCCCGACCCGCGCCTGCTTCGGCCCGTTTTCCCTCCATTTTTATTCAGCTTCAACGGGTCAACCCGCCCGCCCGTTACCCGACCTGACCCAACACTAATTTCCCAACCCTAATTTCCATTCTCTTTCTCTCTTCTCCTAGCGCCGCACCTGCCTCGCGCCGCCGACGGCAGTTCAGCCTCCCCACCCCGCCGACCACCTTGCTCCAATGACCCCCCCACCCAGCCGACCCCCCCTCGGCCCCTTGGCCGACCCCCCCTCGGCCTCTCTCTCTCCCTCTTCCCCGAACCCGTAAGCCCCACGACGCCATGGCTGCCGGCGACTTCTCTTTCCCTTCGTCTTTTTTTCTCTGCCTCGGCCCCTCCCCGTAACCCACCTGGCCGACCCCACTACCCCGCCGACCACCTAGCTCCACCGACCCCCACCCCGCCGACCCCCCCCCTCGGCCCCTTGGCCGACCCCCCCCCCCCGGCCTCTCTCCCTCTCCCTTTTCCCCGAACCCGCAAGCCCCACGGACGGCCGGCCGTGGCAGGCCCTTGCTGCCGTGACCCCACCACCCCATCGACCCCCCTGCTACCCCGACCCCCCCACCCCGCCGACCCCCCTGCTACCCAGACCCCCCCGGCCCCACCCTACCTCTCTCCTCTCCCCCGCCCCACGGCCGGCCATGGCAGCCTGCCGCCGCCGCGCCATCCTCTCCATCTTCTTTCTTTTTTCCTTTTTTCCCGCGCATCCCCAAAGCCAAGGCCAAAAACTTCATCTCTGCGGCGCCCGTCACCCAGACTTCCTCTTTGCGTCGCCCGGGCGCCGCCTTCAGCAACACTCGTTGCCCAGAGCCCGGGCGTCGACTCTGCGACCCCCGGTTGCCCGTCGCCCGGGCGCCGTCTTCGCAACACTCGTTGCTCGTCGCCCGAGGCGCCGTCTTCGCGACGCCGTCGCCCGGGGGGTGTCTCCACGACCCTCGTCGCTTGTCGTCCGGGCGCTGTCTCCGTGCCCCTCGCTGCCCGGGGGCTGTCTCCACGACCCTCGTCGCCCGCCTTCGTCACTCAAAGACGATGTCAACTTTTCTGCCAAACGACATCAACATCTTACTATGTGTTTATGCGTGCGACGCCCGCTCGGGTTGCCCCTCCGCGCACGCCGCACGCAGGGGGCTATGTTCCCAACTTATTCTGGTTGCAATCAAGGGCCCACTAGCGGACCCACTTTGTGCGACCCCCTCCCCTTTTTTGTTTTAGTTTCACTGCTTTTTTTTGGTTTGAAAAATAAATTCACCATTTTCACAAGGCAACACCGCATTTGGCCTCCACAGCCACAGCGCCACACCTTCGGCCCGCTGCCCATCGCCCGGGCGCCGTCTTCGCAACACTCGTTGCCCATCGCCCGGGCGCAGACTCTGTGACCCCTAGTTGCACGTCACTCGGGCGCCGTCTCCACGACGCCCGTCGCCCGGGGGCCTCCTCCCCCAACTCTCGTTGCCCGTCACCCGGGGGGCTGTCTCCGTGACCCTCGTCCCTCGTTGCCTGGGTGCCATCTCTACAACCCTCGTCACCAACGCCGTGCGCACCTCCTGCAACCCTCGTTGCCAATAGTCCGGGGGCTGTCTCCGCGATCCCAGTTGCCCGTCGCCCGGGCGCCATCTCTGCGACCCTCATCGCTAGTCACCCGGGCGCCGTCTCCGCGACCCACGTCGCCAGCGCCGTGCATACCTTCCGTGCGGACCCCCGCCACCAGCGCCGTGCGCACCTTTCGCAACTTTTGTCGCCCGCGTCATTTGCGTCCGCGCGCCTGCTCTACAACTCTCATCGCCCTCACACATTTGTTGCTCGCGTCCGTGCTACAGCTCCGTGCTCCCGTCACCCACGCTTCTTCGCGACTCTTGTCGCCCGCGTGCCATCTCTGCGACCTTCGTCGCCCGCGTCCACGCGACAGCTCTGCGACTCTCGTCGCAGGCCCCCCAGCTCCACGACTCTCGTCGCCCGCGTGACGTTTCCTCGACCCATGTCGCCCGTCTTAACTCATCGCGCTCTCTGCAACGAGCGCCCAATGCCAATGGTCTCTTGATGCTCGTCGCCGACCACGCTCAATTGCCACGACAACATCACCAAGTATTGTCCCCGCGACGCGCGTCGCCATGCACCACGACCCCGTTACAAGCCTCCGGGCATAACACCCGTTCACCACGCCATGCGCCCCCCCATGGGCATGAAAGATCCCCGACCCACTCTCCAGAGTGTGCGACATCATGGGGGCTCCGCTCGTAGTGCTCCAGCACGAGGACCCCTCCCTGCGGCATGGGCTGAGCGCCATCACGGGCTAGCGCCATCGCCGGCTCAATCAAACTACGGGACGGCCTTCGTGCCGTCGTCGGCTCAATCAAACTGCGGGACGGGCTGTATGCCGTCACCGGCTCAATCAAACTGCGGCATGGGCTGAGCGCCATCACGGGCTAGCGCCATCGCCGGCTCAATCAAACTGCGGGACGGGCTTCGTACCGTCGCCGGCTCAATCAAACTGCGGCATGGGCTGAGCGCCATCACGGGCTAGGGCCATCGCCGGCTCAATCAAACTGCGGGACGGGCCGTATGCCGTCGCCGGCTCAATCAAACCGCGGCATGGGCTGAGCACCATCACGGGCTAGCGCCATCGCCGGCTCAATCAAATTGCGGCATGGGCTGAGCGCCATCACGGGCTAGCCCATCGCCGGCTCAATCAAACTGCGGGACGGGCCGTATGCCGTCGCCGGCTCAATCAAACCGCGGCATGGGCTGAGCGCCATCACGGGCTAGCGCCATCGCCGGCTCAATCAAACTGCTACACGGGCTTAGCGTCATCGCCGGCTCCATCACCAGGGACCCTGGCCCCCACAGTGAGAGGGGCTGTAACCACATCGTTTATGCGTGCGACGCCCGCTTGGGTTGCCCCTCCGCGCACGCCCCACGCAGGGGGCTTATGTTCATACCCTATTCAGGTCGCACCCCAGGACCCGCTAAGGGACCCACTTTGCACGACACATCACCCAGTCAGCGGTCAACTTTTTAACGCTCGAGGGCCGATCAAAGCAACGCATGCTCAAGTCACGTGAACCATTCATGAAGTGACTTCGGCGTGCCTTCCACCTTGGGGGTCGGCCACCCCAAGGGGTCGGCCACCCTTGGGGGTCGGCCACCCTAGGGGGTCGGCCACCCTAATGGGTCGGCCACCCTAAATAGTGGACTTTGGAGCTTTTTCAAGGATCTTTCTCTCATTTTGGACTCTTCACTTTCTCTCTAAAACGACATTCTCTCTGGAATTCTAGTGAGAGAAACACACTTGGCTCACGTCTCGACGCTGCGCTCCAGTCGCACGGACCGTCGACTGTCGCCCCTGTTCGTCGTCCCCCTGCCTGCGTGGCGCTGCCAGCCCTCACGACCTGTCTGGGGAGCCTTGCCCTCAGCCCTTACGCCGTCCTTGCTGTCTCCCGCGTTGCCTATCTGGAAGCTGACTCAGACCGCATCCTTTGTGGCACCTCCACGTACCTCGAACCATTTTTCGCATCATCACATATTTACCACTAACCCTAAGCAGAGAGGTCATAACAATGATCCCCCTGAAGACTGGTATTCTGAGGGTGAGGAAAAGGATGATCTGAGGAGTGTTCATGACTTAGATGAAGATCAAGATGGAAATAGGTGGCTAGATTTTTGTGCTGATGACTTGAACCATAGGGATGGGCCAACATTGAAGGTTGGCTTGATGTTTCCAAATAGGGAGGTGCTTAAAGCTGTTTTAAGGATTGAAGCATTAGACAGGGGTATGACTTTGACTACCAGCACAATGATAGCAAAAGGATTACCTGTGTTTGCAAATATGAGAACTGTGACTTTAGGGTTCATGCTTCTCCCATGCAGGGAACCACTACATGGCAAATCAAGACCTTTAGACCAGATCACAGTTGTGGGAGAGACTACAATAACTATTTGATTAGTGTTAAGTATCTCGCATAGAGGTATAAAGATAAGTTAAGAGATGACCCCAACTGGAAGGTAGGGGCTATGAAGAAAGAAATTTATAGAGACATGTTTGCTAATGCAAGCAAGCATAAGATATATAGGGCAAAAAGGTTAGCTAGAGAACAACTAGAGGGGGACAGCAAGGCACAATTTGCAAGACTGCGGGATTATGGGGCAACATTGCAGAAGCACAACCCTGGCACATGTTTTAAAGTTTAGACAATTAGGCCAAGTCCAGATCTGGCACCTGTTTTCAAGAGGGTGTATGTTAGATTTGAGGCATACAAAATGGGATTTTGGGCAGGCTGCAGGCCCTTTATTGGACTGGATGGTTGTCATCTAAAGGGCCTTTATGGTGGGCAATTGTTGTCTGTTGTGGCTAGAGATAGGAATGACAACAAGTTCCCAGTTGCTGTAGCTGTTGTTGAGGCAGAAATCAGGGATAGTTGGTCTTGGTTTTTGACAGAACTGATTGATGATCTTGGGGGTAGTGAGAGCTTGGTATTTATTTTTGACAGACATAAAGGTTTGGTGGAGTCATTTAAGGATCTCTTACCTACCACAGAGCACAGATTTTGTATGAGACACTTGTATGGAAATTTTAAAAAGAGATGGGGTGGTAAAGAGGTGAAGGACTATCTGTGGAATGCTGCCAGGGCAGGAACAATTAATGATTTCAATTACTGGATTGGGAAGCTAAGGAATTTAGATAAAGATGGAGAAATTATGAATTATTTAGAACCATTACATCCCAGTCAATGGTCAAGATCCCACTTCAGTACCCATGCCAAGTGTGATTCACTTGTGAATAATCTAAGTGAGTCATTTAATGCATACATTATGGAAGCAAGAGACTTGCCAATTGTTAGCATGCTTGAATGGATAAGAAAAAATTTGATGAACATATTGCAGATAAAGAAGAAAGGGATGGAGAAATATGAGGGTGCAATATGTCCTAATATTGTTAGGAAGTTGAAGTGTAATGTGGCAGAAGCTAGGAACTGTTTTGCAAGTTGGTCTGGTCAACTGGAGTTTGAGGTGGAGCATTTTAATAAAACTAGGATTGTGAACTTGGTTGCAAGGAATTGTAATTATAGGATGTGGGATCTCACTGGGATACCCTGCTGTCATGCTGTGGCTGCCATATTTGTGAACAGAGAGAGGCCTGAAGCATATGTAGACAATTGCTATAGCAAGGATGTTTATTTGGGAGCTTATGGCAGTATGATACATCCTGTTCCAAGTGAGGATGCATGGGTGGTTACTGGTTCGGATGCTTTGGCTCCACCTAGCTACAGAAGACCACCAGGCAGGCCCAAAAAGCTTAAGAGAAGAGGTGATGATGAGCCTAGAGATCCTGCTACAGTGGGCAGGAGCCAGAAGTATGTCACATGTGCAAGATGCTTGGAGAGGGGTCACAACAAAAGGTCATGCAAAGGACCAGTCCATCCACAGTCCAGACTTATAAGAGAACCCCATCAGGTGTGGCCCAGTCAAAATTTTGTTATCTTACTCTTTTAACATGCTATGGGCCAAATGAAACTCTTGTGATTTGCTTAATGTGGGCCATGTTTTCTTTTTCTTACAGTCCAACACAAGCAAAGGAAAAGAAAAGACAGTAGACAATACTGTCACTCCAGCTAAAAAGGAAAAGGGTAATTTCTTAATCACATGTGCAATTTGGTAATGCAAAGCCTGTGTTTTTTTTGTTGTGCTGTTATGTTTAGGGACTGAGAGTCTGCATTAGAAAGGCACCCACTGTTAAAACATTATTGCAAAGTCTACTCCTTGTGTTTTGCTCTGTTGTAAAAAGGCACCCACTGTTAAAACATTATTGCAAATAAACACCTTCTCTGGTTGCAAATCAACACCTTGATAATGTATTGTGTTGCAAAGAGGCACCTGAAGTTTTACTAATGTCTCAGCAAGCCATATGATATTTTCTTAATGTTTCAAAAAGCCCCCTCAAGTTTAATTTGGATCAAGTTTCTTAATAATTTGGATTATGTATTCATATGGTTTTTTTTAATGTTAACTCTCTAGGGAAGAAGACTTCCCAATCCATCAGTAGCACAGCCAACTCCTCCACAGCACAACCAACTCTTCCACAGCCCTCTCCCCACAGCCCACTCCTCCATCAAGGCCACATGCTGTCTCATAGCCAGCTCATCCACCTAGGCCATAACATATTTCACAGCCCACTCCTCCACCTAGGCCACAGCCTTTTTCATAGCCCACTCCTCCACGAAGGCCAGCTGTTTCATAGCCAACTCATTTACCAAGACCACAAACAACTGGTTCACAGGTACAGATCAACTCCTGCAAAGATTGATTATGATTTGGTGTTTGAAAAATGGTTTCTGAGAATATATGTCTTTTTATTTTGTTGCCATAGACAAGAGCTGCCTGGGTTCCACCTAGAGCTACAAGTCAGAGGCCCGCAACAGCTCTAACCAGTAACTCTGGAGGAGTTGTCATGGCTGACACAACCAGAGGAAGGTCCATGTCAGCTACTGATTTGGGAAGGGGATCAAAAGCAGCCAAGGGCACTATATCAATAGCCAAGGCTGCTAAGAACATGAGTAAAGAACAGGCTGTAAGAGACAAGGGGCAGGAGTGAGTGCAGGAGTGATGATAGTGTTTTTGGACTATTTTGATAGGGGCAGAATGTGGTATATATAGGACCATTTTGTAAAACAGCAGCATTGTCCATTTTGTAGCAAAAACCTTGGGGCAGAATGTAGCATTGCCTATTTGTAGCATTGGCCATTGTCCATTGTGTATAACATTTGGAAATTAACATGTAAACTATGCTTTGGAATATTATGGATAGCATTTTGGAAACCTTTCCCTTTCGGGAAAGGAAGATAAGAAACAGAAAGAAAGGAGAAGAACAGTAACCCCAACAAAAAAAAAACAGAGAGAGGGAAATAGAGAGCTCGGGAACAAGAGAGGGAAGAAGAAGGAGAGGGAGCTCGAACAGAACTAGAGAGAAACTGAGAGACTTTTCTAAGGGTAATCCTTATCCATCTTCGTATGTGTAATTCAGTGTGTGTTGTGTGTGAAAATTTCATGTTGAGTGCGTGTGTTTCAGTGCTTGTGAGCTTCGGGGGGTGAATTAATGGGGGGATAGTGCATCTATGTGTGATTATGTAAGTGCTAGGGTGTAATCCATGAGTTTAGGGTGAAAATGGAGGGCTGCCGTGGGTTGCAGCAGCTATGTGTGTGAGTTACTGTGTGTGTGTGTTCTTGGGTGTATGTGTGTTCGGGTGTGTGGGTGTGTAAAAAATTGTGTGATTGTGAGTGATTTACGTGTGTTAGGTGGGTTAATGGTGTTTTTGAGTGTTTTGAGGCGTGGTTGGGGATAGTAGTTGAGGTGTGAGTGAGTGAAACGTGTGTTAGTATGTGCGGTAGTGAGGTTGAAGATGAAGTGTGTGCATTTAAGGTGAAATAGTAGGTGTTTTGATCGTGAATAGTGACCATAATTGTCACTAGAGGTGAAAAATTATTTGGACAATTTTTCAATAAATTTTTATAAATAGTTTGGACCAAAATTTGGAAAAGTACAAAATAGTAACCCCTGATATTTTTTCGAGATGTACGCTCTGGAAAATTTTGGAAATTTTCGAGATCCGTGAAGGGCGCTAAATTAGGGTACCGATTAGGTGAAATTCTGAATTTATTTAGTATAGCAAAACAAGCTATTTTGATATGAAAATTTCAGTGAAATCTTATTTTACTGATAGGTATCATATTCTAAAAGTTTGGATTATTCCGAGGCCAATAAGTATTTTTTGCGAAACTGACCTTTTAACGCTCAGTCTGGACACTGGTTCGGAATTTTCGGACGAAAAATTTCTAAAAGCCTTTTTAGTATATAAATGATACTGGGATGCTTAAAATAGCGGTTTAAGATATTTTTGAGATTTTTCTGGTGCCGGAAACCCCCAGGGGTGTTTTGGTAATTTACCACCCCGAAGGGGTATTTTGGTAATTTTACCTATAAGAGGTATTTTGAAGTAAATTTACATACAGTAAGATTATTTTAGTGACTTTGCTTATGGAAAAGTCATTTTGAGAATTAAAGTGTAACGGGGGTATTTTGGTAATTTGCCACCCCGAAGGGGTATTTTGGTAATTTGACCTAAGAAAAGTATTTTTGCATAAATTTACATATGTAAAGTTTATTTCAGTGATTCTACTTACAGGTAGACCGTTTGGGTGATTTAAGTCCGAGAGGGGCATTTTGTAATTTTACACCCTAGGGGCGTTTTGGTAATTTTACATACCTTGTGAGGGGAGGTTCATTTTGGAAGCATGTGTGAGTTCGTATTAAGTTATAATTTTGTTCTGTAGGCTGTATTCTAATGGTTCGATTATTCCGTTTAGGTTAAAGCTAAAGACTTCCGGTTAGGATAATTTAGCTGCAGATCCAGGTAAGAGATTCTATCTGAACCTTGGGTAAGGACTTCCGTTCGAACCCTTATTTTGATAACTCGTACTTGTAAGTACTCTTTTGAATTACTTATGATTAATGTCGAACTCTGAAGTATGCATTGATATCAGCATGTTCTTGTCCAGAAAACCCTAATATTGAACCTGAATCGGTTATTTAGAAATCTTTTGATGCTCGCCTATTATTGTGTGCTGAGCAGATTTGACAATTGTCTGTATCCGTTCTTCTGGATTGTTGTGCTTAAAACTCGATAATTATTCGTAATCGTTTTTGTTGTTTATCTGTGATTTTTCTTCTGAAAATTCTGATTTCTCTGAAAATTTTGAATGCTGACTTGTGTCAGTATGATTATTGTTATTGGAATCTGAATTGATTTTGGTGATTGAGCTTATGTTAATTCTCATTGATATTGTGATTTTTCTGTATTTACCTGAGTTTCTGTTCTATGGGAGGGCGTAATAAGGCTGGTCTGAATCTTACAGGAAAAGCAGGCTAGTACCCAAGTGGACTAGTATTTTAGTACATCATGCATGTGTACACTCTGTTAGCGTGCCGGAATGGCATTGCAATCGCCCAGGGTCAATATTGATTTTTGATTTTCTCTATTCTGTATATTGCCGTGACTGCTACGGTAATGACTAGAAAGTATTCTCTGAAATAATTTGTGCTTGGGTTGAAATCCCTTGAGAAATTCAGTGTATTTTGAAAAGAGCTATCTCAGATGATCTGTGTACATTTGAAATGTCTCGAGAAAACTTTGTTGTGTTTTGAAGATGATCTTTTATTAATCGTTATGGAACCCATCATGGGTATTATTGTCTATTTTGGTATCTGTTTCTGTGAATTTCAATTATTTTGAGAATCATTGAGTTTTTGTCCGTTTGAAGTATTTTGGAAATCTTTATCAGTTGGATTCTTGGAATCGTTTTGTAATCCTGTTAGTAGTCCTTGTACGACCTTACTAAGCTCTCAAAAGCTCACCCTTCGTTTGGCTCCCTTCTGCAGGTGATGATAAGCTGTAGCAGGTTCGGGAATGGTTTAGAGTCTGAGTGAGATTCTGATGAGCCCATCACCACTGTATAGTAAGACCCCTACGCGGGTCGGTACTTATAATTTGTTCTTAGGAGATTTGAATTGCGAAGAACCTAAGTTGTAATAGTTTAAGCTAAGCAATTGTGGTCTAGTATTTTGAGAAATTTGAGTTGATGCTGAATTAGATGATTTTGAATATGTGTTAGTGAACAGGTTTGACAGGTTTGGTGTGATCTGGTAGGTAAACGATCCGGGAGTTCGGGGCGGCAGAGCTCTGGATTTTTAGGGGCGTTACACCCAATAATAAACAACTTCATAAACTTCACAATGACTTCAATTCCTTCAAGTTTGGTAGCCAATTCATTACACCTACAGCCACAAATTTGAACACCTAAACTCATAGAGTTTCCCCCAATGCTTCCTCTCTTATCATCTTGGCTTGCATTATAGGGTTGACACGAAGCCCAGAAGTTGCATTCTCCTTTGTCACATACATAAAAAAGCTTCCCACAGCTTTCTTTCTTCTCATCTTCAACAACTTTTATCTTAGCTCTCTTACCACAAGCACAAAGCTTCCATGAATATCTTATGTCAACCATATGCCCACGTTGAACAAATGAGCTTGAAGAAGACATTACCTAGCCATTGTGTCATTTCATCAAACACTTGGTATGCAAAAACAAAACTAGAAGAACATTAAAAGAAAACAATTACTTTGAACACAAAACAGGGTCTCATACCTTCAATTTCCTTAATTTGTCAATTTGAGCTTAAAAATCAAGCTGAACAAAGTTCTTTGGCACCAATTTTTCTGTGAGCATCCTTTCCTGCATAGGGTTCTTGCTTGCAACGGTAATATTGGTCCAAGGAGGTATTCAGGGGCAAAAAATGACATTTAAAAAATTATTTAGCAGTGACACTTGCCACTCAGGCGCGTTTACCACAAACGCGGTTAAAACAGACGGATTTATTGACGGATGTAACACTTTTTAAACCTTAGGTATCTTCTTGCAATTTTTGTAACGGGAGGAGTCTTTTTACAACTACCCCAAATCACAGGGGTATTTTACGCAATTTTTCCTAAAATCTATTTGCTACTGAACGTTACATAAATTTTGAGACAAATGAAATGACCTCACAGGATAAGTCTGAATCTGAACCTATTTTATTATGTTCATCGACTCGCTTATTGGAAAAAGAAAAGGGTACCACCTACATAACGGAGGCAAGCCCATGTTCTAAAGAAGCAGCTAGAACCACCACCTTTGCATAATAAAGAGAGTATAATCATAATTTATGTAACCCACGAAAATGACAGGAAGATCAAATTATGAGCACAATCATAAGTTAATTGAAGTGCTTTAGGCAGATACATTACAACTTCATTGCCAAGACCTCCACTGTTAGCCGAGCCAAAAAGTAAACGGTCAATTATGCAAAGATTAAAAGATCTCTAATCAAATATCGTATTGCCAACGAAGTTAGCATAAAGAAAGTATTACTGATGCAAGAACTAGCAAACCTTGGTGATTAAATTTGATCATCCTAGTATACTAATAAAGAAGTATATTAGTGAAACTGGAAAGAAAAATTGGCAAGAACCATAGACTGTTAGCATCATTATAGGGAAATTATTTCGACACCCTCAATCATGAAAAGCTATTTAGTACAATGTTGCGTCGAAAAATACAAATTACACCTAATTTTCAACAATCAATTTGTCTCTCTTTTTTTAATATATATAAATTTAGTCCTTTGTCTAGTCTAGTCCAGTAACTAATACTCTTTATCCAATAAGCCTAACAATATTGCAGCTAGATGCCAATTTTGCAAGCACACATGCACACACACATCCGACCCGCCTTGACGACACGCACACACATCGCCACCCTCACTCCCCCGCCCCTCACAGACAACCGACATCACACACCCACGACTACGAGCACCACATACATGTACCCTGGACATATATCTCAGCGAAGTTAGCTTTCAAGCCTCTAACCATGAAGTTTTAACTCTTCAACGAAGTGTACAATGTCATCTGCTTGCATGGAGAAGAAAAAGTTAACAAAACCAAAATCTGAGAATCATGCGAATAGAATACATTAAGACCACTATACCACATCAATGAACTAATTAACCTACCTTATAAAATACACTGAACTTTGCCGTAGTTTGTTTCTGTCATTATGTGACGTAATTTGTCTTCATCGTTTAACAAAACCAAGGATTTAAAAAGCATAACTAAAACTGTCATGCTTTTCTTTTAGATTTTTCTATAGCCATTCTCTACAACTCTAAAATACAAATCTGTTGTCGTAGCCACCGGAAAAGATATCAAACACTAAAACTTGCAACAATTGAAGAGAAGTGTTAGACTTAGCAGGAGAAAGAGAACCTTTTTAAAAGATAGAAGGATTTGTAAGCCATGTTTGTGGCAGTGGCAGCCGTGTGAATCTACTGAGTGTTATCTTAAAAGCATTTGATGTGGGTATTTCCATGATGTGGATGGTGGTCCTATTACTCTGTTGGGGAGTGATGTAATGAAGGGCAGATATGGTGTTAACACAGAGCAGCTTTCCAACCTCCATGTAGCACAGAGCAAAAGCTTTCCGACCTCCATGTTCTTGTATATAATTCTTTTCTGCAATGTATATAGCAAAACCCTTAGCTATATATATACCTGTAAAACACACACACACACACACACAAAAATACATATAGGGATAAAGATCACCTTAAACAAAAATTCAGGTCCAAAGGAATGTAATCCATTTACCTCTGCAAGAGCCAAGAAGCACAATAAAGGTTCTCAGTCAGAGTTTATCTAACATTACACACACACACACAGATGAGACCCATATCAGAGCATCAGTAACTCGATAAGAATCCGTAGTATGCCCCACCAAATACAACCCATAAAAAACATTCTGCACCCATAGAGAAACATATCACAAACTAACCAAAAACAAAAGCACCCATCAAAATGCACAAAACCGCCGCGATTTCGCCACGCCCTCCTTCTTCTCCACTGCCTCCGCCGCAGCACAGATTTCAGAACTACCCTGCCACCATTCCCCTTCAAGTCCCCCACCTTCGCAGCCGCCTTCCTCGGCGTTAGATTCCGCCCCTTGCACCAGCGCAGCAAGATGCTCTTTGATTTTATACACAAAGGCAGTATCAAAGTGGCGGTAGCGTGCCTTGATGGCCTCGAAAATGGCCACTTTTGCAGTTTCGAGATCAACCAGGAGGATTTGGGGAGGTGCCCATGCCGATGATTGGCATGGGCCTGTCACAGGATCGTACTGTTATCTCTAGAATCACTGCCATGTTCAATTCTAGAGCTCCTTTGGGATTTACTCTCCCCACTTCTCAACTTGGTCAAAGCAAGAAGGGTGCACAAACCAATATACATGAGCAAAATTAAGGATTGCATGTACTGATAGTTGGAGTGAAGGTTTGTTTTTGGCCGGCTCTCTTTGTTGCTTCCGTTTCTTTTGCTTTGTTACGGTTTGTATTTTTACCAAAGGTGATGAAATGGTTACCAAAGGTGATGAAGTGGCTGAAAAAACAGTGGTAGAGGGAGGGATCATGGGTGGTATGGTTAGAGGTTGAAGGGTATAATAGTTATACTTAGCGATAATTATCAACTATTTATTGTATTTGAAAAATAGAATAACTAATTGTATAGCCAATTAGAAGCTAACACTTGCATTAGATTGTATTTATAAATAAAAAATTGTTAGAAAAAGAGATTTGGGATTTGGAAGGCAATCAAAGGGCCAACCAAATCTTATTATATATAGTATAGATTCGTTTGCCAGTGCAAGTGCACAACCAAGTTGATAATGCAAGTGAGAGTGATAAGTTCCCTGTGGATGTCGAATTGCATCCGTCAAAGTTCAGATTCTACATAAGGGATGTACAAATTCGGATTGCATTCAATTCAAATCAACAGAGGTGTAAAGGGGCTGCCCCAGGTGTCAAAAGAGCCGGGCCGGGGCTGTGGCCCTTTAAAGTGAATGGTGGGGCCCTAGTCCATAAGGTCAGGGCGAGGCTGAAATATTTGAAAAACTGGCCCGGGCCAAAGCCCCTCCCTTAATTTTTTTTTCTTTTCTTCTTTATGAAGTCCATTTTATGACATTTTTATTTTTTTGACATTTTGAATCTTTTTAGTTAAATTAATAGTTTTGGAAGTGTATTGAATTCATATGATCAGTATTTTCTTTAACATATGCAGTGAGTGTGGGTGTGTTGTGACGATGACGTGTTTTTGATGATTTCTGAGTGGGCTTTCATTTAATGTTTCTATTACAGAATTTGCTTTGTATTCTGCATAACAAGCCAATGGAATAACTATACATTTTTTTATCACATTTTCATTTCATGTGTTCTTAACATAAATAAAAATTATGTAATTTAAATTTCTATTTGTTTCAAACAAAAAAAGGTGAATTGATTTTAAATTTAATTTCATGAAATGGGTGAAGTGTCAAAAGTCTTAAGGAATAACTTCAGGATTTCAAAAATGAATAACAAGAATTTAAAATAAAAAATTGTTAGGCCCTGGCCAGGCCCTGGCCAAGCCGGTCCTAAATATTCGGCCTAGGACTAGGGCCGTTGGGCCGAGCTTGACACCTCTTTTTGCCTGTACCCATCCACCTTTGCCATGAAGAATCGGATGACATCATTTGGTCCCTGGGTCTACTATTTGCCTCTTACCAAATATTATATATCAATACTGAGAGGCCACTCGATGTAGACATGGAAAGCTTTATGGCCGTTCCGAATATAAAGTAGTTTTTTTCTGAAATAATTCCTTTTTATTACTTAATTACCTATCTACCACATTTTTAACTTTAATTATCTATCTAACCCATTTTTGAAAATCTCACTTTCAAAGAGAGATTTCAAGCTAAGAAAACGTCGTTCCAAACCACGTTTTCAAGCAAAAGTTACTATGTTTAATGAAGATCTCATTTTCAAAGAGAGATTTCAAGCCAAGTTTTTCAAGCAAACGTTAATATGAAAATCTTACTTTCAAAGAGAGATTTCAAGCTGAGAAAACGTGGTTACAAACCATGTTTTCAAGCAAATGTTACTATGTTTAATGGAAATCTCACTTTCAAAGAGAGATTTTAAGCTGAGAAAACGTGGTTCCAAATCACGTTTTCAAGCAAACGTTACTACGATTAACGTTTGCTTGAAAACGTGGTTTGGAATCACGCTTTCTCAACTTGAAATCTCTCTTTGAAAGTGAAATTTTCAAAAATGGGTTAGATAGGTAAATAAGGTTGAAAATGAGGTAGATGGGTAATTAAGTAATAAAAAGGGATTATTTAGGGAAAAACTCAATATAAAGCCTTCTTTGAAAATGTGCTCACAACGTCCTCCCGTTTGTGCAGCTTTTTAATATAACTTGTCATGACGTCCGCCTTGCTCACGCAACTTTCTAATATAACTTGCCCTGACGAATGTGATCAACTATTATTTTTTTTTTTTGTGAAATAATTAAAACTGTAATGTGTATAGCCCGTCAGTACGAAGATTCGAATTCGGGCTTAAAGTTATTTCTTAAGGTCCTTCATCACTCCACCACCCTTTGGAGTTAGATGTGACCAACTTGAGACTACCGATTCTTAGTTCTCCCGTAGTCAAGTCTATATGGTCAACCAAGTTTACATGGGTTTTCCGTTTTTCCATGAAAGAATGTTTTTAATAATTTAAAGAAAATGAGAACGAAATTTCTGTAGTTTTAAAAACATGAAAATAAGGTAAAAAAAATGATTAGCAAATGGGCAGTATGAATATGAATCGGGGTAGGCTATGGGAAATACTAAAAAACAGGTCTACATAGGGCTCCTTTGAAGTTTTGAACTATAAGCTTGAAAATAGCGTGGGCTGAAAAAAATATCCTTTTGTCGTTAAAAGAAAATAGGGTGACATAAGTTTTCTTTTAAGGACTAAAATGTATGAACTTAGTAGGAAAAAAAAATTATCCACTTAAAAGCAAGGTGATTAAAAGATGACTCTTTTTCACTGAAACTAAAATTTTGTTAACTATGAAAATAAATACAGGGAAAGGGCATAATCAAATGACTAGCTTGGAAATAACATAGCCATGAAAGAAATCAAATACACAATAAGAGTTATCACTGATGTGTGATCAAAATAAGTCATAACTGGTCAAAGTTCGTAGAAAATTTGCAAAAATCTTGAGTCAATTCCAAAAATAAACCAACTCCTCATTCACGTCTCATATGTGTAATTGAGTTTGGTTTGGTCTAGTTCAATACTAGGGCATGCAATTGAGTTTGTTGTGTTCTAATTCGATACTAGGGCTTATTCATCGATCCACTTAGTAAAAATCCTATCATTAACAGTTAACAACAAAACCCTCATTTTGGATATGAAATTTCTAAACTATACTCCTCTTGTCGCTAAAACCATTTAAAGGATGAAACCTTTTTAGTGTCACTGCTTTTGATTGTCTTTAACAATGAAGTGCCGCGGGTCGCCCGCCCCATTTGACATATCTAGAAGTAGAGGTGTCAATGGGCCGGCCCAGCCCAAGCCCAAGCCCAACGGGCCTCCAACGAAAACGGGCCGGGGCCGGGCCTGGTGACTGAAAAACGGCTCGGGCCGGGCCTGAAATCTAGATATATGGGGCCAGTCCAAGCCCTGATCCTAGGCCCAATATTTAGGACCGGGCGCCTGAGCCCAATTTTTTTTTGTTCCCAACTCGTTATTATTTATTTGCGTCGATGGCCAATAAGAATACATCAAATTAATTGGTTGAGATTGATACATGTTAATTTGGTATAATATTGACAAGCCTTTTTTGGCCTACTAACATTATAATTTATAAGTAGCATTTTTCGAAAGTTTGGTAAATAGAAAATAACGATTACAAAGTTAGTATCCGTTAACTCTATTTAACAATGTTCTAATATAGTGACATTTTCATTATTATAACAAAGTTAGTATCCGTTATAAAATAGGTTAAATTTTTTTTTAAAAAAAATTTGGTGTGACCGTGGTCTCTCTCTTGGCTTGATGTAACTAGGCCCTCGTCCGGTTAATGTAAAAAACACGCGAGAAAGTAAGAAAAAAATCAGAGGAGCACTGAACACATCTCATTCTCACCAAACCCAAATCAGAAAAAAGGAAGAGAAATTGGAGCACACTTTCTTGTCAAAGTTCTCTTAGTAAGATTTATAATTTCCAAGCATTCATTGTCTTTTTCAGATATATAATATAATATAATATCAGAAAATACGAAAGGAAAGCACACACTCCTACTGCGTGTTTTGTGAGATTTTTTTCTCCCCTTCTCTCTGTCTCTCTCACTTTTCTCGCTTCAGCCTTTCTTTCTTTTACTCTCATGTTTATTAGGGAATATAGTCTAGGAAAAAAAGTGAGGGAAAACAAAATTTGAAAAAAAGTGGGTCAGCTTACAAAAGGGCAGAATTTAGGGCCAAAATCGGGCCAATTTTGGGCCGGGCCATTTTTGGTGAAACATTGACCTGGTCTAAGCCCAAGTCCAAGATCCTTTATTTTCAGGCCTGCACTGTTACAAGAGAGTCGGGCCAGACCGACCCGCGGGTCGCCCGCCCCATTTGACATATCTAGAAGTACAGTAGAGATGGTCAAAATGTGGAGCGTGATTATCGAGGGACATATTTGTAATCCTACTTTTTCATTTTGCTTATTGGCGATCCACCGTTTTGTAATTGCTCGGTAAAAAGTTAGGGTTCTTGTTCATTCGACGAATTCGCTTCTCGGGGAAAACCTTTGAGGTACTTTGCTTTTAATCTATAACTGTTATTTAAGTAATCGATGCACGAAATCATTTGATGCCTACCAGTCTCGGGAACCCTAGAATTTCTACGTACTAGTAAGCATGCATAAGAAATGGGAGTGATTTCCTTAATTGAGGGAACCCCTAGAATTTCAGCGTACTAGTAGTACAGTTAAAGAACTTGATGCATGCGATATTTGGAAACCCTAGAATTGCAACATACTAGTAGGACAACTAAAGATTTTTTTTGATCTTGGTAAGCATGTATACTTGCAAAAGCGGGAGTAATCGCCTCAATTGAGAGAAATGCTGCTATTTTAGTCATGAAAATTTACCCTCGGTGATTCAAGTTGTTGATTTCTAGGTACTACGCACCAGTAAATTAAGCAGATATTGGGGGAGTATGTTTCTGAATTTATTTATCATTTTGGAGGCATTGTATGTAAATTTTCAGTGTGGTGCTGTGTCAAAAATTGATTTGGTTTGGGTTTTGGAGTTACTAAAGGAGAAAATGCGGAGTCTGGATGGCAGTAAAAGCCCGCATAGAGGGAGAAGGTCGCTTGGCAGGGAGTGAGGATCTTATCGCGATGCTCCGTACCGTAGGGTTGGAGGACGTTACAGGTAGTTTCTGTTTACAAGGTGTGAACATATATCATGAATTTCTCTGTTACATTTCATTACTTTGTTGTTAGTTAGTAGGCGTTATGGATGATGATTCCTGGGAAGGGACATTCAATGCTGTCGGAACACGTAACCAAGGCATTGATTTTCTGAGTTTCTTTTATTGTGCTTACTCGTTGTATGGTTGATGTTAACCTGGTGTTTACTTTCATAAAGCAGTTGCACTTCTGATCGTTCTAGGAAACGTCCTTATTCATTAGTTTCATCGTGTTGTCAATGGATCGATCCCTTCATAGCCTTACCCTTTCTGGAGTACGATAACATACCTAGATGGGATCCCAAACATGTAAAGTACGATCTTATATTAATGTGATGCGCATGCCACACTGAAGGGGATATCATACTTTAGCAATGTTATTAATAATGATAACGGACTAAACTAATGCGGCTAAACAGTAACGAAACCTAATCCATTAGTCTTAACGTAATACTATTTCTACTCCAATAGTGAGCTTCATAACTACTTTGATTCTTTCTTCTTCAGTTAATTTTCTTCTAAAGCGAATTCCATCTTTAATTCTAAATCAGCGATGAATTCTTTGGGCTCATGTTCCTACTCTTTGCGACTTTTTGTGTTCGACCTGGGGCTTTTTGTTATCGGGTTGCGTTCTTTTGTCTCGGCCAATGACACTAGAGCAGAACACCCAACTAGACAACTAGTTTGGGGGATCTGGCAGGCCGGGTCCTTTCGCGGCACATTCCTAGACTTGTCCCTTTCCCCTTTCTGAGGAGGATCATGTTCGTAATTTTTCATGATCTTGTGGTCTGTGAGTACTGGAACTTGTACTCGGATTACACTTCCTTTGGTTATTTGCTAATATCAATATGTAGACCAGAAAAAACTTTCCAATAGAGGGGCTTGTTGAATGTTGAGATTAAAAATTTTCAGTTGGACGGTCAGGGCCCAAGATTTTAAAATAACCTGAATATACGTGCTTTTCAAATATAAAAGCTTGAATATACCTGGTTTACGCGGAACTTCTACCTGGCCGAGATAGGTGATTTGCTTAGTTATATATTCTACATAACCCATTTTGATAGAAGGCGACCTCTCACTGGGTGATTAAAAGGATAAGGGTAAGTACCTTGCACCAAATAGGCTACGTACAACTGAAGAATATATGTCTAGGTTAAGGGATAGTAGGCAACAACTGTTGGCAATGTTCAAGGTTCTGGTGGAACTCTATTATAATGATTTGGTTTCTATCAGACTTCTATTCAGCTGCTGGAAAACAAGGAGAAACATAGTACCAGAGATGACAGTGGACTGAAAATTGTTTACTTCATTTTGGCCAGCTTTTTATATTCTCCCTTGCATTATTTGCAATGCCACTGTAGGGGATCTGGATCTCGACTTGCAACTTCTGTTGGCCACATTGGCAACTACTGCGTCAAATCCACCTTTTGGCGTTTCTTCTTGTTTTATAGGGAATTACTGTGCCACGATAGGGATATTTAGATTTTGACATCCACCTGTTGATACAAAAATAGAATATAATCTTCAGTTGTTCATTTTAGGCTCCCTTCAGATTGCATGTATTGGGAGCATAAATTATGGACGAGTATTACAATTCTTAGTGGAATTGCCAGTTTTACTGTTGCTAACTGACATTTCGAAGTTCTGGGATCTTGACTTGGAAACTTTGTTAACTATGATTGCGGCTCCCTGTGGGCATGAATCTCTGTGTGCGCGCTTGCTCACTTGTGTATCGATGCAGTAATACAAAACATGAGAGTTGCGATGACTTTGCTCATAAATACACTATTGCAAAGCTGGTCAGAGTTCCATGTTCACATTTTATTTCACATTTTATTGAAATGATTGCACCTAGAGATTGCAGTTGACCTCAAATCTTGGCTACTTGCAACATCCTGGCGCTAGTAGCACAGATTTGGGGAAGAGACTGTGCTATCAAGTTACTAACTGTTGAATGGCCCGTGATACATGAGAGAATTGATATATATGTCTATGATACGTTACCCAAAGCAAACATGCTTTCAGTTCCTCGTAATTGGTTATCAAGTTTTGATTGTGGCAAAGGTTATTTCGATGATTGTTCGTTGTGTGTACATATATGGGCCAAATCAATTTTGTTGTGTAGAAGTACAGTGCAAATATGCAAATGATGTACTTTGAGGTTGAGTAACAGTAAAAGCAATTTATGGTTCTATGCTATATTTAATCTTAAGATCTCACATGATTTCAACGTCGTACCAGATTTGCTTCATAAAAATGTGTTGTTATCCCTTAAGCCTATAGAAAGGAACATGTGTTCATAAAAATGTGCTTCACAATTTATGGTTCTATGCTATATTTAATAAGGAACATTGGAATGCAATATCCAGGTTGTTGAGATATTTGAAATGCACCATTGATTATTGACTAACATATTGTGGTCATCCTTCTGTACTTGAAGATTATTGTGATGCTAACTGGATTTCAGATTCAGATGAGTTGAAGCCTACTAATGGATATGTGTTCCTACTAGCTGGAAGAGCCATCTCTTGGAAGTCGTTCAAGCAAACAGTTATCGCTAAATCCACAATGGAATCAATGTTGATTGCCTTAGAAAAGACATGTTCTGAAGCAGAGTGGCTCAGAAGTTTCTTGGTTGATATACCTTTACGGAGTAATCCTAGTCCATCTGTGGTGATGCATTGTGATTGCCAAGCTGTCATTGCTCGAGCAAAAAGCAAAATATATAATGGGAAAAGTCGTCACATCCGGATGTGACATGCTATTGTGAGATAGCTAATTGAGACCGGTACCGTATCAAAGAACTTTGTGAGGTCAGAAAGGAAGTTGGCCGATCCTCTGAGTAAGCCACTAAGGAGAGATCAAGTGATGGAAGCATTGAAGGGGATAGGACTGTACCCAAATTCAGAGATGAAATGACGGATACCTAACTGTCGTGATCGGAGACTCCGTGAATGAGGTTCAATAGGTAATAACGAAGTCATGGAGTCCGATGGGCACTTATGCTTTGTGTATATCCTTTAGGGCGGGAGGTCCTTAAAAAAGAGTCTATCCGTATGGTGTATGACAGTGACTGCTGCAGTGTATAAGGATGAGCATATAGCTCTTAATGGGTCCATAGTCCCTAATTATTGGGATGGGGTGTTCATCTGCAGCACATTCCTTGATGGATACCACCTATATGTGTGTGAGGTTGAGCCGCCTCTATTGGACTTGAGTATGTCGTTAGAGCACACAATAATATCCAGGCATGACGCATAATCATTTAGCGTCAACCGGCGAGAACAACCCTAACTAGAGATATTATGTGGGTGGTGAGTATGCGCAATTCACATTATAGAATCTGATTAAAAGAGTACTCACTCTACCATTGTATTTCAGTAAATTCCTACTCATTTATCCTAGGAAAGGTTCAATCCATATGACACCTCGCCGATGCATAATTTTTCACTTCCTTTTCCTTTATTGAGTTTGTGTTTTGAAACATGTAGGGGATTGCTGTATTCTTATGCGTGTTCCAAAACACATAAATAAGTGTGGGACCCACTCCCACTTGTGTTGACTTGTTGGGAAAATGGATATGCATTTCCTTATTTCAAAAGCATTTTGTCTAGTTGTTTTTGTTAACTAGAAAATGGAGATTCATCTCCTAATACTTCTTTTGTTGACTATTAGGTTCACTCTGCATGAACCAATTCTTCTTTTTTGGACTAATGGAAAGGATACTCTGACAACCACCTTATCTCTTAACCCTTACTTATCTTACAAGACTTTATCCCCTCATTTCCTCTATATAAAGGCCACTCGGCCAAAGGCTTGAACATATAACCAAAATTGCTTTGCAGAAAACCAAAGCAACAAAAGAAGTATTAGGAGATGAATATCCATTTTCTAGTCAACAAAAACAACTAGGCAGAATGCTTTTGAAATAAGGCGATGCATATTCATTTTCCCAACAAATAAGTCAACAAAAGTGGGAGTGGTCCCACACTTATTTATGTGTTTTGGAACACATAAGAATACAACAATCCTCCACATGTTTCAAAACACAGACTCATTAGAGGAAGAGGAAGCAAAAAATTATCCATCGGCGAGGTGTCATGTGGATTAAACCTTTCCTAAGATAAATGAATAGGAATTCATTGAAATATAATGGTAGAGTGAGTACTCTTTTAATTAAAGATGAAACCTGTTGGATCTAAATGCAAGGAAAAAAAAGATACAAGAACAGTGTCAAGGATATCTTTGATCATTGATATTTCTTGAACTTATGTCTTATTGATATGGTTAGCGGTAAAGGCTGGCGTGGCAATTAGATAGGAGTACTGCATAGGGATTTAGTGTTGCATGCTATAGAAACTCTCACATGTTTAGTAGGTATTTTACATGGTTACTAGGTGTTGGTTACAAGACTGGTTTTTTATAGGTTTCGGAGCCATGAGACAGTGATATGAGGTCAATGCTTTCAATTGATTTTTCGGCGGTGATTGATTATGGTTTTCCTGTATTTTTTTTGAATGTGTTAATGCAACCCTACTTTAGTAAAGGAGTATGTTTTGAGACTGGAGACTCCCTCTGTACATTTGCACACATACATATACAAGCTTACGCGCGTGCGGGCACACAGAGACACACAATGCTCCTACCCCTTCCTATAGGTGCAAAATAATAATAATAATAAAAATCTCCAAAAACCGTCCCTGATACAGTTGGCTTGCAAAAAAATTTCTTTTCCCTTGCACTTCTTCCCCCTCCGCCACCCCACCCCCCTCCTGCAACTGGGCACCATTGACAGCTCACCTCCCCCTCGCACACACATCCACTCACGCGCACAGACACACGCAATCACACATAAATACAGAAGAAGAGGAAGAATGGACCAAGAAGAAAGAAGAGGTGGTTTGGCAGGTGGTTTTTGTCGCGTATGTGTGTCTTGGGGTGTTTTTTTGGGGGGGGGGGGGGGGTGTGTGTGTGACCTCGTGTGTCGCACGTTTGTGTTCTTGAAAAAGAAAGAGATCTGACTGCTCAGTTCTCTATTTGAGTTTATTTTGAAATGCAGAACCGCCCCTGCAAGGGGTGGTCCGTCCTCTTTACCTAAATGACCTTCCCCTCCCTTTAGTGCAAAAAAAAAAAAAAAAAGTAAAGAAAAAGAAAGCTTCTTGCAAACCGCCCTTTTGTCCTTTTTTTTCTCCTTCTTTCTTCTTCTGCTCCCCTCCCTTCTCCCCCTCTCCCCTTCTCCCACACTTGGCACCATTGGTGGCCCACCTCCCGTCCCCATCCTCCCACTCCCTATTCTCCACACACCACCATACCACTCCACCCCCCGCCCCCCACACATCATCTTGCACACCCCATGGCAAACAGACCCATCCACCTACACACATATAGATAGAAACACACACATACAGTTGGTGTCTTTGGTGCGGTGGTTCTGGAGAAAAAGGGTTGGGAGGTGCTGCGTGTGTACTTGTTGTTTGTGGTTGGGGGGTGGGGGAAGGAGAATAAGGACAGACAGACACCTTCCAGGGGTGGTTTGACATGTTTTTGAAAAGAAAAAGAGAGATCTGGGCCGTCCGCAGTGTTGGCGGATGGCTGGATAGCAACTAGAAAAAACACATTTTCTCTAACGCATGTGTTTGTGTGTACTTTGCTTGCGTCTAGAAATGTTAAGCAATTTCTGATTACTGTAACTATACTACTCCTAGCTGTTGAAATTCGCTGAAGTGGGATAAGGACAAAGTTCTTATTCTTGGTTACTAAAGCCAAGTACGCGAAAAGTGGGACCCACTATCTTCAAGCGATTTGGCTAACAGTGAACCACATCATTTTGGTAGACAAGTTTACAGACTAAGAGGGAAAAGTCCGTTATTCTTTCTTTTGAATTTAAAGGTCTTTGGGAATTTGCAAGTTCCTGTAGGTTAGAAAGGTTTGCAAATGCATTTAGCAGTGGGTGTAAGTAGGCATGAGCTTGAGGTGCCCAACCCAGTTCATGTGCTAGATAATGGATTTAAGCTGGGTTAGGGCTCGACAAAGTATTAAATCCCAATGGCTTCTGCAGGTTTATTTAGAATTTTGTTAATTTTTTTTTTAATTTTAAAACGACACTTTCTCTTATACATATGTCCATTTAGCTCTAGAATGACTGTTGAAATCTCTATGTAAACTCCCGAATTTTGGGTATCTCATCGTAGTCCTTTTTGAGTTTCTTGAATTAGGAACATTTCATGCATGTGTTGGGCATTTCCTTCAATTCAATTTGTGTGCTGAAGTTTGAAGAAATGGATGGAAATCTGGATTCTTGTTGTGCAGCAACCTCAAATATCACCAGCTATAAGAAGCTAAAATTTGTAATCCAATTTGGGAAAGGTATGTTTTTGGGGTTATTTGGTCTCTCTGATGCACTTTATATGGGTATTCAAAAAGTTGAATTCTCTTGGTATAACTCAACCTGTGTAGTTACTAAGACTATATATGTCAATTTTTGCTTGCCTTCTTGGTTTATGCTAGACGTTAAAACCAGAGAGCAGAGCAGAGTCTGATTTTCTTCCTGTTGAAGAGACAAAGTACTTCAATTATATCTATTTCTGGACGACTAATTATGTTCATGATGTGAATTGTTGCTTAGCAACACCACTCGAGATGTTTCTTTGTTTCTCCAATAAAGCTCTGGTGTTATATAAATGCCTACATCTATATGCTTGTATGGAGTAAGATATTGCTTACTGGTTAACTTACTACGATATACATCTGTAGAAAGAAAAGTTGAGGTTTAATTGTGGGGTCATCTTTTACATCTTATATGCTTTTCCTTAAATTTGAAGGTAATAGTGTACTTAGGAGAAAATTTATTGAAGAATGGGGTGAATAAGGATTATAGGGGATGGATTCAGCTGCTTTAGCTTTGTTGTTACTAAGTTTTGACTTTGTTAAAGATGATATTCATCAGTAGAAACAAAAAGTTGAGGTTTAATTGTGTGGGTATTTAAGAGATAGATACATCTTATATGCTTTTCCTTGATTTTGAAGGTAATAGTGTAGTTAGGAGAGTATTTTGAAGGGGTGAATAAGGATAATAGGGGATGGATTTAGCTGCTTCAGCTTTGTTGTAATTAAGTTGACTTTAATGTGCACCTTTGAGCGAGATTTTTCCATCCTTGGTTATTAACAAGTGCAAGGCTATCTTATTGTGATTTTCCAGGCAAGATGCTTTATGCAAGAACTGCAAGAAGCCTGGCCATTTTGCTAGAGAATGTCCCAATGAGGCTGTCTGCAACAACTGTGGACTCCCTGGGTGAGGCAGAACACTATTTGCCTTCTTCTGTGCACAAGTAACGCATATTCCTGTTCATGGCATTCTTCTAACATGCGCGTTGAAGGACACGAATTGCTCTCTCAATGCATCTTCAAATGATCATTTTTTTTTAATTGAGAATGCTGTTACCTGATCTTGTTCTAGAGGTTCAAGTTCTTGATAGGTGGTTGTATCGTAAAGGTTTTAGAGCAGTGGGGAATGTTACAAATGGTCCAATCAGCTGGGTTGGCAAAAAGAACTGTTTCTAAAATTGATTTAGACCACAATCATCTTCGTCGTCTCTGTTCATGGTACTTTCCCGTGACGGCACCTTTTAGTACCAGCACATAGAAGTTCAAGGTCCATAGTTTGCAATTTTAGAATGATCTTACCTGTTACAGAAGTTTTATATTCGAAAATCTGCACATTGTTCATCGGCGTCCTTCAGCATTGCTTAACAAAATGCAGGACAGGGATTCTTGACCCTCTGACAAGTATGATTTGATGATTTAGTAGCATTTCTTTCAATAGGTATGGCCAAAAGTGGACGTAAACATGGGAGGAGGTTTTGAGACCTTAGTTGCAGGAAACTCCTAATAAGGTAACGTTTCTCTTTCGAAAACTCGCTTTTGCGATTCCAAGTTAGGAGCTTTATGAGATCTCGTCCCAAGTTAATATGGGAACTCGATCCCGTTAGCTGGATATAGATGCATGGGACAAGTGAGAGAATACCTGAAATTCAAGCCATTTTCAACTCAATTCCCTTTTTCTCTCTTCCTTCAAGTCCTTAAAACCTCCTTGTCTGTTGTAACTGGCTATGTAAACTATACCAAACAAATGATAATACTCTTTACTGAATTATTTATTCAAGCCGCTCCCAACCTCAGATTCTTCTTGGTGCTTACGCTCCCCCGCCCCCCCGCTTTGTGCAACTAAGTTTGAGACATTGGTATCATTCTGTTGCTACATAAAGAGTTATACCTTTCATTTTTGTGGAAACTAGTCGAGAACTATATTGTGGACAACTATGTTAACCAAATGGGTGTAAGAGTACACAGTAGTACACAGTTGAGAGGTCTAAGACTTTAAGTCCATCAAATTTTATACGCCATTCATCACACATCATATTCACAACACAACAACAAAATGAGTTGTGGGTTTCCACCATCCATATACATGATAATGCATACCTTATATTCGTTTAACACTCTTTGAATGGTTTTCCCTTTTTCTACCCTGAGAAGTGCAACTTTTCCATTGTAAGATGTGGTTGACGGATTAAGAATTTGATGGCCATGCTCTCAGGCACATGGCTGCTGAGTGTACGTCCAAGACCATGTGTTGGAACTGCAAAGAACCGGGGCATCTTGCCAGCGAGTGCAACAATGATCCCATCTGTCACGTGTGTAACAAAACCGGACACTTGGCTCGTGACTGCTCAGAATTAAGCGATCCTAGGGTTTGCAACAATTGCTTCAAGCCAGGACACATTGCTGACGACTGCACCAATGAAAAAGCATGCAACAGATGCAGAAAGCCAGGACATATTGCTCGAGAGTGCCCCAATGACGCCGTCTGCAATCTTTGTAATGTCTCGGGTCACCTTGCACGTCAATGTCCCAAGACGGCTGTTGCGTCACAAATAGTTGGTGGGCCTTTCCGTGACATCTTCTGTAGGAGCTGCGGGGGACCTGGTCACATTAGTCGGGATTGTGTAGCTATTATGATCTGCAATTGCTGTGGAGGACGTGGCCATATGGCTATGGAGTGCCCTACTGCTGCTCGGACATTTGATCGATACTATCTGAGGTATTGATTTTAAGCAACAATTGTGCTGGTTTCTAACGGCGGTCTTTTGTAACCCAAAAAGAAGAAACAAAAAGAGAAGGAAAATGCGCTCTTTTAGTACATCTTAATTTAGTGCTAACTTGACTAATTGTGTTCCTTTTCTGTAGTTTTCCGATAACTTGGACAAGTTTGATGGAGTTTTCTCTGCTGTTAGTGCAAGGATTATTTTTGTTCTGGCATGTTCTCTTTGATTTGAATTAATTGATTAGTACCGCAGTGAGGTGCAATGTTCACGTTGTGCTCTCGCTCTTGCTTCTGATCTTTGCGTTTTAGGTTTAATGAAGTTGCTATCGAACTCTCGAAGGAGCGAAAATATCTGCCAATCTTTTTCCCTCTCCTTTTCTGTTTTTTTGTTAGTTAGCCTTTCCAACAAACGTTCAGCCTCCACCGGAAAACCTCCACGAAAGGGCAACAAACAACCCTCAACTGTCCTTCACCTGTACCGACACTGACTTTGAATCTCCTCACCGCTGCTGTTGCTCTGCTGTCTCTTGCAATGATATTCGGGCAGGCCTGAATAAGAGTTGCCGCAAGCCATTGAAACAAACCCATTCAACCATCTCAACCATCGGCATAACATTTACAAGTAACGAAATGGTTTGGTGAGGCGTTTGTAAAATTTTTGGGGTGATAATTTGTGTGAACATAGTATAGCAGGAGTTAGGCCGAGGGGATGCAAGTAGTCCATCTGCGGACTCCTCTCCGAGGTCCAACAGGTAAGCCCTTATGGTCTATTTTGTATGGTCCGAGGGCGATGATAGAGAACCAACAACGAAATTCTGAAGAATGAAGCTGACTCCTGCTTGGCTTCAGAAGATTTCACTGGGGACATTAACCGAAACCGCCCTCCATTGCGTCGAATTTGTAATCCGGCAACATCATCATGACATGATCATCTTGCACTGATACTATACGAGTATGTGATCCTTTTTGTTTCTCTTTCAGGAGGAAAATTCAAGAATACATAAAATATAACTAGTAATTTACTGTAGATTTGTCTGCTAAACAAACTCTCTCCAGAGGACCTGAAGGGACTGCTGGCCAACCCTCGGCTATAAAGCCATCAAGGGCACTATAGCAACCCATTGAGCTGAATTATTAGCTGATTTTCTAGGAAAGGAGAGGGAGATGGGCACCAGATGAGTTCTCAAAGATCAAAGAAATTCAACAAGCTACGTTTAAGATGCGCGACTCTCAACGAGCCACATCTAATTGCCATGCTTAAAGCATAACATTGCTGTAATTAAAAAAGACGAGGAACAGAGATTGCTACCAAGCGAACTTCATCTTATAAATGTGAACCAGATGGTTATCTAACCTCTCGAGTTGAACCATACTATACTACAGAGGTTGTGCAGTCTGAGAATGACAATTGCACATGCACAGATACATTTACGCACGCAAGATTCAGTTTTAAGAGAAGTTTGTGATTGAGTGTGTTACTTCACACATCCACTTCAACTATGCCTCACTTGTTCATTACGGTTACATGAACAGTTTTATCGTAACCGCAAACTAAAATTCTGCTGAAGTAGTCATTTCAAAGAGGCCAAGAATTATGATCCAACATGTTCTAATAACAAACTAGGAAGGCAAGTAATAATGCATGTTACACCAAACAGAACCAAAAGGAACGGTGTAATTTATCAAGTCTCACAACTAAGCATTGAATGTCTTCTGCTTTTCGGTGCCAGCTTGAACTGTCCGTTCCAGCTCCTCCTCCTCCACGGTTACCGACATTCCGCCACCCCTGCGAGCCAAATCTTCAAGACCACCACGTGAGATACCACCAAGGCGGCCACTTCCGCGGCTAGACCATGGTTTTGCCCTTGTGCACGGTCAGTCTATCGTCTCCGAGTTCAGATCCATCAAGCTCCTGAGCCTTGTTGAAACCATCCCTGTCTGCAAAATCAATAAAAGAAAACCCTTTATCATCAGTGTCAGAATCTGTAGGAACGGATCGAGAATGCACTTTCTAGTGCATTCCGACTGTTGACCATGTAATGTATGAGGAGTTGGAGAAATAGCTGATATCCCTATCTGATCATATAACGTATTTACCACCTGCAATGCATCCCTAATGCTAGGAATGCTCTGACCGTTGGCTTTAAGTTCGACGACATGATCCAACAACTCTCGACTGTCTAATCTAAGGGCCTTCTGAGCTGCTTCTATCGTCTGAAACTCAACGTGGCCGAAGCTCTTGCATAAACCATACATACCCAAAGCCAAGTGGATATCAGCAATTTCTCCAACTCCTCAGAACAAATGGTTCAACATCGAAGGACAAATTGTCAATAACAGTCTTGGAGTGGAAGGCCTAACCTTGAGGAGAGTCTTTCGCACATGGCAAGGGATCCCGCCGGCTGGCCGCCAGTGATGCCACAGCCGCCAACAATCTATCGCTAGTGTCACGAGGCAATCTATAGCTAGTGAGACGAAGTCTGACAGCGCAATCCAGCAACTTTTGGCCACGTAACTTAGTGGCCTTCTGCGCAGCTTCCACCGTTGTAAACTCAACGTAGGCGAAGATCTTAGTTGCAGCCAAGTACACACGGGCGATTTCTCCAGCTTCTTGAAAGAATTTCTCCAGGTCAGCTTCTTCAACATCCTTGGACAAATTTCTAACAAACACAGCTTTTGTTTCAAGGGTTTCGCCTAGAGGGGCAGCAGCAGCCATAGAACTCGCTAGCTTGGTCTGCGCCTGTGCTGATCCCGCATCTGTCATCTCTACATCATTATTAGCCTTAAAGGGTTGCTCCTCGTCCTCATCATAAGTTTGGTCGTCCTCCTCAGAAGAAGTCTCATCAAAACTCTCATCAGAACTCTCATCAGAACTACTTTGCTTGATCTCATCTTCCCAGTAACATTCACCTTCTTCGGAGGATTCCTTGCCATAAAAACTCGTGCAACTAGACCCAGAATCATAACTGCTGTAACTATACCCAGAATACTGAGAATTAGATCTGCTGTAACTATCGTCAGAATCAGAATAAACCGTAAATCGCCTCTTAGGGACTTGCTTAGTCTTTATCCTTTGAGGCTGCTCCTCATCGGTCTCTTCGGATCTCTCAGCGTCGCCGTCTTTTTCTTCGGAACCTGCCTTTGTTGTTTCAGTACCCGAGGGGGCCCTAGGTTCATGATCAGCAGCCTCCGTTGAACCAGTGTTGCCTACCTCATTCAATATGCTTTCTTCTTCTGAGCCGAAACTTTCTTTCTTCTGCTTCTTAGCCGCAACTTGATTCTCATTAATGCCCACTTCGGCTTCCCTCTTCAGGGGTTTGGTGGCTTGACCAACCGCGGCAACTGGCTCATCGTTTTTGGTCTGTTTCCCGAATATGTTTCCCATTGGAACGGAAGATGCAGGGTTTGAAGACCTTAAAGCTCGAGGGTTTATGAGAGGAAGGGAGAAGGGATAGTTTATACGTAAAAGAAAAGGGTTCTCTAAGACTCTAGGATGAGCAGAATTCTTAGGTATATGGGTTTATCTACAAACTTTGGCTCCACCCATATATAGTGA
The DNA here is from genome assembly GCA_033070095.1 of Escallonia herrerae. Lineage (NCBI taxonomy): Eukaryota > Viridiplantae > Streptophyta > Magnoliopsida > Escalloniales > Escalloniaceae > Escallonia > Escallonia herrerae. The sequence continues at coordinate 220,847 of JAVXUP010000296.1, read as the reverse complement.
CAGTTGCTAAATGTTTTTAGTGACTTTTCTTCTAACACTATCAGCTACAATCATTAACAGCTTTAGCGTCATTAAATAAAAACCATTAAAAATATTTAGAGACGATTTATTGTCGCTATATAGGGGTAGGAGGAAGACTCCTCCAATCCGGGTAGCAGCCAAATTTTTTTCAGGTCCTTTAGGTATTCATAAAATAATGAAAAGGAAAGATGAAATAAAAGTAAAACAACCTAATACACTGGGGATGCTTTCATGTTTCAAGATACTAGTCGTATACCAGTTCTCTGAGTTAGGGCCACTACTCATAGTTGAATCCAAGACAGCCATATCTACTTGTCATATTTAGGTAGCTCGTAATTGAATCTAAACACTTGTACAACTAGGGCTCTAATTGTATTCAAGTTATCATTTGTTCTAACTAAAAGTTTAAATAATTGAGAATGAGTCAAACAATGTATATCATGCTCAAGAATTAAGAACTTGATATATGACTTAGTAACATGACTGAGATTGGTCGATCGCGTGGGGGGTTAAGTTGGAATGCTGAGTCTCAAGTTATAAGTAGGCACTTCACGTCTAGATATCCATTAGCTTTTACTAATTACATGTCATCGTATTTCTGCTTGTACCCTCGGATACTACGTTAATAATTTGTTACAACGACGTCAATTTCGAAGATGGCATCAGCCTTGGTTCTTAACACAAATTTCCTTTTTACTTAAAGGAGGGCGTCTAATGTAAGAATTCATCTTCTGCACTGGGGTCGCTCTGTAAGCTTTATTTGATGTTTATGTACGATGTGTTAACTTTGTGCTCCTTTTTCCTTTAGCAATTTAAGGGGGTGCCTGATAAGTTTCATCTCATTTTATGTTCAGATGTGTATATGTACATATGAAACTGTATCACCATCTGACCATCTGATCACTTCATTGCTGCAAACCATTTGGGTTGACTCGTTCAAGCTGCATCTAAGTTTTATAAACAAGTGTTTCACATTGGTGATTACCAGTTTTGTAGCTTAATTTCCATGTCCCTGATTTTCTCACTAAGTTTAGTAGTAAAGTTGGTCGTTACTATTCAGCCTAGTGACATAATTCGAGTAAACAACAGTTCGCACCCAAGTTATGCACTAGCTAATCGAGTACAGTTCGCGCACTTTGAATTTTTCACTTTGTGTAACATAGCTTGATCCTAGGTGATACGTGCAATTACATTGGGCACAAACCGAGAAACATGAGACAACGATTAATGGAACGATGTCATTGTTTGAAGAACGATGTTGAAAACATATTAGAAAGCCGGTTTTTAAAAATTGATGCTTTAGCGTACCCGCCTCCACCAAGTCAACCCAACTATGCCCTACGTTCAAAATAATTGTAATCAAGTACATAAACAGATTTTCTCAAAGAAATTTGCTTGAAATGCAGCACGCTATAAAGCATATCTATGGCCACTCAAGCTCCAGCAGTTTGATGTTGTCATGGGAAAGATTGCCATTTTATAGCAAATGTGAAGAGCCTCTGAAACTCAGCCGAGCTTCAGAGGTTTGACATTGAGGAGTAGCACAAAAGAAATTTGCTCGCTTCGCCTGTGCCCTTGCTGATTATTGCCACATCTGCCATCTCTCTGTCATCATCACGAATAGTTCAGTTTATGCCCATTGCATTGTCTTTCTCGTAGAATCTGCCTTTCCTGTTTCAGTTTCCAATTGGGGGCCTTATGGAGTTATGGTCACGATTAGGGGCCTCCTCAAAATTAATCTTTTCTTCCTCATCTAACATAAGTTGTTCTTCTGAGCCATCTAAAACGCTTTCTTCACAGAAACTTGCTTCTCAATGGCCTCTTTCAGCTTCCCTCTTCAAAGACTTGATGGGTTCAGCAACAGCAGCAAATATTAGAAATATAACCTTGACTTTGTACATGCATATTACATTTATGATGGTGCATGTAGGTGCATATGTTTCGGTGCATGAATTATGTATGTTCTTGAGTCTTTTCATTTTGGTTCATGTATGGTGTATCTAGACAATAGTAGTGTTATTAATGTGGTGTTTTTAGAATTGTAACTTGGGTACTATATAAACCCATGTACTAAACCATTTTGTAAAGCAAGTGAGTTCAAGTAATAGAAGTCCTCTTTCCTCTCCTCTCTAAGTGTGCTTGTGAGTGACCAATTTTCCTATCAAAGTGGTATCAGAGCCTTGTTATTTTTGAGAAGATTACCATGAGTTGTATGAATTCGCTTCCATCGTCCCCACGCCTCACAAAAGAAAATTATGACAATTGGGCAATTCGTATGAAAGCCCTACTTGGATCTCAAGGTGTGTGGGAGAATGTTTGCAAAGGCTATGAGGAGCCCCAAGATGAAGCCACCTTAACTCAAAACCAAAAGAATGCTTTAGAGAAGAGTAGAATGAAGGATCAACTTGCCGTTTATCTCATCCATCAAGCTTTGGATGAATCCATGTTCGTGAAGGTGGCAAATGCATCGACCTCCAAGGAAACATGGGAGATACTAGAAAACTCTCACAAGGGAGTGGACAAGGTGAAGAAGGTTTGTCTTCAAACTCTTAGAGGCGAGTTTGAAGCTCTTCACATGAAGGAGTCGGAATCCGTTACCGACTATTTCATGAGAGTTTTGGCAATTGTGAATCAAATGAAGAGAAATGGTGAGGACGTGCAAGATGTTCGCGTCATTGAGAAAATTCTCCGTTCTTTAGACCACAAATTTGAGCATGTGGTTGTGGCTATCGAGGAGTCGAAGGATTTAGACGCCATGACAATTGATGAATTAAGTGGGTCGTTATGTGCCCATGAAGAACGGATGAACAAGAGTAAGCATGAAGAGGTTGAACATGTCTTACAAGCAAAGCTCTCTCTACAAGACAAAGGAGAACCACAAGGTCGTGGTGAAAAAACCCAAAGAGGGGGAGGCCAAGGTCGTGGCCGAGGCGAAGGAATAGGACAATGGGGTGGACGTAATCCATCCAATGAAAGAAAAAGCCAAAGCTCTTCAAGAGGTCGTGGTCAAGCAAGAGGAAGGGGAAGAGGAAATTATGCAAAACGAAATGAAAAAAGGTATGACAAATCACATGTAGAATGTTACTCTTGTCATAAGAATGGTTACTATTCTTGGGAATGTGAAAACAAAAGATTAGAAGAGAAGGCAAACCTTGTTGAAAACAAGGAAGAAAATGAGGAGCCCACTTTGTTGTTAACACTCAAAGAGGATGAAGAAAGAACCAAAAGTTCATGGTACCTTGACAATGGTGCAAGTAATCATATGTGTGGAGACAAAAGCATGTTTGTGATGCTAGATGAAAATATAGGTGGAGATGTTACTTTTGGAGATTCTTCCAAGATCCAAATCAAAGGAAAAGGTAACATTTTGGTTTACTTGAAGAATGGTGAGCATAAGCTTATTTCTGATGTTTATTACGTGCCAAAATTGAAGAGTAATATTTTGAGTTTGGGGCAACTCTTAGAAAAAGGCTATGAAATTCATATGAAAAATCGTAGTCTTTTCCTAAGAGACCAAAATGCTAACTTGCTTGCCAAAGTATCTATGTCAAGGAATAGAAAGTTTTTGTTGGATCTCAAGATGGTTGGACCCAAGTGTTTGAAGGCATGTGCAAAAGATACAACGTGGCGTTGGCATATGAGATTTGGGCACTTAAACTTTGTAGCACTCAAAACTTTAGGTGAGAAGAAGATGGTGAAAGGGATACCCTGGATAAATATTCCAAATCAATTGTGTGAAGCATGCCTTCTTGGTAAGCATGCAAGGAAATGTTTTCCAAAAGAAGCAAGTTCAAGAGCAACCAAGCCACTTCAACTAGTTCATGCGGATGTTTGCGGACCAATCAAGCCTTCTTTTTTCGGTAAAAATAATTACTTCTTGCTTTTCATTGATGATTTTAGTCGAAAGACTTGAGTCTACTTTCTAAAGAAAAAATCTGAAGTTTGTAGGACATTTAAGAATTTTAAAGCACTTGTCGAAAAAGAAAGTGGCTATGAGATAAAGTCCTTAAGGTCGGATAGAGGAGGCGAATTCACTTCAAACGAATTTAATAAATTCTGTGAATCACATGGTATTCGTCGTCCTTTAACGGTTCCTAGAATGCCACAACAAAATGGCGTGGCCGAGAGGAAGAATAGAACAATCTTAAATATGGCTCGAAGCATGTTAAAAAGTAAGGAGATGCCTAAAGAATTTTGGGCCGAAGCTGTGGCTTGTGCAGTTTATGTGTCAAATCGATGCCCCACCAAAAGTGTCATAGATCAAACACCCCAAGAAGCATGGAGCGGGGTGAAGCCAAATGTTGGCCATTTGCGAGTATTTGGAAGCATTGCCTATGCACATGTGCCCGATCAAGAAAGGAGCAAGCTTGATGATAGAAGCAAGAAATATGTTTTTATGGGCTATGACTCGAGCTCTAAGGTTTATAAACTTTATAACCCTAATGATGGAAAGATTATGGTTAGTAGAGATGTTGTGTTTGATGAAGAAGGATCGTGGAATTGGAATTCTCAAGATGATAGTTCTTATGATTTCTTTCCATATCCCATTGAAGAAGATCATGAAAGTGAAGCATCTTTGGAGCCTATTACTCCACCTTCGTCGCCACCTCATCCAAATGAGCCTTTGTCATCCGAAGGGAGTTCAAGCGAAAGGCCACAAAGAATGAGAAGTCTCCAAGATCTATATGATGAAACTGAAGGATTAGACAATATTACTTTGTTTTGTCTTTTTGCAGATATTGAACCAATAAGCTTTGAAGAAGCTGTGAAAGACAAGAATTGGAGACAAGTTATGGATGAGGAGATTCAAGCCATTGAAAAAAATGAAACTTGTGAGCTAGACAATCTGGCCAAAGGACAAAGACCAATTGGAGTAAAGTGGGTGTTCAAGGCAAAGAAAAATGCCAAAGGCAAGGTGGAAAGATACAAGGCAAGACTTGTAGCTAAAGGCTATAGTCAAAGGAAAGGGATCGATTACGAGGACATATTTGCTCCCGTTGCGCGTTTGGAGACAATAAGATTGATGATTTCGTTGGCAGCACATAAAAATTGGAAGATTTACCAATTGGATGTGAAATCCGCTTTCCTCAATGGTATTCTCAAAGAAGAAGTCTACATTGAACAACCCAAGGGATATGAAGTCAAAGGAAAAGAAGATAAGGTTTTGAAGTTGAAGAAAGCTCTTTACGGCCTAAAGCAAGCACCAAGGGCGTGGAATAGCCGAATTGACAGATACTTTCAAGAGAATGGATTTGTGAGATGTCCCCATGAATATGCTCTTTATGTTAAAGCGCATAAAAACGGAGATGTTTTATATGTTTGTCTCTATGTGGATGATCTAATCTTTACAAGTAATAACCCAAGCATGTTTGATGAGTTCAAGGATGCTATGGCTCGTGAATTTGACATGACGGACATGGGGCTCATGTCTTATTATTTGGGACTTGAGGTAAAGCAAATGAAGGATGGAATTTTTATGTCACAAGACGGTTATGCAAAGGAAGTCTTGAAGAAGTTCAAAATGCTTGATTCCAAACCAGTGAAAACACCCATGGTATGTGGAGTTAAATTGAGAAAATTTGATGATGGAAAAAAGGTAGATTTTATATTTTTTAAGAGTCTCGTGGGAAGTCTAAGGTACTTGACTTGCACAAGGTCTGACATTCTTTTCTCCGTTGGACTAGTGAGTCGTTTCATGGAAGCTCCATCCTCGATCCACATGAAGGCAGCTAAGCGAATACTCCGCTACCTAAAAGGTACTCTTGATTTTGGATTATCCTATAAATCCTCTAGCAATTGTGAGCTGTTGGGTTATTGTGATAGCGATTTTGCCGGAGATATAGACGATAGAAAAAGCACAAGCGGTTTTGTGTTTTTCATGGGATTTAATGCAATTTCATGGAGTTCGAAGAAACAACCTATTGTGGCATTATCAACTTGTGAGTCCGAGTATGTTGCTGCTACTTCTTGTGCTTGCCATGCTATTTGGATTAGAAGGTTGTTAAAGGAACTTCGTTTACCACAAGTGGAGGCTACCAAAATTTTAATTGACAACAAATATGCTCAAGCTCTAGCACAAAATCCTGTCTTTCACGAACGAAGCAAGCATATAGATACGAGGTATCATTTCATCCGAGAGTGCATTGCCAATAATCAAGTACAACTCAAGTTCGTCAAGTCACTTGATCAAATTGTTGATATTTTTACCAATCCCCTCAAGTACGATATTTTTCACAAGATGCGGACCCTACTTGGAGTTGTCAAGAAAGTCAAGTTTAAGGAGGAGTATTAGAAATATAACCTTGACTTTGTACATGCATATTACATTTATGATGGTGCATGTAGGTGCATATGTTTAGGTGCATGAATTATGTATGTTCTTGAGTCTTTTCATTTTGGTTCATGTATGGTGTATCTAGACAATAGTAGTGTTATTAATGTGGTGTTTCTAGAATTGTAACTTGGGTACTATATAAACCCATGTACTAAACCATTTTGTAAAGCAAGTGAGTTCAAGTAATAGAAGTCCTCTTTCCTCTTCTCTCTAAGTGTGTGACCAATTTTTCTATCAGCAAATGCATCAACCTTGTTGGTTGTGAGGGGTTACTATAGTTTAGGAGAAAAACTAACACAAAACTTGTTCTTTAACCTTTGCTATCTTGCCCAAGATCTCATAGGAAGTTACCACTTACAAGAAGAATTTGGTAAATAAACGGGGTAAAGGTAGGCGCATAAGTTAAACTCAAGAAAGTCTTGGCGTATGACTCGATATCACTTTCAGGCAGAAAATTGTATTGCTGGGCAAGGCTACAATGGTGGACTGACCTCGTACAAATAGTTATTGACAGTGAGACATTGATGAAACTAGAAAAGTGCATAAACCGGAAAAGTGCATAATCATAATTCATTAGTTTCGCTAACATTCTATTAGATCCTTACTTGCTGTACTGTTTTAACCCCAAAATGGGCAGCGTCGATATGGGATTAACTCACTTGGCCTGTGTTTATTCTGATTCCACATTCTCCTTGCTACGATTTTCGGTCATTAGCACATTGTCCTCCCAAGATATAGGGAAGCAAAGTTTGATGGCATCGCCCATCAGCTTCTGACCCCTCAACTTGAGGGCATTCTGGGCTGCTTCCCCAGTTTTAAACTCAACGGAGGCGTAGCCCTTTAGTTCCGCCGTACCAGGCTGGACCAAAGCGGATATCAGCTATTTCTCCAGCTCCTCGGAAGAAATCCTCGAGGTGAGCCTGTTCGGCATTAATGGACAGGTTGCCAACAAGCAGAGTTCTCGTCAGAAAAGGGGTGTTTGCCGGCTTGGCCTGCTGCGTCTCTGCTGAGTATGCCATATCTGCGCCGGTGTCATCTTCCCCACCCTCATAATCCTCACAATCTGCTCCAGCCTTTTCACCTTGCATTATCTTTGTCGTCAGAGGCTGCTCCTTACCGGATCTCTCAGCGTCGCCACCGTCTTCTTCGAGATCGACCTTTGCCGTTCCAGTGTCCGAAGAGGGCTTAGGGTCACGTTCAGAAGCCTCCTTGAATTCACTCTTGCCTTCCTCATCTAAGGTTCTCTCTTCTTCTGAGCCATTTAAGGCGCCCTCTCTCTTCTCCTTCTTAGCAGCAACTTGCTTCTCAATGGCCTCTTCGGCTTCCCTCTTCAAGGGTTCGGGGGGTTGAGCAGCAGCAGCAACTGCTTCAACCTTCTTGGTGGTTTGTTTCCTGATAATATTTCCCATTAGAAAAGAAGAAGATCGGAGAAAGAAGCCGCTTGAAACCTTAGACTCCAGGGTTTTTGAGGGAAGGGAGTTGGGATTTCGTACTTGATAGGATTTTGAGTGCCCTTTCGAACTTATAACTCTAGGGTGAGTAGGATATTTGTGTTTATCTGAGGAAAGATTTTGGCTCTTCCTACCAGCCCGATTGTATCAACAAAAAATTTCTTCCTTTAATACGCGTGACAGTTTACTCGTCGCTATTTTTATGTACTTCTAAAGAAAATAATTAAAAAAGAAAATAAAGTTAGAATCAAAATGAAACAACGTGGATACGACCGAGTAGACCTTTTTCTGGTGGGTGGTGGGGATAAAGTTCTTTACTGTGGATGGTAAAAACAATTCTCTGAACTTAGTAGGAACTTGATTCATGCCCAACATGTTTCTGTAACTGTCAGGTTAGATCAATGATCAATCAGCCATAAGGAAATACCTAGTAGTGCAATGCTTATGTTCTTGATAGCTGGTAAATCTTGGAGGTTTTATTGCCATAAGGAACGTAAATGTTCAGTCAGCAATCGTTGGATGTGGATCAGGATCTACTGTATAACTTTAGTTATAAAAAAGTGAATGCTTGTCCCTGCTGTTAAAATTTATAAAATAATCTTTTGTCACTGATATATTTCTAATGACATTTTTCTATCACAACACCCAATCAGAGTTCGCAATTTAAACTGATTTAGACCACTGTCGTGACTGCCCTTCGTCTAGTCCATATATGGTTCATTTTTCTGCTAACAGCCTAATAGATGTGACTCTGTAACACGCAGCATCCCTCCCTCAACTGCGATAAAACTTCAGAAATCAGTATTTCTGGTAAACAGGGCACAAAGGGCTCAATATAACAAGCAGTATCCCTCCATCAACTGGGGTATAATTCAGCAGAGAAGCTCATTCTTCAGAGTCAGATACGAGCAGTTATTTACAAATGTCTTTCCTTATCCAATCTAACAATGGAAGTAGTATGTCCCTCATAGATATTTTCCCAACAAACTAATTAGGGAAGAACTGGGTCAATGATTAGTGATTTGCTTCCTTCGTTTTTAAGCGGTACCTCTCCAAATCATCATCAAGGTCTGTAGCCAAAAATTTGTTACCAAGCCCTCTGTTCTGTTCTTGACTCCTCCTGGGGAGGCGACCACCTCCAAGTCCACCCATGGCACCTCTTCCTCGGTTGCTGTTTCATGCAATAGTAGAAATGCATAAATCATGTCGAGAAGAAGAAATCACCAGAAGCAAATCAAACAAAAAAGTTGACCATCAACCACAGTTTCTGAAGTTAAGCATCGAGGAGATTAGACAACATAGACTCGAGGAAAAGTAAAAAAAAAAACAAGTTCTCCAGCAATCATGATGCACGGGTTTTCAGAATCCTCGTCTTTTCAAACCCGAACAATCAGACTATTCAAGCTGATATGGTCATTATCTGAAGCGGTTCAGACATAGTTGGATATCACACAAAGTATCCATATTCATAGCGTGTTCTATGGCGGCGAAATCTTCGATAAGCAGTCTCAAACACAAGCAGATACATCCATTGAAGTTCGGGGAATTCTAGCATGTTAGAATGACAGGAATCAAAATTATGGAATAGAACTTGCTCAAACATGCATACGTGCATAAACTAGACGACAGTACAACAAAGCATGACCAATTTATTGTGGGCCCCTCATCCAGTTTATGCATATTGCAACATAATTTCCTTTTATTTTCATCAAGAGACCAAGACCTCATGATGTCCAAGAACATGGAAATGTTGCAAAACCAGACTTATCAATGACATAGTCTTTGGTTCTATGAGCCACTGCTTGGTCAGGGTGCCAGTGGCTCAAAAAATTTCCTGAATGACATTTTTCCACAATGAATGTATCAAAAAAAGAAAAAGAAAAAGACATTCTCAATATTGTATTTCTACTCGGAAAACAAACAATTTGTGCAATCAACCTACATAACTCAAACTGCATTATCCCTCTTCCCACCCAGTCCGAAAACCTTCCAGAACAAATGTAAACTGTTCAATTTTCTTTCTAATTACAGGCTTGCATATTTCAGTAGATCTACTAACCTGAGTTGTATCACAAGCTTGACGTATATGGACTACACAAGTTTTACCTTTCACCTCCATCTCTTGCCTCTTTACCTATTGTCCATAGCAGAATTACCGAAACATCTCTGATTAGCATTTGGGGAAAGATATGCAAAAAAAATTCCAATAGACAATATCAGGCGTTCTTCTGTTACTATGGAAGAGCTAAGTTCAACATCCAAGACCTTTTCTTTCTTCACTGAAAGATTCGCATCTCTTTTGCAGCTTCATCTTGCCAACCGAACAAGAAATGTTAAAGCAGAAGTTTATAATGACAAAGCAAAGTTTACAATAACTTTAAAAGGTAATATAATTCCAGATTGAAATGATATCATGAGATTAGACAGATTTTAATGTAGTAGTAACAGAAAAAGAAAGAGAAAAGAAGAGGTTGAATTAATGCTTGGATATCTTTCTAACACTGTGCTTTCTGCTTTCATCCCAAAGACAAGATTGTTTACCATAACCCAACAGTTTCACAATGCAAAACAGGAGGTACTTTCACATTTGTCCTTAAGTTCTGCCTCACTTTGCCATGAAAAGAGGTTCCAAAGAAACTGGAGAACATTAACGGAAGGTCAGATGAATTAATGAAAACGAAAGAAATAATTTGGAAATTGAGAGAGAAAATGAAACTAGGAAATGAAGAGGGTACCCAAACAAGGCATCTCTTACTATTTTGTGTCTTCGTGCATTTTCACGCAAAATGCATACTCGGAAGAGGCCCACAGGCCACAATAAAAGGCAGGAGCTGACATAAAGTGTAAGATGAAAACAAAACGAACAAAACTTATTGCACGCACGCCTTTGACAAAACAGCAAAGATAATGAAATCAAAACTGTTTGGTAGCTAAAACTTAAGATAATTGTTACATCATGCATTCCACATGATAAGTTTTCAACTTTTCACGGTTACTTTTCTTTTTCGATAGCTGCAAAGTTTTTATGCAATCATATTCATCATGGTATCAAAATCAAATGGGGAAAATGATAATAAAGGGGCTAAGAGAAGGTGATAATATAATTCCACTAGACTTAAGTGGCATATGCTTAAAATACAACTAAACAAGTTGGACCCGTACGTTTATGAGATTTGTTTTCTGTTTTTTGCAATGATAATAAAAAAAGATTCTTTTTTTTTTGTACTTCTATCATTTTTGTTTTCGTTTTGGGTAAAATTAATCAAATAGTGACAAAAAACTGAAAACACCTCCAAAGTTTAATCCAATGTAAGAAAAAGTAGCTAATTTTTTTTTTTGGTACAGGAGTGCATTTCCTAACTGAATACGAAAATCACGAAAATAAAATACAAAATGAAAACAGAAAATGAATATGATAAACGCACGGGCCGTTGTTTTTTACATTTAGATATCATAATTACCCTATATCCAGAATCATGAACTATACTAGATAGACAGAAAAGTTAGAACTACGATTTACATTACTAAGTCTTGATTGGACCGATATGAGATTGAGAGATTCCACAATTCACACAAGCGCTAACTGATGAAGGATTGATGCCTGCACCAGTGTTAGTTAGATAGCTAACGTCCAAGGTAAGTACTGGGCACAAAACAAGAGAGAGAGAAGGGGGAAGGCAGCTGTATAACTGCAGAACAAACCTTCTGGGTGCACCAGTTTGATTTCCATAATAGCCATATATAGCAGGATTCAGAGCAATTGAAACATTTGTTCCTAAAATCTCAACATACATAGGCTTTCCATCAAGCAGCACTTAATTGTATTTGTGAAACTTGAAAGCTAACTCAGCATCACCACGACATGAAAAGACCACCTGCGCCATTCCCTATGAAACGTGATCTTTTTTTACTAGTACAAGACAGACAAGTCCTGGAAGGACCAGATTATGCCAAACACATGGCTCACCAATGATCTTCAACTTCCATCGCAAAGAAGTGAACCCCGCTTTATGTGACAGACTCTATAAAAGAGCTCCTGTTCAAGAGTAGAATTAGTTACAACAACAAGGTCCTAGCATACTTTTGTCCAACGCAAAGGACATGGGGAAAAAATGATACTGATTAACAAAGTGATAAAACAATTAGTATAGAACAAGAAGGAAAATGCACATAACAAGACATATGAAGAGCATAACAACATCAGGGTATAATCTTCAGAACAAATTCAAAGAAAGGATGAACGATAGAATGTTAAACTCGAAAAAAATGACCTACAAAGTACCAATTCGAAGATCATGCAAATTTTAGTATCAAAAAATCACAGGGATGAAAATGTTCAAAGCCTCATAGTCCTAGCAGCTATGAAGCACGGGTGCTTAAAAAGGGAAGGAGTATCGAGGTCGGGTGCGCCTCAGGTGCTGCTCGGGTGCGTGTCGGGTGCGCACCCGTTAATTTCCATTTATTTTTTCATTTACAGAAATTCGGGTGCGGCTCAGATACGGTTCGGGTGCGGATCCGACACTTCGGGGGTTGAAAACATAATATCCAGAAGATAATTTCGGGGGTTGATACACAAAACTTAATTTTTTTGGGGGTGAAAACATAAAATCAACGATACTTACCAAATTGGGGCACACGAGTCTCGTCTGATAAAGAGAAAGATAGATCGCAGCAGCCGCGACATCCCTCGACACCGGCTATCTCCCTCGACACCGGCGATCTCCCACGACACCCACCGAATAGCCGCGACCACCCACGACACCACCGAAAACCTCCCTCGACCTCCGGCAACCATCGGGGACCTCCGGCGACCACTCGCGACCACCCTACTCACCTCCGGCAGCTTTGCTTCGAAGGTATGTCTAATGTCTCCGACATCCTCTCTGTCTTCCTATGTCTTCAATATTTTTTTGTTCTTGGTTTCTGCTGAGATTTGAACAATGTGGAATGTGGAATGTTTTTGTGTAATTATAGTCTCACTTCTCAAATCAATTTTTTTTTTTAATTTTGCTCTGACGGTGTATTTTTTTACTTGGACCATTGTGACTGTTTTTTTTTTTTTTTGTGTTTAAGGTTTGATGGTATTGAACTACCGTTGAATGGTATTATATTTGATTTAGAAATTAAATGCTAGTTGTACATAGTATATATATATATATATATATATAATATTTGCCGTATCCCCGTCGCACCCGTATCCTAAAATTTTCAAAAATGCCATATTCGCGTTTCCGCACCCGTGTCGTATCCGCATCCGTGCTTCTTAGCCTAGCAGTTTTATAACTCCTTTCAAATTATACGTCATTGCTTACTAGCTGTTAACATATATACCACCCCTCAAGAAGGGGGTTGTGCAGTTTCTCACGAAGGCCAAGAACGGCAGCATGTATTAAGAATCGTAGCTCATTGAATCACGGATTTCTTCATGGAGACATGATGGACGACTTATTCATACTCCTATAAGACCATTGCGTCAAGAAAGATATTTACAAAATCAAGGGGTAGAAGAAAACTAAGAAAGATAATGTTCCATCTTTCAGCATTTCTACCCAATGGTGATGACCGATGGATGATCCTTTGATCAACCTTCCTTTTTTAATACATATGAATAGAAGGGGAACATGGTATCTGTGATCAGGGGGCCCCCACAACAAAAATCAGTTATGATCAGTGTCATAGGTTCCTCCTTCGTCATCTTCTCTTCTCGTGTTGGTGTTTGATCAAGCGCTTACCACCAATTTTAAGGCTAACAACAACCTTTGCCATCTGCCAAACCTGACATCCATATCAACCTAGAAGTCTCAGAGGTGCAAAATGTGCACTCTCATATCCTACTTTGCCTTCGCCTTTTAAATTTCCATAAGGTGCGAGTCACGCTCGTGCCAATGTCGTGTCAACGGAAGCTCTACGGTCCAACTAGTCAATGTACCACACAGGAAGTTCAATTTTGGACACCTTGAGGAAGTATCGTTTAGGTGTCCAATAGGTGCCAAGACCTACATATCCAAATTTCCTAGCTTTCCTCCTTCCTAGTGATCAGAGTAAGCCGCATCAGTATTCTGCACGGCTTGGTATAAACTTGCTACCACCTAACGTGACTCGGGTTACATTGGTCTTAGAGGGTATAAGTGATGCCTAACCATCGTCATGAGCATACTTATATTCACTTAAAAAGTAATGTTTTTCCATAAAGTAATCGTCACTGAAACTTTTCGTAACAAGTATTAGTACACACCATTACCACACATATAAATGCATAACGAACTGGAACACTAACCCGCACTCTCTACCCCCTATCTACTTGACCTAATTGCTACCATAAATACCAACCTTTACGCCAAATATCTTCAGAAACAATCAAAATCGTACCAGAACCAACAAACCAACCTTGTAACACGCAATTACAAACTTACAGCTTAAACCAAACTACAAAACAATAATTAGCTTTAAGTATCTACTCTGATGTCCTCATTAGAAACCGCATAGTCCAAGTTAAAGATGGAGAGTCACGTGCCGGTCTCTATAGCGGCGACCCTGCCAGCTCGTCGAGTATGTCGCACGATGAGCATTGAACATGTCATGGTCCCACTTTCCATTCGGTGCTTCAAACCTTTAGCAAAATCAACACCCAAATACATCAAAAAATACAGATATATACGGTATAATGGTACTCTCTCCATCTCAAAATTTTTGTCCTCTTTAATATTTTACAAAATCCTTCAAGTGCACGTAAGCATTGAATCTACACAATGTTACTATGCCCTAGTTTAACTAGTAAATTTTCACTTATAGAACCCGCAATTACTATTTATGCTCAGTTAAACGTTTAGATCTTCAAATTCTACCTTACAAATTCGTAGATAGTGAAAAAGAACAAAAATCATTAAATGGGAATACAATTACATGAGGGTTTACGAGAAAGCCTAGGTTTTATCTGCCTTACGTTTTCATTAGAGTAAGAATACGGCGTCGTTCTGTTGGCGGAGCAATCAGGTGATCGACGGTATGGGCTACGGCCGGAGCTCCGGCACTTGGTGTTTGTACGGTTTGGGCCTTCGGATTTCGTGTTCAGGTGGAGTATATCGTCGAGAGACATGTCCAAATCCGCCATTGATCGTGGTATTTTGGGCGCTAATGAAGGTTTTGGAGAGGGTTTTGCAAGTGAGGAAAATGAGCCAGCTATGGTAAAACAACAACCAAACGGTGTCGTGGTGTAGTTGGTTATCACGTCAGTCTAACACACTGAAGGTCTCCGGTTCGAACCCGGGCGCCACAATCATAATTTTTTGTTGATCAAATTTATCTTGTCCTCTTATTTTTCTTGTAAAGGAGTAAAAGTATTGTATCAATCAAAAGTAACATAGATGTATGAATCATCCTTTTGGTCATTGAAGTTTGTTAGTATAAAGAAAGGATAATTACACTCCGCATTCTCATGGTTTATCTTCATATGGCTATGACTAAATATTGAAATGACACAAAGTTACATTATCGATTTTCAAGTTCCAATAGTTAAAATTATTGAAGGAGACGGCAATATCCCTTATAGAAAATTGAGTTATCCAGCCCACCACACCATTTCACTATCACCACCGTACTAACTATATCACACATGGCTCCCTCGGCCGTGGCTCGACGGAGCTACACCATAACAACCATTACCCACTGCCTCGCGACCACCACAAAAAAACGTACCCACCATTCCTCATGAACAAAATAACTATCTCTATGAAAATTAAACCTGTTATCTCCAATCTACACAACAATCACCGACACCGTCACCAAAAGGAAACATAGCATCGTCGATCTACACCACAACAATTCTGGGTGGCTTTGGGTTGATGCCATTGAAGGTACAAGAAGAATAACGATTACCTTTGGAGGTCAACAGAGAAGGGCAGGGGTGGCGTAGGGAAGAAGAGGATTGAGGTTTTCTCTTTTCTTTTTTTCTTTTTTTGCATGGAAGTAGCAAAAAAAATGGGAGATCGAGTTGATGGAATTGAATGCTGGAGATGTCTTGGGAGAAAGACGGTGATGGTGGTTGGTTTTCTTGATCTTTGTGCCTACCGCACGTGTGTAAGAGTGTGTGTTTTGGCACGTACACAATGACTGGTAAGGGTATGATGGGGGCTACAATGGCGCCACATGTAAGAGTTATGATGATTGTTTGTGTGTGTGTGTGTGTGTGTGTTGTGATGGGCAGAAAGTGCTTTGGGGTTCAGGGACTGGGGGGGGGGGGGGGGGGCTTCTAGGGTGGTAGTGACGGGCCATGGTTGGGTTTAAGTGCACGCGGATGTGTGTGATGGCAATGGTTCAACTGTGGCGATCATGGCATGAGTTTAACAATTGTTGGGTGCCGGCAGGCGGCAATATTGAAGAAAAGGAAGATTTTTGAAGGGCAATCGATCTTGGTAGATAACCACAAATTGAATGTTATCCTAACTTTTTTTTACGTTTCCTAAATGAAAAAGGGATGTTGTGTATAACTAATACAAACTACTAGGGCAGAGTCCTATTTCCATAATTAGACGTAGTCATTTGTAATTAATGGAAACCTCAAGGGTGTCAAGTGTAATTAACTCAAATAAAAGTAGGTAAGATGTTCTTGTTCCTTTTTATGATGGTAGTGAAGAATTTGCCAAAAGTACACATTTTCCTTCTAACAATTTGCCAAAAGTAAACTTTTTCCTTCTAGTTTCAATGATGGATTGTGGTTATGATTCCCGGAATGTATGATCAAAGAGTTTGGTAGGAATTGTTGCCATATCTCTAACGGTTGAACTGTTCCTTTGGAATCATTATTGTAGGCTAGGATAGATGATACAATTTGCTCAAAAAAAAAAGAAAAAGAAATTCAAGTGACATGGTTTATGAATAGTATCCTCAACTAGTTGAACGAGTCTAACCCTTATCGTAAATCAACCAAAAGTCTATAATAGGCTCGAGGCGTAAACCGAGGTATAAAAAAAGGAAAAGCTGATAATTGGTTGCTGGGCAAAATGACTTTGGGCCTTCTCATCCACGACAACGTCGGTCGAACCTTGATGAAACCAGGACTACCAGTTTGCTTGGTGTAACCACAAATAAGGACGATGTTAGTGCGAGATGCATTCCACTAGCTAAACATGCTCACACTGACTAACCAAGGCAAAAAATGGTGGATGAATTTTACTAATGTAGTTTGCAAAAGGGGTAGCTTTAGTTGGAGTTAAGAATATGTGGAGTTCTAAGAATCTCCAAGAAGAAACTTGTGAAAACCAGTGCGGGTGTTGGGATTCTTATCAACGGATGACTCAAGAACGGAATCCCCAGCTTTGAGTGTGGATGGTGGGGGATGTCTCCCATATTTTCTTAGGCAAGTGCATTTCTTGGAAGGGAACAAATCTGAAGATCGTTGGGACATGCACCACTTTTGAGAAGGTGTGTCCATTGAAGATTTGTCACAGTATGCAACACAAGTAGGATTGAGAACGAGATTAAAGAGGAAGGCTGGAAGGGTCGTGGGTATCATAAAAGGAAAATCGACATCTTACTCAAAGGAAAATTGCCCCAAAAGAACATTTGGATGATTGTAAAGCTCTTGAATAAATAACATTTTCAGAATTCAAAAGAAAAAACACAAATCAGTCGAAGCGAAAACTCTACAATTATTTGCTTAAGATTTTATATCCAACATGAATGCAAGATGTGGGTATCAGATTCAAGTAAACTCAAATAGTTGGAATGCAGAAAGAAGAGGCAATAAATAAGCTATAAAGAATAATTTCATGTACTCACATAAAAATTACACAAATTTTTGAACAAAAGAAGACCAATATACATGGGGTCCTAAATATCACAGAGTTGCTGAACTATGGGCATCTAATCTAATCTAATACTACTAACAATAATAATAATAATAATAATAATAATATCATAAAAATGCCTCCGTCCCCCAAGACCTTGTCTTGACCGTTGAAAAGCAGGAAATGAGCCTGGAGAGAATGTGATGCAGCACTAAAATTGGAGTGGAGGATAAAAAATATGGAATCATCACCCTCAGGTCATTTTGTTCCCCATTAGAAGGTATTCAGGGACCGCAAACCATTCCTTCTTCCTCACAAGAAATTGACGTGCCCACGGGGATGTCTCGATTTGCTCCGATCTTTATACAAAGCAAGAAGACGGCAATTACTGTAGATATGGTAGATTGACGTTAGCAAAGTGGTGGCGTTGAAGTGGTGATTGGGACCCGGCTTGTGTGTTTTAGGGTTGGAACTGTGGCTTTTGTATTTTGCATTTGTTTTATATTATGTACTTTTATTATGGTAACCTTTAAACCATGATTAACGTTAATATTCAGTTGGATACTTGCTCCACCGACTGATCATTTTGCTTAGTTGGTAAATTTTTAGTGGTAGTCTAACACCACATAAGTTGATGACGTGATGTTAGATAACTACTGAATATTTTCTCCTCAGAAAGGAGACTTAATCTTCGTTGACGCTAAAACTGATCCGGTGATATTCCTTACGCTCTGAATATTGATCAAGAGTACTAGAAATATCTTCCATGTCTACATGGAAACAAAATAATATTATCCATTTGGCTTCTAAAAACTTCTTTTGTTTCCTCGTCTCTCAAACATTCCCATTGCCCCATATCCAACAACAAACGGCCTTGACACTGTTTAGGCAAATATCTCCCGCTATTTTCTAATCATTTCGAGATTCTGTCTAAGTTGAAGACAATCATCACCACTTTAGAAAAATGAGAAACTTGATCAATCAAGACGAAGTATCTTAACCACAAATCTATTTAGGAAGAGCAAAAGAAGACTTATCTCATCTATGTTTCTCACGCTACATCATCCCGCTGTACCAATAGCCGTTAGCTGGTCTGGGACTTTTAGGAAAGGATAAAATCTCATCTCTCTCTGTTTTTTAATACGCATTAACTAAAATCTTATCAAACATTAGTGACAATAATTCTTTAGGACAACATTTAGCAGTATGTGTCTATCAAAGCTCAATTCTCATTTCTTATGACCCCTATGAATTTAGCAATTAGGCTCGTTAGCGGTCTAACATGTAGCCCATCGGCACCCTTTCTCGTGATGATATGAAGTTCATCAAAGTAACCTTGTTACTTTTCTTAGGGGATAGTATATATTATTACTTTTTATATGAAAAAAAAACCTCATTCCTAATAATTTTTTATGGATAAGGTTCATTTGCTTAGCCACATACACTTGGCATTTCAAAACTTGTAAATTTTGTGTTAAATCTAAAATGGCACGGCCATTTCTTTTTCTAAACTTGATAAAACACGTCTTGGTCTACGATTTAGGGAATGATAGCAGGATGTTGATTCCTGCAATGTTTTCAGTTTTAAACCTCGAGAAATTTCTATGGTGGTCAAAGAATTTTACTGCTTTCCTAGACTTTCTGACTTCAAACTTTGGAGCCAACATTCGGAGGTAAATATTCCTTGAAATACATCAAGCCGATGCATGGGTTATGCTCTTAAAATTGTTTGGAAAGAAAACTTGGTCTTCGTTGATGCTAAAACTGACCCAATGATATCCCTTAAAGTCCAATCGGAAAAACAAAAAAATATTTTCAATCTTAATCAATAGTACGTACTAAACATGTTCTAAACTGCATATGAAATACTATTAAGTTATAATATACTCTAAAAGTTTAAATTGTTAGAGAATGAGCTCAATAATATCATGCTTAGCACTCCCCTCGCATGCAAGCCCCCCGATTGTACGTGGAGAGACAAACTAAATCAGAATTAAATTGAGTGTAAATAGCACTAAAAGGGATCAGATATGCAAGCGGGAATAATTAAACTCGATTAAATATGCAAGCAGGAAGAATTAAACTCAAGACCTTACTAAACCAGATATCTGATATTATATTAAGTTATTATCTGCTTTAAAATCTTAAACTGTTCGAGAGTGGACTATCAATGTTATCATACTTAACGAATGGAAACAAGATAAGATTATCCATCTTTTGGCTTCCAAAAGCTTCTTCTGTTTCCTCGTCTCTCAAACATTCCATTACTTCATGTCCAACAACAAACGACCTTGACACTGTCTAGGCAATATATCTCCTGTTGTTTTCTAATCATTGCGAGATAGAAAAATGAGAAACTTGGTCAATCGAGACAAGTATCTATCAAAGTCATAAATCTAGTCAGGAAGAGCAAAACAAGAGTTATTCTCCTATTTTCTCACGTTAGAACACCCCGCGGTACCAATAGCCGTTTGCTGGTCTGGGATTTTTAAGGAAGGATAAAATCTTGCCTGATTTTTTTATTACGCGTGCACTACAATCTTGTCAAATATAATTATGGTAATTCCTTAGGACAACATCAAGCAATCTCTCAGAGCTCAATCGTTATTTCTTGGGACTCGGCTTAGTTGTTTTCTTTCACTTTCTCAAACTAGGTTACGCATACTGCTTATAGTTAGTAGAAATTTGGAAGTGTAACGGAGTTAGAGGTCACAATTGAAATATATGCAGATATGAAGTAGGAATGTGATGACATTCACTAATTTGACTACATCTTCAAAGTTTATACAACCATTTTTGAGATTTCATACTTGAGCAAAACATAAGAATGCGACGACATTTGAGGTTTCTGGGCCAGTTAATGCTGTACGTGAGACTTGGAAATAAGCTATTCAACCTGCTAGATGAAACCATGCGACGAAGCAGGTGTAAATCTAAAGCTGTATTTTTCAATTGTTTTAAATTTCTCGTGCGTGAGATTACTCTTTTTGCCTTTTTACGTATCCTTATTGCCCATCGAAGTAGATATTATATGTGCTTGTAAAGACAGGAATACATGAAGGTGTGTATACATCGTAAATAGGAAGTGTGAACTAGCTAGTCTTACTAATGAAACAAAAAAAGAAAAGGTGAAACAACCAAGATAAGAACTAAAGCAGAAGAGATTCAAACCCCTCTGCTTGATTGGCTAGGTTACATGATTATTGGAATATTATTGAATTAGCTATAAAAAAAAATGTCCAAATAATAAGGTGAAAAACTGACGATTTATTGAGGTAACTGCCACATAAGTTCTAAAAAGTGTTATTCGAGCTCCACTTAAATTTTTGGCAATAATCCTAAGGCTCTGATTGAGCTCTAGTTAAGCTCCACACTTTACATAAAAAAGAGAAGCAGTGAGTTAATATTGTTAAAGTCTCATGTTTCATTATAAAGCATATATGCTTAAAAGGAGGAAAGTAATCCACCATGTCTAAGAATCGGAATCAATCTTCACATATAAGTAATACGAGGCTTTAAAAAATCTGAGCGAGCAACAATTTAGAGTTTCGACTAATGTGAGTGCTATAGGATTAAGGAAGCAGCATGCCACACACCCATGGTCATATTATCAAAAAAATAATAACAATAAATAAAGAATTGAAAAGGTTATGAAAATGTATATATAGATTTCAACAAATACAGCAGTTAGTCTAGGATGACAACCTCATCCTATATAAGCATATAAAATTACAATCAAGTCAGATTAAAGTATGCGGCCAAAAAGTAACTTTACAAACGTATTATACACTAGACAGACAAACAACAAACAAGAGTCTCTTCGAAAACCACATAACTAATCAATAAACATCATAGGAGAGTCGACCAAAGTATTCCACCAATTCCGATGCACAAAATAATCATATTATCAAATGTGTGCAAGTCTAGCCATGAGTTGGCAACCACAAGTTAAACAACATTCACCGACACTACATACATTAAGTTGATATTATGGAAAAAAGGGGTGGTGGGTTGGGTAAGGGAAGAGTGGAGCATGATTATATATGCATGACAACATATTTGTTATGCCCTAATCTTTCAAGTTTCAGTTGAATTACGGCAAGTGACACGTGTAAAACATAAGTTAGAAAGGTAAGATTTTTATGTTATCATCATTATGCCAACGACCTTACTCAAGTCTATCAGGTCCCTCCAATGATCAAAAGTGTTTCTCCCACTTTGAGCCACCAACTCTATTTCCTATTTGCTCTCTTGGTCGTGTTCTAGCTTTCTTGCATAATTTACATGAAAATCCCACTTTTTACAAGTTCCTTTAATTAATATATGTGGTAGATCCTCGGTTACGTATAATTATTGCTAAAGTATCATATCGATAATACATAAAAATTGAGATTATTTTTTATACTTACTGAACTTCTCTCCCTCTTGAGCACACTTTAATTTTAAGTTGATCACCCGACTTTGATATGATATATATATTATATCTGTCTCATAATCTTTAGATCGTGACCTCATACTTCACTATATCTATGCAAGCAAGTGTTACAGCCCCACGTCAAAGATACACGAGGATTGTCCCGGGAGTTTTTTATTTTTTTAAACAAATTTTTGAGTTGAATATCAAGTTTTAATTATTATACATTTACTTTCAATTCCACCACAAGGAAACTTTTATTAAAGCTGAATCAATTCCCTCCGCACTTGGATTGATTGTTTAGTTCATCTTCGCAGTAGGAATATCACCTCTTCTTTTATGTGTGTGTTGTGTTTGTGTTTCGTTTTCATATGTTTGATGGGAACATGCGTGATTTTCACCTCTGAAGCTGATGGGCAGGCTCGGAATCTACTAGCACTAATGATGCCAGCTCTGAGGATCAGAGTTGATCCCATTACTTTAAAACAACGTCGTGGGCACGACGTTGCAGGGGCTCAAATGGATAGACACTTCAAAAAAAGAATTGAAAATCTTCGGAAGAATCTTCCTCTTATTCCTTATATAGCAATAATTAATTATTTTTAAATATTTTTAATGACTTTTATTTATTGAGGCCAAAAGTGTTGCTAATATAATTGTCGTTAAAAGTGTTGAAGAAAAGCAACTAAAAATATTTAACGACAATTTATTGTCATTATATACGAGGTTAGAGGAAGATTCTTATAATTCGGGTAGAAACCAAAATTTGTTCGACACATTGCGCAGGCGTCCTGTGACTCATGCATGTGAGTCAAAAAGGCTCCATTGCAAAATCCGATGTCTGTCTATCTCCCCACAAGTTGAAATTTCTGGAGCTGCAACTTCAATTTTGGTTTGTCAACACTGAACATTGAGTGGATCTGTGTCGGTGCCTTGGTGGGAATGAAAGAAAAGATGAGATTAATACGCAAGTCATCAATATCGATATAATAGAAGCTTGTCATCTAAGTATCTAACAGAATTTATTTTTGCCTTAAAAGAAGGCCTGGTTGTAGAGCCTGAGCGTTTTATTACGATATGGTGAGGTAAGCGTTAGAGTGACAATTTGAGCATGAATTGAATGATTGTCACACTCTCTACTTTTCAACTTTCTTTTTTCGTTTTGTGTACTCACAAACTGAAAAAAGGCTCAACACTCGTGAAACCTACTGAGTCAATAACTAACTAAGTTTACGCCCAACGAAGTAACATTTCCAACTTTTGTAGGGTCTATTTTCTTCCTTAGTGTATTTGTCCCATTTTTTTCCTTACGGTTGTAATAATTTACTAACACTTTAGCCCTTTTTAGTCTCAATGTAGCTGAAACGAGTTCTGTAACGAATTTTTACTCTCTTTTCACCCCTAAAAGGATGTCCAAGCTTCCTATTAGTTTACGGTTCTCAATCAATCATGCTATCAAATCACGCACTCCTTTACCAAATGAAAATTTACTATCCATTATAATTAAGAACATTATCACTGCACAAATGCTATCTACACCTCTCAAAAGGCAAAGAAGTGCACCGTTGGCCATTATTGCTAGGCCAGTCACCAGTGCAATATTATCATCTGTCACCCTAAAATGGTCACGTTATTCTGGGGAAAGTTTCTGTTTACTTGTTATTTTTGAAGTTTTTCTTTAGGTAGTTGCCCCTATGCAAGTTCTTCCTTTCCTATAAAGGAAAAAGTAGAAAGGGAAGGACCGAAACTACAGTACAAAACGAAGATTTCAGAGTTCAACTCTCTATAAATAGGGGAGAACACATCAAAGAAAACTCACTTCCTTCCATTAGAGTGACTTGCGTATGTTTCCACACACAAGCCACGAGTGTTTTTCTTGTTACTGAAAGGACTTTTTTGGCTTGAGAAATCTTTGTTATCATCTATGCCGGTCAATATAACCTCGGTCAAGACATCATCAAATGGTGTGTGGCAGGGTGACAATCCCCTCAATTTCGCCTTCCCTTTGTTGGTTGTCCAAACCACCCTCATCCTCGTTGTCAGCCGCTTTCTCGCGCTTCTCTTCAAACCCCTCCGGCAACCCAAAGTCATTGCAGAGATAGTTGTACGTCAGCCCTTTCACCCAACACTAATTCTCGTAGTTTGATCCCTTAAAAATTCATGTTCTGCTAGCTAAGAGTGTTCTATCTATGTTTGTTGTCTTGTTTTCATCGTAGCACTGATTTTTCTTCAACTTCTACGAGATGGTGAATTATTCAGATGTTGCAGAGCGCAAAAAGGGCAACAAAAAAAAAAACAAATTAATGTTATAGTGTAAAGGGCAAATTGCACTAAACCCCCTAAGGTTTACACTCAGCTCTCCCCTAAGACCTTGAGATTTCAATTTAAACAATTAACACTCCAGCGTTGAGAATTGGTTTCAATTGGACCCAAAATTGTTTTTCCGTTTAAAATGAACTGTATCTCCGTCCACCTTGAGGGGCATTTTGGGTAACCAATATTAGTGCTCTCTCTCTCTCCCTCTCTAGCTCGCTCATACACACACAAAAAGACTGATACGGAGACCCGCCCATATAAGGTGGTGCCCTCCCCCCTCTCACACCCTCTCTCCTAGTCGTTGCAAAACCCAAGGGCAAACACTACCACCACCAAAACCACCACCGTAAACGGAAAAACGATTTTGGGTCCAATTGGAACCAATTCTCAATGCTAAGGTGTTAATTGTTTAAATTAATTAAAACCTCAGGGTGAACTGGGTGTAAACCTAGGGGGTTTAGTGCAATTTACCCTAGCGTAAAACTGGTGATAGTTGTACCAAATGCATCGTTATCTGTATGATCGCTGACAACACATGATTTTTGTCATAAACCTTTAATTTACTGTTAGCTGCAAAGTAGCATATAATAGAATTCGGATGCATTCCCACGTTGTACACTTTTACGGCATAGTAAAAGTTATTGTTTGTATTGGTTTCCGGTGACGAATAAATGGTAGATGTATTCAGCTCTTGTACTATATTTGGGGAGCAATTCTCCCCCTTTAACTTTCTAATGATGCACTTAAACCTCCTCTAGTTAAGGAAATAGCGCACATGATATGAAGGTCTCTTCTAACCAAAAATATGACAAGTTTTCATTAGATGTTTGTTACCTTCAGATTGTCCGTCCATTGCATGCACGAATTCCATCTATGGATTGCTATATGATGTGCCTTATAGCCTACTAGTTTAATAAAATGAATTTCTTCGCTTACTAATATCTTTAGAAGTTCCTGGAACCTAAGAAAAAATTGGCTTCTACCTTGGAGGGAATAATTTTTCTCTTACCCTCTATATAGTGACAATCAATTATCTCTACATGTTTCTAGTGACTTTTATTTAGTGACATTAAAAAAATGCTCCTAACAATTGCGCTGAAAATGTTAGAAGAAGAACAACTAAAAATATTTAGCTAGCGACTATTAATTATCATTATATACAGGATTTGAGCTACGGCTAGAGTTTGTTAGAATCAAGTCAAACATAAATTTCAATGACAAGGTTGTAACTTTGTTTACATGGCTTCAGGGTGGAATTGTACTTGGACCATCGGCTTTTGGCCGGAACCAAGAATACATGCACCAGATCTTCCCAAAATGGAGCACTCCGATTCTAGAGTCCGTAGCAAGCATTGGACTGCTCTTCTTTCTATTTTTAGTAGGTCTTGAGCTTGATCTAAACTCGATACGCCGAAGCGGTAAGAAGGCTGTGGGCATAGCAGCTGCCGGAATCTCCATACCGTTCATCCTCGGCATCGGAATCACCTATGTACTTTGGAAAACCATAGAAGGGGCTGACAAAGTTGGTTATATTCAGTATGTCGTGTTCATGGGGGTGGCTTTGTCTATCACTGCTTTCCCTGTGCTCGCCCGTATTCTGGCGGAGCTCAAACTGCTTACTACACAGGTGGGCGAGACCGCCATGGCTGCTGCTGCTTTTAACGACGTCGTTGCGTGGATCTTGCTCGCTCTTGCGGTCGCCCTCGCCGGTGATGGAGGGTCCGACGGGCCACACAAGAGCCCCTTGACATCCATATGGGTTCTACTTTCAGGTCATTTCATTCCTAGGCTTCGACTAATCACTTGCTTTTCCATTCTCTCCGTGTTTCTCTTTTTACACCCGCAACCTAGATGCATGCGACTCTCAACGGTGCCAAATGAAAGACCTAACGTAACAATTCTTCTGATTTCAGGTATTGCTTTTGTTGTTTTTATGATGGTTGCAATCCGGCCAGC
The DNA here is from genome assembly GCA_033070095.1 of Escallonia herrerae. Lineage (NCBI taxonomy): Eukaryota > Viridiplantae > Streptophyta > Magnoliopsida > Escalloniales > Escalloniaceae > Escallonia > Escallonia herrerae. Next base: position 194,570 of record JAVXUP010000296.1, on the reverse strand, counting down.
CATGAAGTGGGTTGCACTCCGGTGCTCGCCGGAGCACGGCATTGTGGATGAGGCCTACATATGCTTAACCCTAGCTGGAGTACTCGTATCCGGTTTCATCACCGATCTTATAGGCATCCACTCCATTTTCGGAGCATTTGTTTTCGGGCTGACCATACCAAAAGGAGGAGACTTTGCTAAGAGACTGATCGAGAGGATCGAAGACTTTGTTTCCGGTTTGCTTCTCCCACTCTACTTTGCCTCGAGCGGGTTGAAGACCGACGTCGCCAAAATTCGCGGCGGAAAAGCGTGGGGGTTGCTGCTGCTGGTTATCACGACGGCTTGTGCTGGCAAGATCACGGGGACGTTTTTGGCGGCAATGTTGTGCATGATTCCGGCAAGGGAAGCGATTGCGCTCGGACTGTTGATGAACACCAAAGGGTTGGTGGAGCTCATTGTTCTTAACATTGGCAAGGAAAAGAAGGTACGAGTTCTAGCACTTGGCTGTGAAGAATAATTGTTGCAAAGAGCCAAACGGCAGGAGATCCAAGTGGATCCTTATTTTTTGGCTTTTGCTTTTCTTTGCCTGCCGTGATTGTCTTACGTTAATTCGGGAGACTTTTGGCAAGGTGCAATGAAGCCAAATGCAAGCACACCTAATTTTCAAGTTATTTTATGAGAAAAATACTATTTTCACCCCTTTATATATTTTTTCAACATGCCATCATGCTCTTTTTGTCCCTAAACATCGGAAGTGTAATGCTTACGAGGATTTAAGTTAGTATATTAGCAAAGCATATATTTGGCTTACGGCATAGTTCTATTTAAGTTTTGTATTTAAACCATTTAGGGGTATAATAAAAGCTATGACATCATTACTTCCTCTTATGTGCCCTGTCCCCAGAACACTAGGCATGCGTGTCATAAAACAACTTTGGGATTATTCTTTTCCTTTTTTTCTAAGAAATTAATAATAAAAGAATAAACTTTGACTTCTATCCGGGTTATAGAAATCTTACTCCAATCGTATTTACAGTGACAATTAAAAGTCGTTAAATATTTCTAATGACTTTTCTTCTAACACTATCGGTGATTATTATTACCAATATTTTTTTAACGTCACTAAATAAAAGTTATTAAAAATATTTTGAGACGATTGATTGTCGCTATATAAGGGGTATAGTTTAAATATCACATAACATTATTCATATCAAAAATTGGTCTTCATGTCTAGTTAGGATCAGCATATGTTACATGGGATGAAAGTGGGACTTGCTAAATTTGTACCATCTGGGTATATGGACATACCGTGTTCTCGTAATTCGTATTTGTTAACCTTTTCATTTTATTACACTTATATGTTGTTTCGATAATTCTGACTCCGCTTCTGGATATTGCGAAAGGTTCTAAACGACGAGGCATTCGCTGTACTAGTCCTAATGGCACTTTTCACAACTTTTATGACAACTCCAACTGTTATGTCTATCTATAAACCTAGCCGTGGCAGCTCCACCGGTGTGCACCGTAGACTAGAGCCCGCCTCCGAAACTATAAAAGATGAGCTTCGAGTACTCGCTTGTGTGCATGGATCCGGAAACATACCATCACTCATCAACCTCATTGAATCGACTCGGTCCGTTACCAAGACCAGCCTGAAACTCTACATTATGCACTTGGTTGAGCTCACAGAACGGTCCTCTTCAATCATGATGGTTCACCGTTTTCGGAAGAACGGTTTCCCGTTCACCAATCGCCACCGCGACAGTGAGTTACACAACCGGGTTGCATTTGCATTCCAAGACTATAGCCAACTCGGCCGAGTTAGTGTCCGAACCACAACTGCCATATCTCCTTTGGCAAAAATGCACGAGGATATCTGTTACGTGGCCGAAGAAAAGAATGTGCCAATGATAATTTTACCATTTCACAAGCAATGGAGAAAAGAAGATGGCGATGTTGTAGTCGAGCACAGAGGCCATGGTTGGAGGGCGGTTAATCAGAGGGTTTTGAAGAGTGCACCATGCTCGGTGGCTGTACTCGTGGACCGTGGATACGGCAGTGATCCCCCGCAGACGCCTGGGCCGACTGCCGGCAAGGAACAGAGGGTTTCGGTTATTTTTTTTGGTGGTCCTGACGATAGGGAAGCTTTGGAATTAGGGGGGAGGATTGTAGACCACCCATCAGTTACAGTTACAGTCATAAGGTTCGTCGAGAAAGAGGGCGTGGATGGTAAAGGCGTTATGCTGCGGCCTTCGCCTAGTAAAGCAACATCGGAGAATCACTATACCTTCTCAACTGCCCCTATCAACCTAGAGAAGGAGAAGGTAATTGTCATTTCGACTGGTAATCGAACAGCCCCCTCGTGTCTCCTGTTGTTGATCCCGCTTGTTCACATTACATGAAATGTATTAAGTTTATACTTCATTCTAAGGCGTTGTACTAACAAGTCAATGACTGGTAAAACCTTTAGGAGCTTGATGAGGGAGCTGTGAACGAATTCCAAAAGAGGTGGGAAGGGATGGTGGACTACAGAGAAAAGGTGGCAACAAACATTGTTGAGGGAGTGCTGGAGATTGGAAGGAGTGGGGACTATGACCTCGTGATTGTCGGCAAAGGGCGGTGCCCCTCGACAATGGTGGCGGAGCTGGCGGACCGCCGAGCAGAGCACGCCGAGCTCGGGCCAATCGGAGACTTGCTGACCTCGTCAGGCGTGTCTTCTGTGCTTATTATTCAACAACATGATACAATCCTAGCGGAAGAAGCCCCGGTGTCAAAAGTAGAGCAAAGTGAAGACGATAGAGTCACAGCCTATCAACCATCGGCCGAAGTATAGACCACAGAAAGACCAACAATAAGGGGGGTGTACATATGTTATGTATCGAATTGGGTTCAGTCCCAAAGTTATGTGGTCTGATTTTTCCGTTTGCAGGTGTTACCATAACGAGGGGAGACAGGAAAAAGAAAAAAATTTGATTGTTACCGGGTTGAAGGAATCTTCTTTTTATTCCATGTAGCGACAATTGATGGTTGTTAAATATTTTTAATTATTTTTATTTAGTGACGTTAAAAAAATGTTAAGAGTTGTCGCCGAAAGTATTAACAGAAAAGTTATTAAAGACATTTAGCGGCTATTAATTGTCACTATTTATGGAGTTGGAGGAAGATTTCTACAACCGGGGTAGCAGTCAAAGTTTTTTCGGAAAAAAAATATGTTTCTAGTGAAAAAACTTGGTCAGGGACTGGTGATGAGCACCACCTATTTCAATTTTGGAGATAACTGGACCAAATCTGAGGAAAAATACCAAGAAAATATCTTCAGAAACTATTGAATTTTGTAGATGAACAAATTTTGACTCCTATCGGATTGTAGAAATCTTTCTCCAATCTCGTGTATAATAATAATTAATAGTCGCTAAATGTTTTTAGTAACTTTTCTTTTAAAACTTTCAGTGATAATTATTAGTCGCACTTTTGAAGCATTACTAAACAAACGCCACGAGAAACATTTAGAGACGATTGATTGTCGCTGTATAAGAGGTATGAGGAAAATTCCTCCAATTGGGATAGCAGCAAAATTTTTTCCTTTGTAGATATTATAGCTATCAGGATCTTCTTTGTCAATTATTCTGAATTTGGGATTCCTGGAATAAGTTCAAAAGTAGTTTGAAGTTAATTTGCAGAGGAAAATGTTGATAAATTCTTGGAAAGATCAAGAAATAGTTGGAGAGTAACAAATAACTAATTCTATAGAAAAGCTTCAAAATTTTGGGATGGCATACTCGTTGGAGAGATAAATTGGTGGCCTTGGATTATAAATCAAGAGGAATCGCGGATATCATGTAAAAACACCTTTGGGTCCGCTCTTCCTGTGTGTGTGTGTGTGGCCACAAAGTAATCATAATCTATGCTTTTGAAATATCCAGAGTTTTTTCCAATTAAATTAATTATATCACTGATTCTTTTAGGGTTAATTGCATACAGCCCCCTCGTGCCTCGGGTTTCAAATTTACAAACGGCTCCCCATGGCCATTTCTGCTTCAATCTTTAGAAAATTGTTTAAATTGACAGAACGTGATACTCACGCTCTTGAAAGTGTGTTTTGTACATACTATTACATGAAAATGACTACAATACCCGTCGCTTCTTTTTTCCTCTCACTCGTATCCCATTTTTTTCCTGACCCTAGCCGCTACTCTCATGATTTCAGTCCCAACTATGACCTTTATCTGTCACCAGCCTCATTCTCGCCGCCACTAGCCCTAGTGTCATGGGCTTGGCACCAAGCACGACAAGCACTGCTCCCCTGCGCCCGCCTAGCACAACTCCCATGCACCCACACCCACTTGACACAACGCCCATGCACCACGCCCACCTGGCATAGCACCCTCCCAACATAACACTCACAAGCTCATCAAGCCTCGCGCTCTTCAAGCACAGCGCTCGTGCGCCCGACTGTAATGCCCATGCACGCCGTAAGCCAACCGTGAAGATTTGAAGATCCTGGCATGCGTTTTTGCTCAATTCGGGTGGAGATCACCCTTGTATATATTTAAGTTTCTCTGTAAAATTTCAAGTCATTTCGAATTGTATTTCTCTAAAAAGGGGCATTATGACTCCTCGTACATTGTAACGTCTACTACTGTCACTTAGGATTTAGGATTTTCCTCCTTATAATACTATATGGAGGTCATGTAGCCTTACGCCAGACACCCATACCTGAGAGTCCCTTGCTTTGTTTTAGCTTGTCTGTCTAGCTAGATTGCACATTGTGGATGCAAACAAAGCCTTTTGTAAGTTGTAATGATGCTATTGAAGTAATGAGAATATTTGGGACCGTTTTGTCCTTGTGTTGAAATTTACTCTTTGTGCACTATTTTATACAATATTGATGCACTGTTTGCTATAATTTTTTGGGATTGGTTGACGGACTCTTCTTGCAAGTGGCAAGTCAAGTGCCACACACGGTTTTATTTGTGCCGTCAAGGGCCACCGTGTGTCAAGTGGTATCAAAGCCGTGGTCTCCCAAGGGACCGTGGCTTTAGCCAAAAATTATGGGATAGTTTGTTGGAAAAACTATGGCCAACTCAAAAGACAGAACTAATGCTTTGGAAGCACAGATGGCGTACATGTTCAAGAGCGACAATTTCAAGAGCTTCAGGGTGTAGACTGGGAGTCCAATTTCAAGAGCTTCAGGATCGAGTGGAGCTTCTTAGTCATGCGGTGGTTAACACAGCCGTAGGGGGTATGGAGCACTCATCGAGGCCCCGAGTGTAAGAGCCCAAGAGTTACGGAGGAGCCCGTGATGCCAAGGAATTAGAAAACTTCCTTTTTGATGTGGAACAATACTTTCGAGCCATCAGAGTAGACTTGGAAGAGACAAAGGTGTCGATGGCCGCAATGTACTTGGTTGGAGATGCCAAGTTATGGTAGCAGAAGAAGTATGCAGAGATTAAAGATGGTTCTTGTGTAATAAATACATGGGAGATACTCAAACGCGAGTTGAAGAGTCAATTCTTCCTGAAGAACACCACATTCAATGCGTGGAAAGCATTATTAGAATGCAAGCACACCGCGTCGGTCAGAGAGTATTGCCAGGCATTTTTAGCCCTGATGTTGGACATCAGCGACATGTCCACAGTTGACAGACTCTTCTTCTTCATAGAAAGGTTAAAACCATGGGCTCGCACTGAGCTTAATAGACATCGGGTGAACAACCTTAACGAAGCCATCATCACTGTTGAGAGCCTTTTAGATTACAACTCCAAGCCATAGAGACGAAGCACAGCGCCTACGCGCCCGACTGCACTGTCGTGCACGCAGTAAGCCAATCGTGAAGATTTGAAGATCCAAGAGTGCATTTTTGCTCAATTTTGGTTGAGATCGCCCTTGTATATATTTAAGTTTCTCTGTAAAATTTCAAGTCATTCCGAGTTGTATTTCTCTAAAAAGGGGCACTATGACTTCTCGCACATTGTAACGTCTACTATTGTCACTTAGGATTTTCCTCCTTATGGTACTATATAGGAGGTCATGTAGCCTTGCACCAGACACTCATACCCTAGAGTCCCTTACTTTGTTTTAGCTTGCCTGTCTAGCTAGATTGCACATTGTGGATGCAAACAAAGCCCTTTGTAATTTGTAATGATGCTATTGAAGTAACGAGAATATTTGGGACCGTTTTTCCCTTATGTTGAAATTTACTGTTTGTGCACTATTTTACGCAATATTGATGCATAGTTTGCTATAAATTGTTAGGATTGATTGGCGGACTCTTTTTGCAAGTGGCAAGTCGAGTGCCACACACGGTTTTCTTTATGCCATCAAGGGCCATCGTATGTCGCCGACACAAGCCCCACCCATGCACCCCTGCCCTTCGCCCTAACCCCTCTTACTCGTGAACACCACAACCCTTCTTTAATGACACTTTCTTCCCTCCCACTATTAGATCATCCTCTATAATAAATAAAAATTGGTAAACTGTGAGACTCCATCGGATAAGACTTTGGCCTAAAAAACCACCAAACCCATCACCCTTCGCTCTCATTTGCACCACAACCTCACTAATGCCACCACCTCTTCTCCATCATTGCCCCTGACCACCAGCCGCTCTACTCATCATCACTGCACCTGCCTTATCTCCATCAATTGCCTTGTACCCCACCATTACGGATCCACCCCTCTAACCCTGTCCCATGCCCACTACAACCACACATGCCCACCACTCAAAAAAAAAAAAAAAGAAAGAAACTCTAGATATATGTAACATCGTACAAACCCTAAATTTAATGATAGTACAGTTCATATGTACAGGTATTTTGGGTAACTCCTTCATTCTGTTATGAGTACAGCTGAATACAATACTATTGTAACCTTAAGGGTCTTTTTATAACCTTTGTAACTTAAGGGATCTTTTGCAACTCGCCAATATCATAAAGGGGCTGTATGCAATTAACCCTTCTTTTAGTCACTAAATGTTTTGAGATTGGACGTTAATGATAACTTTCAGTCTCTTTATGAAAAATGGTACTCCTACTCACATTGATGAGATAAAGAGGATTGTAAGGTCTGGACCGAGTGTCGTTAAACCCACTATAGTCCCATCAGTAGTATTACCTCCGACCCACATAAATCGATCATTTTTTTTTTGCACGCAGACTAAGGATTTAGGTCATATTTTGTGTATTTTCTATTCTACCATTTAGAAGGGAGTGGGCCAGGAGAGAGAAAATAAATTAGTGGAGTGTCATATTTAGAGAGCGAAATAGAATAAATAAGTATAACAAAAAAGGCCTGGAGAGAGAAAATAAGTTGGTGGAGAGTTAAATGTTGAGAGAAAAATAGAATAAAGAACTGTAAAAATTGTAAATATGTAAAAATATCTACAAAATCTTTCTTAATTTGAAAGTGATAAATTTTTATAGGACGACTCAAAAAAGAAATATGACCAATTTATGTGGGACGGTGGGAGTAGCTTATTACGCATCTGGTGAAAGTCTAAATTCACGAGAAAAAGAAAGTAAAAGTTAAGGTTAATTACACCTAGTACTCTTGAAGTTCACCTTAATTACAATCAGCTTCTCGTATTTATTGAAATTACACTAAGATACACTTTTATATTTCAGTTTACACAGTTAACAAATTTAATTAAAAGGAGACAATATCCCTTATTGAAAAATATATTCCCCAACCAGAGTCGAGATTTGACAAGTTCACCACTGCCCCACGAACAACGTTGAAAACAAACTAACCGATCTACACCGTAACCACTCTTGCCTCTCCTCCATAACAAAAAGGATTTCACATCGACCAACCTATACCAAAAGCCAAGACAAGCCTTGAAAGATGGTCCTCACTTTGTTGGTTTTAAGAAGCCATGAACTCATCGTTGTTGACACACAATCTGTACCACCCTACCATAGGCAACTAAAAGAAGCATTTTGAGATGGTCCTCTAGCTATTCGTCTGCGATTCTCAAGTGCAATTCTCAGAAATTCTCAACTAACATATTTGTTTATTCCCGGTGAAGAATATAAAACACAAAAGACTCCTCACCCTCGGAGTGCGATGAGTGATACATCTGGCAAGCACCAGTGAAAAATGCAAGCAAAGCTAGAGCTCAGGTATTGAGATATTCCATCAAGAGATAGGGCTTAGATTGGCAAGAAGCCTGACCACATTGGGGGAGCCTAGGTATGGGCAGGTGGATGGGTGTGTGTGTGGGTGTGCACGTGTGTTGGGGTACGGGGAGGGATAAGAGGTAGCAAGCGAAAGTGATAGCAGTGACAGTAAGTGGCGACAGAGAAGAGAGAGAGAGAGAGAGAGAGAGTGTGTGTGTGTGTGTGTGTGTGTGTGTGTGTGTGTGTGTGTGTGATGGGCCCAAGACTAAGACCCATGCAGTGAGGTACAAGTGTGTGGGTTTTAGCTTAATTGAAGTGTGAAATCGACACAAGACTAAGGTTAAGCCACAACTACACACACACACAGCCCACTACCAGCATCATGTGCTTATCTATGATGGGCAGTTTGTGTGTGTGTGTGTGTGTGTGTGCGCGTGTGTGTGTGTGTGCATGTGTGATGGGAAATGCGTGGGAGATTGAATAGGTTTGGCAGTGGGCTGGTGTTTGGATATGTGGTTGTCAATACGTGTGTGTATATATATATATATATGTAATGGCTATAAATAAGCTCTGACGACAATTGTTAAGCGTCGACTGCTGTGGCTAGGGATTGAAGACGGTAGATGAGCGTTAGTTGGTAAGGAACGAAAAAGAGCTAGACCTAAGGGCAATTTTGGTATATCATAACAAATGTATTGTGTCCTAACTGTTAGCCTTATGGTTGGATAACCTAGGCTTACATCTTGTTTTGATGATAACTACACATTGATTATGTTCTAATGTGTGCTTTGAGTGTATTCTTAGTAGGTATATACAAACACACTCATGAAGACACATTTGAGAATTTTTATATAGATGGATTAAAGAAAAAGAAGCTTAAAGTTATAGTGACATGCTATGGAAGCTTCATCAAGTCCAATGTCAAAGAGCAAGAAAGAATGCATGGGCTAAGTTATTATTGATTGATCTTTACTATTATGTAACTAGTCTTGTTTTGATGCTTGGATTGATGACTATGACCTAAAAAGACCTTAGGACACCTTGTGCATTGCATGTGAGTTCATAACCTTTCACACAAGTGTGGTTCTTGAAAATGAGTGAACTTTGGAGCTCACTCAGATTTTTCAAAAACTATTTGGTGATAATATTTTCATATCTTGATAAAACTTTTCATTATCTTTCCAACGCAAAAAATGGCACCTCAATCCGATTTTTTTAGAGAAAGTTATGCCCAAAATAGGAAAGGGGGTTCCGTGAGGCAGCCGATAGGCAGTAGGGTAATACAATCGACTGTATTTGAATCCCGTCGACTGCATTGGAATGCAGTCGAATGCATTGGTCAAAACTCAGTTCCAACGGCTATTTTCAAGGAGAAGACTCCAACGGCTATTTTAGAGGGAACCCAGTAGACTGCATTGGGAATACAGTCGACTGCAATGACAGTTTTGCTCATATTTTGCCCTTAATGGCTATATTTCATATCTTCTCTATATAAATGATTTGGGGCTTCATCATACACCATGGAAACCACATTCTAAGCCTTCATTCATTAGAGAAACATCAAGGCTTCATCTTCATGATTTTACATCATTAAAGAGAGCATCTTTGTGAGCAATTCTTTGATTGAGAGTGAGCATACTTCAAGTCATCAATTCTTTCATCTCTCTATTGTACTAGAGCTTCAATTGTACTCATTTCCTTTCAAGAGGGTTTCTTTGTACACATTTGATCGTTGTAAAAGAATTGTGATCAAGGCTTGGGTTTGTCAAGTCTTGAGTGAGCTTTGTGGATTCAAGGCTTGTGCTTGGTGTGGGGATATCATCAAGTGTTGTAAGGGTTTTGATCTTGACCCGGAAGAAGATTGTTGCTAGTGGATTCTAGTGCTCTTTCAAGGGACTTCCTTGAAGAGGTGGATATAGGCTTGAGGGTAGTTCAAGCCGAACCATTTAAATCTCTTTGTCAAGTATCTCTAACTCAATCTCTTTACTTATTGCTCTATAATTGCTTGAGATTGTTTAGTTAGTATCTTTATTAAAGTATTACTTGGTTTGATTAAGTTTCATGATTGTGTTTTGTTTAAGTTCCCCATTAATTTTCAAAAACCCTATTCACCCCCATCTAGGGTTGTTTTATTGGTTTCACTAACTTTTTGTGACAGTTGCTTATGCAGTGGCGGAACCACACGGAACCATGTTGTGACGAAGGGGTGCTAATGTACCCCTGAACTTCCCAAAAAAATCTCTTCTCTGTCTTTCTGGACGACTCTCTCTCTCCCCCAATCTCCATTGTCTCTCTTTCTGCTCTACTTTTTTAAACTCATCGACGAGTTGAACGGTGACACAATTCTTTGGCCTTAGATCAGCCTCTTTCTCTCCTTCGAATCATGATAGCCGAGAGATTGAAGAGAAGACCAGCCTTCTTGTTCCAGATCTGAGTCATCTCACAGAAGACCGGTCTTCTTGTTCTAGATCCGAGTCATCTGATAGAACACCAGCGACGACAAGTTGAGCGAGTGACCGACAACGACAAGTCAACAACAAGTACTCCATCGACTAACATGATAGAAGACCAACGATGCTGCCTTGATTTCCTCTAAAATTGACTGCAATCAGAACATCTACAGACAAGACACGGTTTGGTTATAAAAACTAAAAACCCTAGTTGGAAAGTTATCATCTTAGAAAAACTATGTATGAAACCAACTTGCTGTTTTTGGGCTTTTAAAGTTCAGTTCTTCACCGACTAACATCTGTCGGGGACGATGACGATACACTTAACGCCATTAGATTCTCGTAGGCATACTACTAATTTTCATTTTCAATTGTTTTTGTTGTTTGAATGTTATAGATTTGGGGTTACTTTAATGTAATTACATGCACTTTTTTTTTTAAAACATTTGAAAGATGCCACTGCATTTGTTCAATGGTTCTGAATATCTGATTTAGGGTATGTTCAACAATATAGTGTAATGGGTGGTAGTTTGAGACATAGCCACATAAGAGTGCAAAGAGGACGTCAGAGGAGGGTAAGACGACTGTGTTGAGCCCTGCACTCGAAGGAATCATAGGGTGGGTGGTAGTTTCGGACTTAGCCACTATAGATTGCAAACACGACGATAGTAACTTCTGATAAAAAGTAAAGTAACAAGAATTGCAAAGAGTGTCACTCCTGAGAAAGTAGTGATAATAACTTCAATAGGAGTTATTGACCTGAAAATGAGATATCACGAGAATGTGGCAGCTGTACGTTGTGATTGAAATTGATGTAATACTTTTGTCTCAGGAAAATATTTTGATCTTTTTATTGATTCTTTCTATGGTAATGTATTTTTGAAATTTATATTGTGATGGTAATCCTTTTTTCCTGCCATGGTTGGCGATGTCAATCTATACATGAATGACTTGGATGATTCGCATATGGCAAAGATTGAAATTATGATAGCTGAACTCAAAAGGTATCATCATATTCCTCTAATACTGAATCTTAGACGTTATCGACATGCCTTTTTCCCTTCTTGTTTATGTGCCAGAATGTTCATTTGGGTTATGGAAGTTTCATACTTCTCTTTGCTATCTCTAGTATCTTTCAAGAATAGTCCTTGTTATTGTAATTGCTACCTCTGGTATCTTTTAAGATATTTTGGATCCTTTTTAGTACTCCGTATTTTTTTGTGTTTGACCGAAAATGCACTCAGCTTTTGTATATTATTTTAATTTACTTATAAAAAATTGAGTAACTTCAATATTTTTTTGCACCCCCTGAAATAAAATTCTGATTTCGCCACTGTCCTTATGGATGTTAGTGGTTTGTAGCAAAATGAAAAACCACAGGGGGAGAGTAATAAAACCGAAAGGCGGAGCAGTGTGTAATTTTTAGTAAAGCTCAAGAGTTATGAATATAATTGACCCTAAAAGTTATTAATATGACGTGTGCTATCAACAAATGAACAAATTTGGGTGTGTTGGGATCCTTCCATGATTGAATTTTATGATTTCATCAGCCAACTAAGAAAAGCCCAACTAACTTGTTCGAAGCCGTTTGTCGACCGGTGGACTCATCCTCAATGTCGTTCCTGAAGTATAAAGTGTTCCATCTATTCAATGCAGATCCAGAATAATGGGTTTGGGCCATTACCTTACTCTATGAATAAGGAAATTCCCTGGAAGCGTGTTCATTGTCACACTCCATGCCTTGTTATTTTCGCAAACATGAATAAAATTGTTTCTCCCAACAACATAAAAAATAGAACTTGTTAGAACAAAATAAATTTTTGAACTTTTATTGTCTATTATTTCTTTATCTCGTTAAATATAATATGTTCACTATCCCACACCATATTTATGCAACAAAAGATTTTATGCATTCTTAACCAAGGATTCCCACGTGCTCATTCTTAAAGTTTTCTCTTTTTGCCTTAGTAGCTTGCTTATAACTAGGAGTGAGAACTAAATTGTTTAAACCAATTCAAACTGCTCAAACTGATCAAACCAAATCAATCCAATCCGAACCATCCAAAGATCTTAATGGTTCAATTTTATATTTCTCAAACCGACCTTGGTTCTGTTTGGTTTACGATTCATATTTTTAGCCAATTCTAAACTGAACCGAATCAACCTACGATATGTGATGCCAAGGAAGTGGGGTCACAGTCAATGTGGAGGTGCTACAAGGAATGTAGTCTGAGTCAGATGCTAAGTATGCTGATGTGGGACACAGCAAGCGTGGAGCAAGGGAAAAGACTAAGGACTTTTTGGACAGAGCCTGAGCTTGACACTGCTTTGAGGGCAATGGCACGGGGTGAATACACGATGACAGTCACAGACCGATGCTTAAGTCCAGAGTCAAGGTCATGTATCTTTCTCTCTCTAGAATTCTAGAGTGAGAAGTGAATATGAGTTCTGAAAAATGTTCAAAAGTCCTAAATGAATTCTCAAGACCCCTATTTATTAAGGTTGAGATGATGATGTCATCACGCAACACGTGGTGCTCCCTGGAGTGTCACTGAGGGGTCCACAGGTGCCGGTGATCCACGAACTGTCAGATTGCATATTCACCCTGCATGATCCTCACAACATCACTCTGTCTCTCTGGAAAGACTAGCTCACATAGCACTGGTGTGACCAAAAAGCCCTTATGATCTAGCCATTAGTCCAAGGCCCTTATAGAGTCCCACGGGGTGTCAAGAGACGCCGATGACCTAGCATCGGTGGGAAAGACCCAAAGCCCAACTGCCAAGTGGACTAGGTAATGCCCTTTGGATACATGTTCCCGTCTCGGAATGACCCGAGGGTCATAGTCCCTAGGGGTGTCAATTAAACCCCCAGTGCCAGAGCACGTAGGCTAGTCACGCAGACACCCTGACGGAGATAGTGTCCTAGAGGAGTCGCCTATCCCGCAGGTGAGTCCTTGTGCTAGAGCACACAAAGTGTCGCCTACCTGACGGGCTGAGGTAGCATCCGAAGGAGCTGTTTACCTAGCAGAAGGGGAGGTGAAGCTCCCTGGCTGAGATAGTGTCACAAAGAAGTTGTCTATCTCTGTGATTGAGTCATTGTGTCGAAGTACTCAGAGCGCCCCAAGGTGATGTCGCGGAGGAATCGCTTACCCGATAGGATGAGATAGCTTCCTGGATGATTCGTCTACCTGCAGAAGGAGAGTCTTCATACCGAAGCACTTAGAGCTCCCTGGTAAAGATAGTGTCCCCGAATGAGTCACCTATCCCTGCGGTTGAGTCCTTGTGGCGGAGCACTCGGAGCATGCCAAAGCGTCTCAAAGGAGACACCCATCCAATGGGCGAGATAGCATCCTGGACAAGCCATCTACCTGGCCGAAGGGGAGTCTTCATGCCGAAGCACTTAGAGCTCCTTGGCCGATATAGTGTCTCGGAGGAGTTGTCTATCCCTGTGAGATGATGCACACTTTGGGGAGTGGGTCGAAGCATGTTCCATGACCAAGGCAAGGTGTGATGGTATGGTAAAAGGATTGTCCAACACAAGGGCATGATAGTGTGACAGGATGCCAGAGGGGTGCCACTGTATAAGCAGTACAACGCATGGGCACAACGGAGTGTGTGAAGTGTTAAGGGCACAATAGTGTGACAGAGAGCCATGGGCAGCACTGTATCAGCAGCGCGGCGCACTGACAGCTGAGAGTGTGTGGAGATGGGTATCATGAAGACGGAACGTGGGCACGGGTGATGGGAGTTATGGAGACTGTGTGTGAGCACGGGCGACAGAGTTTGTGGAGTCGGGGCACGAGCACTGGCGACGGGAGTTATAAAGTCGGCGGCCGACAGGGGTCACAGAGTTGACGCACGAGCGACGGGCGTTACAGAGTTGGCATGCGGACAACATGCGTCGCGGACGATGCAGAGGCCAAGGGAGAGCAAGCATGTAGTGGTAAATAGGTGATTAACCCCTCAAGGGAGAAAGCTCACCGAACCCCTAAGGGAGAAAGTCGTCGACCGAACCCCTAAAGGAGAAAGTCGTCGACCCCCAAGGGGAAAGGCCCGCCAACCCTTAAGGGGGAAGACTTGTCGACCCTCTTAAGGAGAAGGTGGCCTACCCATTTAGCGGGAAGGCTACCGACCCTCATGGGGAAAGGCACGCTGACCTTCAAGGGGGGAGGCATGTGTTCTAGCGATGTCAAGAGATTTTGCATAAGTTGAGGCGCATCGAGGTCATTTTGCATAGAAAAAATGCATGTGACTTGAGCGTGTGCGTTTTGACAGGTTGAAAGGGTCAAAAATTGACCGTTGACTGTATCGACATGTCATGCAAAACGGGACTCCCAGTAGGCCCTTGGGTGTGATCAAGATAGGTTTGGAACATAAGCCCCTTGCATGTGGTAACGCGCAATGGGGCAACCCGGGCGTGTAGCGCATGCATAATCTCAAGTTCATACTTGGAGAAATTTTTTATGTTTGTTGGCCGGAGAGTCACTGACGTTGTTTCTGAACGACAAAAGTGAAGAGTACGTGCACCACCTACCAAAGCCTTGGAATGCTTGAGTGTCGACATGGGAGCACGATGATGGGCGCAGGGGCGCAGACGACGAGTGTCTCGATGCGGGGCGCAACAACGGGTGCTTAATAATGAATGGGATGAGTAGGTGGTTTGAGCTGCCTCACACACCATTTACCAAGGACGTTGACATTCGGGGACATCATAACACGGGGCGCGAAAAGTGCTTGGTAACGAGCATAGGGGCATGGTTCTCACGGCATGACGAGGGCAAGGAGTAGGTGGCTCGAGTCACCTCATGCACCACCTATTGAAGCCTGGGGATGTCAAGAATCTTTGCGGGGGTGTGACGACGGGCGTAGAGGCATGATCAATGCAGGCTTGGTCAAAGTTATAAAGGAAGGAGCGACAAGAAGGGTGGAGCACGAGGGGCCCGTTGTGTCCTCACGAAGATTTTTTTTTTGGTTGTGAGAATGGTGGCGATGATGGAAGGTAATGATGGTCAGTCGAGGTGAGTGGAGAAGGCCAAAGGTAGATGGGCTGAAGCGGTTGAGGTCAGCCTTGGGCTGAAGGTGAGGGATTGGTGGCCTTAGTGGTCGGTCAAAGTGATTGATCGAGGGTGGGGAAGTGGGTGTCCAAAGTAAAAGAAAAAAGAAGTGGTCGAAGTAGGGGGAAGGGATAAGGGGCCAAAGGATGGGGGGCCAAGGAGATGGCCTTGAGTAAATGTGGCTGAAGGGGTAGGGGAGGGTCGGCCTCATGCTAGGCATGAGGGTTGTACGAGTTGGGGGTTTAGCCCGGGGGTCACGAGGGTAAAAGGATTGTCCAGGTGGTGGGGTCAGCTGGGGGGGAGGAGGGTTAGCTAGGTGGGGGTGTTGACCTTGGTGAGTAGCCGAAGCTTGAGGTGAAGAAGAAAGGAAAAAATAGGAAAGAAAAGGGCAGCGAGGGGCTGCCAGGGGCGGGGTTGCCGGCAGGGAGGGCGGGGGATGATGAAGGAGGGAAGAGAGGGAGAAAGGCGACGAGGCATGGGGGCTATCTATAGTGGGGAGGCACGACAGTGAAGCCAATGAAGGTGGCGGCGCAAGGGAGTGTGACGCCAAGAAGATGATGGAAGGATTAGGGTTTCAGTGAGTTAAGGGTAAATGGGTCGGGTCCTGGTTCTTCTGAGAAAGAAGGACGCGGGCAGGTCGGGCCCATGGGGCAGGGCTGCCTGCATGTTTTTGTTTTTGAATTTTAAAATTCTTTTTTCTTTTAGGAACTTCAAGGAAGGAGAGAGAAGGGTAGGGGGATGAAGAAATTATGAAATTTTTTCTCTAAGTGTATAAAGAGGATGAGATTAGTGGTGGGAGGATGAAATATTTTGTAGAAAAATTTTCTAAGTGTTAGAAGGAGGATATGAGGTGGTTTAGGAAGATGAAATTTTTTTTTAAGTGTTGGAAAGAGGATGAGAACGGAGGCGAGTACGTGGAAGGGAAAGAATTTTAAATTTTTTTTCTAAGTCCTAAGAAGAGGAGAGTGGAGCTCGGGGCAAGTGTGCCAAGGAGGGACGCTCAGGGTGGTGACCCGGCCGCGAGCAGGCAGGGTGAGAGGGAGGTGGGGGCTTGAGATGACAGGCTGGCATTGATGACCGATTGAGTCGTAGAGGTAAAGGAGGGCCCGCAGGACGTGTTGTGTTCATGCCCGACAAAGGCGTCACGTGACCGCAGTGAGGTCGACGGACGGAGCTGAGAGTTAGTAACGTGGCTCGACCCACCCTGCCCACCACCTACCAAGTTACTATGCAATGTGTGGTGGAAGGTGAGGCATCTGGCCTACTTAAGGTAGGGAAAGGGTGAAGCCTCCAAAGAAAGGGGTGATGGCATCAAGGTTGGTATCAGTAGACTTATGCAAGAGCAAAAGTAGCTTGAAAATTTTCTGAGTCTGGAAAATACAACTTCATTGTTAACATAGGTAGACAACATGCCTTAGTACATAGGGATTGAGTACATTGAAACTTGCAAAATGAAGAAAGAATTATAAGTGTGAAAAATGCACTAGCAAGCTAGGGCTTAGGCGGGTGGGGCACAGGTCTTGCGCTTAGAGTTTGAGCTCGCCTGACACAATCTTATCAGTAAAGACGAACTTGAGGCCCCTACACCATTTGAGGTCGTGGGTAACAGTCCGATGATAAAGGCAATAGTTAGGATGTGCTAAGTCTGCCGGGGTAGGCTCAGAGTTGGCATCTGCAAGGTTTATGGTATTGTTGTTAATCCAGGTCTCTAGGAGAGCTCTGACTATCTTCAAGTCGCATGGGTATTCTGGGGCAGGCGTCAATTGCCTTTTCTTGTCAGGGTGTCATCCCCTCCTTGGGATTGGCTCTAGCGACTGTTGTCGTTGTCACCAGCTACTTCCACCATCGTGGCTAGACAATCTGAGTTTAGGGCTTTGGGGTTTTTAACAGACCGACAGAGTCATAGGTGTGTCGTGCAGCTTCCTTGAGATGTCCCCAAGACCGAAGCAGGAGATTTTCAAGGTAGACCCTGTAGGTGTCTTTCATGTTATTGATGCAAATGGGTACAAGGGTCTCATCCTTGCTGAAGTCAAGGTGTTCCAAGAACTTGTGATGAAATCGTGTGACATAGGTGTTGAGGTCTTCCCCGGGGACCTGGTGGATTCCAACAATGTCAATGATGGTCACACACTCTATTTCATAGTGAAACTTATCAAGGAAAAGTTAAACCATGTCAAAGCTTTAAAGTGTCATCCTCCTCGTAGTGCTCTAGGGAGCCAGCAAATTGGGTGAGGTGCTCGCAGGTGATGCCCTCTTTGTAGTTGAACAGGGTAGGGCTGGGTAGCGAGGTCGCCAGAGTAGGGAGCATGGCCAGAAAACTTAGAGGGGGAGTGTGATAAGGATGACTGTTTGAGACGGTGGAGGATGAGTTCAAGGTCATGCTTAGTGACATACAAAAGAGGAGAGGGTTTATGCTCGATCGGGATGATCCTGGCACCTGAGCCTCCAGACAAGGCGACCTGAGGCATTGATGACATGACAATGGTAGAGAAGGGTCGGTGGTGAGGAGCAGCTTCTTGGGGTGTGGTTTGCACAGGGGTAGTGCTAACAGTAGGAGGTCGGCTTTTAGGAAGGATCGACCGAAGCAAGTCAGATGTATGAATGGTGTTCAGGTGTCAGTTGGCCATGTTAGGGTTAGGTTCCAAAGTCATGAGTCTCTGAAGTACTCTGAGCAAGGGTAAGGCATGGCGCCATGGGTTGAGGTGCCGCGAGTCCTACAGCCGAAGGCCCAAAAGACCAAGGCAGCGATGGTCTCGACACTGGGACCTAGGCAGCATCCAGAACTAGCCCAGGCCCTGAACGCTAGATCTGAATAGGAAGAGCCAACCCCAGAGCTTGGGATGACATGAGGTGAGCAACAAGCACAGGGTGTGGAGCTCTGAGGCCTCGAGAAGTCAGCGACTGTGAAGTCAAGACTTGGATTGATTTTTGCATTTTTAAAATGACAGCCATGAGAAAATATTGGGATTCTTGGAGTTTGGGTGATGGTAGGAGTAAGGTGTTGGATTGTGGCGTTAACGATCGCGACAACATTGGATGCATCCATCCCGAGGAGAGGCTATAGTTGGTTGTGGCTGGTATCCTTTTGGTCTCGTGGTTTTGCTCCTCTTAGATGGCTGGGTTAAGACTTCAGCTGGTAGTCCTGGTAGCCTTTTGTTGCTGAGGCATAGTTGTTTAGGTGTGTCAGGCAAGGAATGAACTGCACTGCGATGCTCACCTCCCCAGCGGAGTTGCCAAAAATCATTCCAAGGATAGTTTACAGTCAGCGTGGGGGTGCCACAAAGAATACAGTCCGAGTCAGATGCTAAGTATGCTAATGTAGGACATAGAAAAGGTGGAAAAAAGGTAGAGACCAAGGGCTTCCCAGACAGAGCCTAAGGGTGGCGATACTGCGAGGGTGATGGTGCAGGGTGAATACATGACAACAGTCGCAGTCCAATTCTTAGGTCCAGAGTCAAGGTCATGTATCTTTCTCTCTCTAGAATTCTAGTGTGAGTTCTGAAAATATTCAAAAGTCCAAAATGAATTCTTAAGACCTCTATTTATAAAGGTTGAGATGATGATGTCATCAAGTAACACGTGGCGCTCTCCAGGAGTGACACTTCATCAAGGGGTCCACAGGTGTCGGTGTTCCACAGACTGTCGGATCACATATTCACCCGGCCTGCTCCTCACAACGTTGCTATGTATGTCTGTAAAGACTGGCTCACATAGCGCTGGTATGGCCAGAGAGCCCCCTTGATCTAGCCACCAGTCTAAGGCTTTTGTAGAGTCCTAGGGGCGTCGAGAGACGCCGAGGACCTGGCAGCAGTGGTGAAGACCCGATGCCAAACTACCAGGCAGACTAGGTGCGATGCTCTTTGGAGACCTATTTTCATCTCGGAGTGACCCGATGATCGTAGTCCCTAGGGGTGCCGATGAAAGCCCCCAGTGTTAGAGCACATAGGTCAGTCACGCAGACACCCTGGTGGAGATAGTGTCCCAGAGGATTCGCCTACCCGACGAGCCGAGGTAGCATCCCCAAGGAGCCGTCTACCTGGCAAAAAGGGAGTTAAAGCTCCCTGGCGGAGAGAGTGTCCCAGAGGAGTCACATATCCCTACGGTTAAGTCCCTATGTCGAAGCACTCAGAGAGCATGAAGGTAGTGTCCCGGAGGAATCACCTACCCGACGGGCCGAAATAGCATCCTAGAGGAGCCATCTACCTTGCGGAAAAGGAGTCTTCATGCCGGAGCACTTAGAGCTCTCTGGCAAAGATAGTGTCCCAGAGGAGTCGCCTATCCCTGTGGTTATGTCCTTGTTTTGGAGCGCTCGGAGCTCGCCAAGGTAGTGTCCCGGAGGAGTCACCTACTCGACAGGCCGAAGTAGCATCCCGGAGGAGTCGTCTACCTGGCAGAAGGTGAGTCTTCATGCTGAAGCACTTGCAACTCCTTAGGAAAATAGTATCCCAGAGGAGTCGTCTATCCCCACGGGATGCTACATACTCTGGGGAGTAGGTCGAAGCATGTTTCACGACCAAGGCAAGGTGCGCATGGTATGGTGAAAGGATGCACCAACGTAAAGGGCATGGTAGTGTGACAGGATGCCAAGGGGCGCAACTGTATAAGCAGGGCAAAGCATGGGTGTGAATGAGTGTGTGAAGTGCTAGGGGCATGGTAGTATGACTAGCCAGGGGTGCGGTTGTATCAGCGGCACGGCACATAGGCACCGCGAAGTGTGTGTGGAGACGGGCATCACAAAAATGGCGCATGCGTAGAGGCGATGAGCATCATGGAGTCAGCGCGCGGCCATGGGTGATTGCGACGGGCATTGCGAAAATGTCGCTTGTCCAGGAAGGTTTACAGAGTCGGTGAATAGGCATGAGCGACGTGTTTGCAGGGTCGGCACACCAACACTGGCTACGGCATCATAGAGTCGGCACACTAGCGATGAAAGTCGTGGAGTCAAAATGCTAGGACGGGCGAAAGTCGTCACGGAGTCAGAGCGTGGGCAGCTAGGGTTGCGAAGTCAGTGTGAGGGCACGGGCGACGGGGGTCATGGAGTCAGCGTGAGAGTGCAGGCGAAAGGCGTCATGGAGTTCGCAAGCGTGCAACGGGGTTCATGTAATCAGCGGGAGGGCGACGGGGGTCGCGGAGTTAGTACACGGGTGATGGGCAATGCGGAGTCTGCACATGGCCAACAGGCGTCACAGAGTTAGAACGTGGGCAATAGGGGTTACAGAGTCAGCGTGAAGGCAGGGTGACGAACATCATGGAATCGGCACGCGGGCAACGGGGTCACAGAGTTTGTGCGAGGGCTTGGGCAAAAATCTTTACAGAGTCGGCGCGTAAGCAATAGGAGTGGCAGAGTCGGCGCACAATGATGGAGGTCATGGAGTCAGTGCAGGCAAAAGGCATCGTGGAGTTAGCGCCTAGGCATGGGTAACGGGCATCGCAGAGACGGGATGCTGGTGATGGCCACTACAGATGACGCAAGGCTAAGAGAGAGCAACCCCCCCCCCCCTCAAGGGAGAAGATGCATCGACCTTTTTAGGGGGAAGGCGGCGGACCCCTAAGGGGAAACACCCAGTGACCCCCTTAGGGGGGAGGCCGCCGACCCCTATAGGCAAAGGCCCACTGACCTCTTTAGGGGGAAAGATACTAACTCCCAAGGGGGAAGGCACACTGACCCCCTTAAGTGGAAGGCGACCAACCCCTTTAGGAGGGAAGGCTGCCGACCCTCAAGGGGGAAGACACGCCGACCTCCAAGGGGGAAGCGGTTGACTGACCGACGTCAAAAGAGTCCACATAAGTTGAGAAGCGTCGAGGTCATTTCGCACAGAGAAAATGCCCGTGACTTGAGCATGCATATTTTGACTGATTGGAAGCACTGAAAATCGACCGTTGACTGTATCGATGTGTCGCTCAAAACAGGACCCCTAGTGGGCCCTTGGGTGTGATCAAGATAGGTTTAGAACAATATGTTAATCTATTTTTAGTAACATTATTGATAATTTGACATATATGGTACTAAAAAAATCCAATTAAACAAGTCTTAAAAGTAAAATAAAAGAAAATAACGAGAGCACATATAACACAAAAAAAAATTTGTGGTCAATATATATTCTATATTTACTAATTTTTTTCTCATACATCAATGAGCACTTAAATGTCAATTGATGACCGAACAAAAAACCCAAATCAGTGGAGTCTAGGTCCATGACGAGTATTATGATGAGAATTACATGGACTTTTACGGAGAGTTAAATGAAATCGTTGAGCTAACATATCTGGGTAGCCAAAACCGCTTCGTATTGTCCAAGTGTACCTCGTTTGATATCACATGCAGTAGCGGAATCCGTGTTAGCTCGCAAGGAATTGTAGATGTCAATGTTAAGTCAAGACTTGCATCAGACGAACTGTTTGTGTTTGCTAGTCAAGCTGCATAAGTGTTCTACGTGAAAGATGTCACAAATTCTAAATCTCATTGGTATAATGTTATCAAGTCCAAGAAATTGCCCGTCATATATGACAGTGAGGTAGACACCTTTCAAGCCGACCAAGCACCTGTCTTGGTGCCTGTTGAGGTGAACAACGAGGAGGAGGATCTTCCTCTTCAACCAACACATGATGTAGGAGAAGAAGTCGTAGGTGATGAGTCTACTGATGTGGAAATTGTTGAAGATGATGAGGCTGAGCCTACTGACGAAGATGATGAATTTACAAGAGGATGATGAAGATGATGATAATTCTTGAAATGAAGATGATTGACCTATAATGTTGTCACATGCATTGTAATAAGTAATTTGAATATTTCGCTTAATATTATGAAATAACAAAGCCATCTTTCCAGTGTGACGTGTACTTGATTACTCTGTAATAATATGTTAACTTACTCGTGTACTCGGTTCATATAGTGTTTCTACAATTGAACATATGTTAACTTACTCATATACTCGGTTCATATGGTGTTTATGCAGCTTTAGTGTAACCGAAAGCATGTGATAACAGTTTCGTGTTGTCATTTTAATGTGTTAATTTCCTTAGACTTTTTTTATACAAAATCAGTCATAGATAGATTACGGGTCATTCGTGATTGCGGTGGACGCAGAGCTGCATCCACCCCGGTGGTTCCCACCCCGTCATTTCGCTGATAAATAGGCACATAGGGTGAGCATCCAGCAAGCAGGGCCTTAACCCCAGCCGCTGCCGCCACCTAGCCCAAGGCCGAGTCCTTCCACCCGCATGCTTGTTCCTTTCTTCTGTGGGTTCAACCTCGGGTATATTTGATAATAGCATTTAGTCGTAATGTTAGACATATTTAAATTATATTTAAACTGTATTAATCTTGGTGTTTTGTAAGATCTCATCGAGGCCGTGGCCCGACACGTGGGGTGGGCATCAATCCTCATCATAAACAGAGAATTACTCTAGTGAGAAGGGGCAGTAAGTAAAAAAATCACATGATGTAGTACTTATCAATTTAATTTCGATAGTTATTACCGTTCACTTATTTAATGTTATTAATGTATTTATTTATTAGGATCTTGGAGTGTCTAGCGAAGATGTAGATCAGCGTCCTTGTGAAGGGCTAATTCTTTGAGCCACGACTGTACTTTAAGAACTAGGATGTCGGGAAGAGGGAGGCATTGTGGGAGGAATGACTGGTATGGTTTTCTTTTTTGTCAGTTATTATTTGTTTAATTAGTACCTATTATTTAAATTAATCATTCTAATTATATAATTGGATGCCTTACAGGAGGGGTTCGACTCTGAGTCGCCTGAGCAGTAGGCTTTGGGGTGGCCGGCATTTTATGCCTATATCGACAAAAATTACCGGTGATAGCTACACAACACGCACGGGAGCAGGCGAGGAAGATGTTGCCCAAGGGTTCCTCAATAGAGGAGTGGAAGGGAGAACAGACAAGATCAGGATCCTACGCACATGAGGGGAGGGTGCCTCACGACGTCATCCAACACAAGAATGCAGTTGAGCACTCGAACCTCAGGCCAAATGAGGTCTGTGCACTAACGTACACTCAGAAGCATGCGAGGAAAAAGGATAAGGACGATACACATCAGGCAGGGGACTTCATTTCAGATATTTTTAGGCAGATTCATGTAAGTTAAAAATTAATTTGTTTATGTTAAAATTTCATCTATGTATTCTATATTTGTTGCCTTAGTGTCTTCAATGTCAATCGCGGTTTTGCAGGCCTCGTATGAACAAATCAGGGGATCTGGGCAGTACTCTAACCAGCCATCAATGTCCACGAGTAGGGGTACGAGTGCCAGGGGATTGAAGCGATCGCTGAATACACCAGAGGTCGTCAATAGGCAGAAAGGGCGCGTACACGGCCTGCCCAGCACGACTGCACATGCCTGTGATCGGAGCGTCCCCACCCACTACTGCCCCTCCATAGACGTAGACACCACCCACAGAGCAACTTTTACACCCGGCCAATATTCGTTGCATTGCGGAGGAGGTGTTCTGAATGATCAATGCACGGGGGAATCAATAGGGCCTCGCTACTAGACACCCCAAGCCGGATCCAGATGACAATCCCGGTGATCAGCAGGATCTAGATCCCGGTCTCGACGAGCCCTGAGCCTTCCCCTCCCGTGCTTTCTTATACTTATGCTCCCCTCATATCCCCCCTTGCCCTATTTGTATTCCCACCCGCTCCCTGTTATATCATGTCCAGAATGAACAATTTTGTATAAATTTTATGTTTAATTAGTATATAAAGTTTTGGTTGTTAAATAAATATACTTTGTTTTAATTAAATGATTGTGATCAATAATCATTTAACTCTAATGTGGATTGAAAGAATTGGGATTGAATTTACAGGTTTGGATATTAAAAAAAATTAGACTTTTAAAGACAGATTTTATTCCGTAGCTAAAAATTAAGTATATTAAATCTTTTAACGACAGAATATACCATCGCTAAAGGTATTAGCGACGGAATCCCCGTCGTTAAATATTCGTTAGTTTTTCTCACGGACTTTTAGCGACGGGTATTCCGCCTCTAAAAGTCCGTCGCGAAAACCTTTAGCGACGATATACTCCATTGCTAAATATTTTCTAAAATTATTAATCTCAAAAAAAAATTAAACTAAAATACGGAAATTACCTTAGCAATGGAATTTTCATCGCTAATGAATTTATCGTCCTATCGCTAAAGTTAGTCTTTTTGGTGACGGAATTTTAAATTCAGTCGTTATACTTCTAGTGACGGGCTTAATTGCAAAGAACTTCTGGCGTCGGGGCATCCGTCACTAAAAAGTATTTACAGTGGGATATTGACTTTTAGCGGCGAAAAATTATGTTGCTAAAAGTCCAGTTTAATGAGGGATTTGGACTTTCTCCAAGGTAATAAAGAAAATCAACGGAGACGCTCTCATGGGACTTGGCTTAGTTGTTTTCTTTCACTCTTCTCAAACTGGGTTATACATACTTCTTTTAGTTTGTAGAAATTTGAAAGTGTAACGCAGTTAGAGGTCACAACTGAAATATGTACATATATGAAGTAGATATTGTTGTGGATAAAATCCGGAACAAGCTCCAATTGACTCGTGAATAGACCTGCGCAGCAAAAACAACATAGGTGACTCGCCAAAAGTATTTTCGGCACAGGAGTTCCGATGCTTAAGTCAGAAAATGTGTTTGAGAGAATCTGAGAGTATTATATCAATAAAAAAAAAACTTACATTTCCCTCTTCCCAACTTTCTTTATATAGAGCCCCCCTTGGTGGGTTAGTTACCCTTCCTTGACAGGGGAGTTACTCAGTAAATGAAAAAAAATGGGTAAATTACACACGGCATTTGCCCTAATTAATTTTTTTTAACTACACCCCGCTCCCTAAGTTTGGTATTACACAAAACTCACTTCCGTTAGGGAACCATCAAAAAAATTTAGGGCAACACAAATTTATTATGATATACCAAAAGTGCCCTTAAATCTTTCCTTTCTTTCTTCCCATGGTACATATTCACCTGAGCAGGGATCGTGTAAACCTGTTGATCAGACCCCATGGTGCTAGTCGGGAAGGCTCCGGTAGATCTGACTTTCCGGCCTTAACTCGACAAAATTTGCATCGGCATCGGTGCATTATCCGATCCAAAAAGGGTAATTGTATCCGATGAAGTCCGCATTTCCCAGTGGAGCAAACGCCACTGCTGACTGAACCGGACAGAATTTAACGCCTCCATGAATGATCTGTCCTCACTCGAACCAAAACTCTGAGGCTGGATTGCCTCAGCCTAGCCGGCTTGGACGAAGTGTGAAAAAGTCGATCGTACTCATGCATCATGTGTGCAAGATCATCGTCATTAGTCACCGAAATCAATTGGAGCTGGGCGAGCTCGGCGACGCTGTTGGAGCGAGGAGGCAAGCTGTGAGTGCTTACTCAGAGGAGAGGGACCAGATGATTAGGATTTCTATGCCCGGAAGTCTTGATTTTGGGTTTTAGTGTTGATTGTTAATTGAAGGATTACGAACGGAATGACCTGATTTCAACCTCAGGGATGGCTATGAGTGCATCGATTTTGCTGTTGACTGCCATTACATGCCTGCATGGAAAATTACTTCTAATTAGTGGTCAGTTATTTTCACTTAGTGGGCTATTATCAGCCATAATGCTGGAGTGAGATAGTGAGGAAGTGGATTATACCATTTCTCACTTCTCCATGGTTCAAGGGAAGTTATGACCTTCTCAGATGATGACACATGTCGCCATCTTAAGCTATGGTACTTTTATCCATATCAGATATGTAATTACTTTCACCAATTTGACTACGTCTTCGAAGTATATATAACCATTTATGAGATTTCATACTTCAGCAAAATATAAGAATGCAATGACATTTGAGGTTTCTTGGCCAGTAACTGCCTACATGGGACTTGAAAATAAGCTATTCAAGCTGCTGCTAGATGAAACCATGCGACGAAGTAGATATAAATATAAAACTATATTTTTTGACCATTTTAAATTTCTTGTGCGTGATATTACTCTTTTTGCTATTTTACATACCCTTATTTGCCATTAAAATTATTATATGTGCTTTTAAAGACAGGAATACATGAAAGTGTATACATCGTAAATAAGAAGTGTGAACTAGCTAGTCTTACTGTATGTAACCAAAAAAAAACCAAAATAAAAACTAAAGCAGAAGAGATTCCAACCCCTCTGGTTGGTTGGCTAGGTTACATGATTATTGGAATATTATTGCATTAGCTATCAAAAATGTCAAAATAATAAGGTGAAAAACTGACCTTTTATCAAGGAAAGTGCCGTATAATAAGTTCTAAAAAGTGTTATTTGAGCTTCACTTAGATTTTTGGCAATGATTCCGAGGCTCGGATTGAGCTCTAGTTAAGCTCCACACTTTACATCAAAAAGAGAAGCAGTGAGTTAATTTTTTTTAAAATCTCATGTTTAATTATAAAGTATACTCAAAAGGAGGAAAAGCGATCCACCACATCTAAGAATCGAAATCAATCCCCATATATAAGTAAAATACGAGGCTTTAACAAATTTGAGCTAGAATTCGAGTTTCGATCAATGTGAGTGCTATAGGATTCAGCACGCAGCGTGCTAGACACCCATGGTCATATTATAAAAAAATATAAAAAAAAGGGTTAAGAAATGTATAGATAGATTATTTCAATAAATACAGCAGTTAGTATAGGACGATAGTCTCATCCTACATAAAAAAATGTAAAACCACAATTAAGTCATATAAAAGCATGTCAAAAAGTAACTTTTCAAATTAGACCGACAAAGAGGAGTCTCCAAAAACCACATAATTAAGCAATAAACATCAGAAAGAGTGGACCAAAGTATTCCACCAGTCCAGATGCACAAAATAGTCATATTATCAAATGTGGGCAAGTCTAGCCATGAGTTGGCAATTACAAGTTAAATGACACTACATACGTTAAGTTGATATTATGGACAAAAAAGGGGTGGTGCGCTGCTTTGGGGAAGATTGAAGCATGATTATATATGCATGACAACATTTTTTTTTTTCGGTAAATAATGATTTTTATGTTATCATCATTATGCGAACGACCTTACTCAAGTCTATCGGGTCCCTCCAATGATCAAAAGTGTTTTCTCCAACTTTGAGGCACCAACTCTATTTCCTATTGCACCCCTGGTCGTGTTCTAGCTTTCATGCATAATTTTCATGACAAATCCACTTTTTTCAAGTTCCTTTAATTAATATGTGGTGGATCCTCAATTACATGTGAGGCACGTAACTGTTGTTAAAGTATCACATCGATTATGCATAAAATTTGATATTATTTCTTATATCTAATGGACTTTTCTTTCTCTTGAACACGCTGCTTTAATTTTAAGTTGGGCACCAGACTTTGCTATGTTATATCATGTACATGTCTCGTGATCTTTAGGCCGCTACCTTATACTTCATAATATGCGTGCAAGCAGGTGTTAAAACCTTACATCAAAGATACACAAGGATTGCCAGGTGAATTTTTCCTCTTTTTAAACGTACTTTTGAATTGAACATCAAGTTTTAATTATTGTATGTTTGCTTTCGGTTCTACTACTAGTAAAATTTAATCAAAACTGAACCAGTTCACTCCACACCTGGATTGATTGTTTAGTTCATCTTCCGAGTAGGAATATAATGTGTGTGTGTGTGTGTGTGTGTGTGTGAGATGGGAACATGCTTGATTTTCACCTCTGAAGCTGATGGGCAAGCTCAGAATGTACTAGCACTAATATCACATGATGACATCTCTGAGGATCAGTGTTGATCCCATTACTTTAAAACAACGTCGTGGGCACGATGTTGCGCAGGCGTCCTGTGACTCATGTGAGTCAAAAAGGCTCATAGCAAGATGCGATGTCTGTCCATCTTCCCCGCAAGTTGGAATTTATGGAGCTGCAACTTCGATTTTGGTTTTTCAACACTGGACATTGAGTGGATCTGGGACAGTGGGAATGAAAGAAAAGATGAGATTGACACGCAAGTCATCAATATCGATCGATACAATAGAAGCTTGCCATTTAAGTCTCTAACAAAATTTATTTTTACTTAAAAATAAGGCCTCGTTGTAGACCCTGAAGTTTTTATTACGATAAGGTGAGACCAATCATTAACCTGACAATTTGAGTATGAATTAGATGCTGACACATGATCGTCACTCTCTAGTATTCAACTTTTTTCCTTCTGTGTGCTCACAAACTAAAAAAAGGCTCAACTCTTGTGAAACCTATTGAGTCAATAACTAACTAAGTATATGCCCAACGAAGTAATAATTTACCAACGCATTAGCTCTTTTTAGTTTCAGCATAGCTGAAACGAGCTCTAGTAACAAATTTTTACTCTCTATTCACCCCTAGAAGGATGTCCAAGCTTCCCATTAGTTTACGGTTCTCAATCAATCAATCATGCAATCAAATAAAAAAAAATTCCTTTACCAAATGAAAATTTACTATCCATCATAATTAAGAACATTATCACGGCACACATGCTATCTATACCTCTCAAAAGGCAAAGAAGTGCACCACCGGCCATTTTTGCCAGGCCAGTGCAATATTATCATCTGTCACCCTAAAATGGTCAAGTTATTCTGGTGAAAGCTTCTGTTAACTTGTTATTTTTGAAGGTTTTCTTAAGTTAGTTGCCTCTGTGCAAGTTCTTCCTTTCCTATAAAGAAAAAAGTAGAAAGGGAAGGACCAAAACCCCAGTAGAAAACGAAGATTTCAGAGTTCACCTCTCTATAAATAGGGCAGAACACACAAAGAAAACTGACTTCCTTCCATTAGAGTGACTTACGTATGTTTACACACACAAGCCACTTGTGTTTTTCTTGTTACTGAAAAGACTTTTTTGGCTTGAGAAGTCTTTTGTTATCAGCTATGCAGGTCAATAAAACCTCCGTCAAGACATCATCAGATGGTGTGTGGCAGGGCGATAATCCCCTCGATTTCGCCTTTCCTTTGTTGGTTGTCCAGACCACCCTCATCCTCGTTGTCAGCCGCTTTCTCTCGCTTCTCTTCAAACCCCTCCGGCAACCCAAAGTCATTGCAGAGATAGTTGTATGTCAGCCCTTTCACCTAACACTATATCTTGTAGTTTGATCCCTGAAAAATTCATGTTCAGCTAAGAGTGTTCTAGCTATGTTTGTTGTCTTGTTTCCTTCTTAACACTCCGATTTTGCTTTCAACCTCTACAAAATGGTGAATTATTCAGATGTTGCAGGGTGCAAAAGAAAAAAAAAGAAGAGTCAATTTATAGTGTAAAACTAGTGATAATTGTACCAAGTGCATCAGTATTTGTACATGACAAGACGTGATTTCTATCGTAAACCTTTAATTTACTGTTAGACGCAAAGTAGCAGCAGATATGGGACCTGTAAAATAGAGTTCGGATGCATTCCCTGTTGTACACTTTTGCGGCATGGTAAAAGTTATTGTTTGTATTCGTTTCTGGTGATGACGAATATGTTGTAGACGTATTCAGATCTTGTACTACACTTCGGGAGCAATTCTCCCCCTTTAACTTTCTAATGATGCACTTAAACCCCCTCTAGTTAAGGAAATAGCGCACATGATATGAAGGTCTCTTCTAACCAAAATATGGCAAGTTTTCATTAGATGTTTGCTACCTTCAGATTGTCCATAGCATGCACGAATTCCATCTGTGGAGTGCTATATGATGTGCCTTATAGGGTACTAGTTTGATAGCATGAATATCTTCTTTTAGTATCTTTAGAAGTTCCTGGAACCAAGTCAAACATAAATTTCAATGACAAGGTTGTAACTTTGTTTACTTGGCTTCAGGGTGGAATTATACTTGGACCATCAGCCTTTGGCCGGAACCAAGAATACATGCACCAGATCTTCCCAAAATGGAGCACTCCGATTCTAGAGTCCGTGGCAAGCATTGGACTACTCTTCTTTCTATTTTTAGTAGGTCTTGAGCTTGATTTGAACTCGATACGCCATAGCGGTAAGAAGGCTGTGGGCATAGCAGCTGCCGGAATCTCGATACCGTTCATCCTCGGCATCGGAATCACCTTTGTACTTCGGAAAACTATAGAAGGGGCTGACAAAGTTGGTTATATTCAGTATGTCGTGTTCATGGGGGTGGCTTTGTCTATCACTGCTTTCCCTGTGCTCGCCCGTATCCTGGCGGAGCTCAAACTGCTTACTACACAGGTGGGCGAGACCGCTATGGCTGCTGCTGCTTTTAACGACGTCGTTGCGTGGATCTTGCTCGCTCTTGCGGTCGCCATTGCCGGTGATGGAGGGGCTGGCGGACCACACAAGAGCCCCTTGATATCCATATGGGTTCTACTTTCAGGTCATCTCATTTCTAGGCTTCGACTAATCACTAGCTTTTCCATTCTCTCCGTGTTTCTCTTTTTACACCCGCAACCAAGATGCATGGGGCTCTCAACGGTGTCAGATGAAAGACCTAACCTAACAACTCTTCTCATTTCAGGTTTTGCTTTTGTTGTTTTTATGATGGTTGCAATTCGGCCAGCCATGAAGTGGGTTGCACGCCGGTGCTCGCCGGAGCACGACGTCGTGGACGAGGCCTACATATGCTTAACGCTAGCCGGAGTACTCGTATCCGGTTTCATCACCGATCTCATAGGCATCCACTCCATTTTCGGAGCATTTGTTTTCGGGCTGACCATACCAAAAGGAGGAGACTTTGCAGAGAGATTGATCGAGAGGATCGAAGACTTTGTTTCCGGTTTGCTTCTTCCACTCTACTTTGCCTCGAGCGGGTTGAAGACCGACGTTGCCAAAATTCGGGGCGGAAAATCGTGGGGGTTGCTGCTGCTGGTTATCACGACGGCTTGTGCGGGCAAGATCACGGGGACGTTCGCCTCGGCAATGTTGTGCATGATTCCGGCAAGGGAGGCGATAACGCTCGGACTGTTGATGAATACCAAAGGGTTGGTGGAGCTCATTGTTCTTAACATTGGCAAGGAAAAGAAGGTACGAGTTCTAGCACTTGGCTGTGAAGAATAATTGTTGCAAAGAGCCAACCGGCTGGAGATCCAAGTGGATCCTTATTTTTTGGCGTTTGCTTTTCCTTGCCTGCCATGATTGTCTTACGTTAATTCGGGAGACTTTTGACAAGGTGCAATGAAGCCAAATGTAAGCCCACCTAATTATCTCACCCCCCTTTGTTTAGCCTAAACAAAACTTAACAGTAGTTTCAAGTCTATTTTATGAGAAAATTTTATTTTGACCCCTTTATTTGCTTTTTCTTCAACACCCCATCACGTTTTTTTTGTGTCCCTGAAAATGTGAATTAGTGGCGAATTTTGGCCTTGTGATGACAAACAACGGAATTGTAATGCTTATAGATGTGGAAATAACCTCCTCCTATTTTATATATCAAAGCGTGCATTGAACATTTAGAGTGTGATTTAAGTTAGTATATTAACAAAGCATATATTTGGCTTACGGCATACTTTTATTTAAGTTTTGTAATTTAAACCATTTAGGGGTATAATGAAAGCCATGACATTATTACTTCCTCTTATGTGCCCAGCCCCAAGAACACTAGGCATGTGTGTCATAAAACAACTTCAGGATGACTCTTTACCTTTTTTTGTTCACCGGATGAAGCTTAAATAATACTCCGTAAAAAGGTAGTGCTCAAATATCACTTTTTATTATTTATCTCAAAGTTTGGCCTTCATGTCTAATTAGGATCAGCATATGTTATATGGGATGAAAGTGGGACTTACTAAATTTGTATCTGGGTATACTGAGTTCTCGTAATTCGTATTTATTGACCCTTTTCATTTTACTACACCTACATGTCCTTTCGATAATTCTGACTCCGCTCCTGGATATTACGACAGGTTCTAAATGACGAGGCATTCGCTATACTAGTCCTGATGGCACTTTTCACAACTTTCATGACAACTCCAACTGTAATGGCCATCTATAAACCTAGCCGTGGCAGCTCCACCACTGTGCACCGTCGACTAGAACCCGTCTCCGAGACTCTGAAAGATGAGCTTCGGGTACTCGCTTGTGTGCATGGATCCGGAAACATACCATCACTCATCAACCTCATTGAATCGACTCGGTCCGTTACCAAGACCAGCCTGAAACTCTACATTATGCACTTGGTTGAACTCACGGAACGGTCCTCTTCAATCATGATGGTTCACCGTCTTCAGAAGAATGGTTTCCCGTTCACCAAACGCTACCGCGACAGAGAGTTACACGGCCGGGTTGCATTTGCATTCCAGGCCTATGGCCAACTCGGCCGAGTTAGCGTCCGAACCACAACTGCCATATCTCCTTTGGCAACATTGCACGAGGATATCCGTCACGTGGCCGAAGAAAAGAATGTGCCAATGATAATTTTACCATTTCACAAGCGTTGGAGAAAAGAAGATGGTGATGTTGTAGTCGAGCACATAGGCCACGGTTGGAGGGCTGTTAATCAGAAGGTTTTGAAGAGTGCACCATGCTCGGTGGCTGTACTCGTGGACCGTGGATACGGCAGTGATCCCCAGCAGACGCCAGGGCCGACTGGCCCCTCTGAACAGAGGGTTTGCGTCATTTTCTTTGGCGGTCCTGACGATAGGGAAGCTTTGGAATTAGGGGGAGGATGGTAGATCATCCATCAGTTAAAGTTACAGTCATAAGGTTTGTCAAGAAAGAGGGCGTGGAAGGTAAAGGCGTTATGCTGCGGCCGTCGCCTAACAAGGCAACATCAGAGAATCACTATACCTTCTCAACTGCCGCTATCAACCTAGAGAAGGAGAAGGTAATTGTCATTTCCACTCGTATACGAACAGCTAAAAGAACTCCTAACAATGATGTCTCGTGTTGTTGATCCCTGCTTGTGTACATTACATGAAATGTATTAAGTTTATAATTCATTCTAAGGCTTTGCACTAACAAGTCAATGAATCATTATAACTTTAGGGGCTGGATGAGGGAGCTGTGAATGAATTCCAGAAGAGGTGGGAAGGAATGGTGGACTACAGAGAAAAGGTGGCAACCAACATTGTTGAGGGAGTGCTGGAGATTGGAAGAAGTGGGGACTATGACCTCGTGATTGTCGGCAAAGGGCGGTGCCCCTCAACAATGGTGGCGGAGCTGGCAGACCGCCAAGCAGAGCACGCCGAACTCGGGCCTATTGGAGACTTGCTGGCCTCGTCAGGCGTGTCTTCTGTGCTTATTATTCAACAACATGATACAATCCTAGCAGAAGAAGCCCCGGTGTCAAAAGTAATGCAAAGTGAAGAAGATGGACTCACAGCCTATCAACCATCGATTGAAGTGTAGACCACAGAAAGACCAACAACAAGGGAGGTGTACATATGTTATGTATCGAATTGGGTTCAGTCCCACAGTTATGGTCTGATTTTTCCGTTTGCAGGTGTTACTATAATGAGGGGAGACGAGGGAAAAAGGAGATAACAGGAGATAACTTGGTCAAGGACTGGTGATGAGCACCACCTATTTCAATTTTGGAGATAACTGGACCAAATCTGAGGAATAATACCAAGAAAATATCTTCAGAAACTTCTGAATTTTGTAGATATTACAGCTATCTGGATCTTCTTTGTCAATTATTCTGAATTTGGGATTCTTGGGAAAAGTTCAAAAGTAATTTGAGGTTTATTTGCAGAGGAAAATGTTGATAAATTATTGGAAAGATCGAGAAATAGTTGAGAGTAACAAATTACTACTTCTCTAGAAATTGAAAAAACTTCGGAATTTTGGGATAACATACTCGGTGGAGAGAGAAATCGGTGGCCCTAGATTATAAATCGAGAGGAATCACGGATATCTTGTAAAAACGCCAATTGATCACAAGAAATAACCAGGAAAAAAGGTTTGGGTCCGCTCTGTGTGTGTGTGTGTGTGTCCCCAAAATAATCAAAATCTAAAATAGAAATGCTTTTGAAATGTCCAGAGTTTTTCTCTTTTAAGTGAATTATATCACTAATTCTTTTAGGGGTTAATTGCATACAGCCCCCTCGTGCCTCGAGTTGCAAAAGTTGCAAATGGCTCCATGTGGCCAATTGGGTATCAATCTTTAAAAAAATCATTCAAATTGAAGAAACGTGATACTCACGCTCTTGCAAAGTGTGTTTTGTACATGCTAATACATGAAAATGACTAGAATACCCGCCTCTTCTTTTTCTCTCTCACTCGTGTCCCAATTTCTTCTCGACTCCAAGCAAAGCTAATCCTTGCCGCCCCTTTACGAACCCAACCCCAACTACCCCCATCTGTCGCTAGCCCCAGCCTCATGCGTCGTCGCCACTAGCCCCAGCCATGCCCGTCGCCGACACCAGCCCCAACCCCTCCTTCTCGTCAACACCACAACCCTTCTTTAAGGGCACTTTCTTTCCCTCCCACTTTTAGATCATCCTCTACAATAAATCGAAAGGGGTATCGTCAGACTCCATCAAATTCCATTGCCAGCTCAAACATGAATGCTAGTAGAAGAGACTGGCCCAAAAAATCACCCCTCGCTCTCGCCAGCACCACAACCCCACTAATGCCACCCCCTCTTCTCCATCATTATCGCCGACCACCAGCCCCTCAACTCATTATCACTGCACCTGCCCATCTCCATCAATTGCCTCGTACACCACCACCACCACCACGAATCCATCCCTCTAATCCTGCCCATGCCCACCACCACTCAAAGAAAAAAAAAACTCTAGATCAATGTAACATCGCACAAACCCTAAATGTACTAAAAGTACGGTTCATATACACAAGTATTTTGGATAACTCCTTCATTCTGTTACGAGTACAGTCGGATACAATACTATTACGACCTCGGGTCTCTTTTTATAACCTTCGTAACTCAAGGGATCTTTTGCAACTCGCCCATACCATAAGGGGGCTATATGCAATTAAACCTTCTTTTAGTCATTAAATGTTTTAAGATTGGACGCTAATGATAACTTGCAGTCCCTTTATGAAAGGTACTCCTACTCACAGTGATGAGATGAAGAGAATTGTAAGGTCTAGACCGAGTGTCCTTAAATCTACTGTAGTCCCATCACTTATATTTCTTCCGTCTCACATAAATCGATCGTTTTTTTTTGGCACGTAGATTAAGGATTTAGGTCACATATTGTCCGTTTCTTATTTTACTCTTTAGAGAGAGGAGGGGAAGAAAGTTGGCGAAGAGAGAGAAAATAAATTAGTGGAGTGTTAAATGTGAAAAGAAAAATATAATAAATAAGTGTAAGAAAGTGGGACATGAGAAAGAAAATAAGTTGGTAAAGAGTTAAATGTGAAGAAAAAATGAAATAAAAAATGTAAAAATGGTAAATATGTAACAATACCTACAGAATTTTTCTTAATTTGAAAGTGAGCAATTTTTATGGGACGGCCCAAAAAAGAAATATGACCAATTTATGTGGGACAGAAGAAGTAGCTTATTACGTATCTAGTGAAAGTCTAAATCCACGAGAAAAAGAAAGTAAAAGTTAGGATTAATTACATTCGACACTCCTGAAGTTCACCTTTATTAAACTCAGCTTCTCCTATCTATTGAAAATACACTAAGATATACTTTTATATTGGAGTTAATAAATTTAATGAAAAGACGACAATATTCCTTATTAAAAAATATACTACCCACCAGAGCCAAGATTTGACAAGTTCACCATTGCCCCACGACCAACGTTGAAAACAAACCAACCGATCTACACCGGGACCACCCCTGCTCCTCCACCACAACAAAAAGGATTCCACATTGACCGACCTATAGCACAAGCTTAAGAGAAGGCTTTTGAGATGGTCCTCGCTTTGTGGGTTTTGAGA
Source organism: Escallonia herrerae (assembly GCA_033070095.1). Taxonomy (NCBI): domain Eukaryota; kingdom Viridiplantae; phylum Streptophyta; class Magnoliopsida; order Escalloniales; family Escalloniaceae; genus Escallonia; species Escallonia herrerae. Next base: position 158,170 of record JAVXUP010000296.1, on the reverse strand, counting down.
AGCCATGAACTCACCATTGCTGACACATAATCTGTACCACCCACCACAAACAACTAAAAGAAGCCTTTTGAGATGCTCCTCTAACTCCTCTAACTATCCGCCTGCGATTATCAAGAGTAATTTCTCCCCCATTATTTAGAGCAATTCTCAACCAACATTCGTTTATTCCCGTAAAGAATATAACTCACAGAAGACTCCTCACCCTCGGAGTGCAATGAGTGATACATCCGACGAGCGCCAATGAAGAACGCAAGCAAAGCTAGAGCTCAGGTATTGAGGTATTCCATCAAGAGATGGGGGTTAGATTGGTAAGAAGGCTGACCACAGTGGCAGTGGGTGACAGCGGGGAGCTAAAGGGTGGTAATGGGTGGTACAGATCGTGGATTGGCGGGGGTGTGTGTGTGTTGGGGGGGGGGGGGGGGGGTGATGGGTCCAAGACTAGGACTTAGGTAGTGACGTACAGATGTGTGGGTTTCGAGTTGATTGAAGTTTAAGATCAGCCCAAGATCCAGGGCCAAGCCACCGGCTACACACACGCTACCCATTACCAGCTTCCGCGCAATGGGCAATGAGTGGGAGATCGAATAGGTTTGGTGGTGGGATGGTGTTTGGATAGGTGGTTGCCGATGTGTATATATGTGTAACGACTCGAAATAAGCTTTGACAATAGCGGCTAAGCATCGACTGCCGTGGCTAGGCATCAATGATGGTCGGTGGGCGTTGGCTAGTAAGGAAGAAGAGAAAGACCTAATGGCATTTGTGGTATATCATAACAAATGTATTGTATCCTAATTTTTTGTGACAGTTCCTTATGGATGCGAGTGCTATGTAGCACAAAGAAAAACCACAAGGGCGGCGTAATAAAACAGAAAGGAGGAGCCGTGTGTATTTTTGGTAAATCTCAAGAGTTCCGAATACCCTAAATTTTATTAATATGACGTGTGCCATAAACAGATGAACGAGAACAAAATATAATTTTGAACTTTTATTGCCTAAAATCTCTTTATCTCGTTAAATATAGTCTGTCTATTATCGCACGACGTATTTATCACTGTTCACCCAATAAAAGGTTTAGCACAAAAGGTTTTATGCATTCTCAAACAAGGACTCCCACGTGCTCATTCTCAAATTTTACTCTTTTTGCCTTGGTAGTTTGCTTACAATCGACGGTGCCAATACATTGACAATCAGGTAAGGCCATGTGGATAAATTGATGTACGTGCTATTCATATTAGATTACAAGTAATTCCACTTCCATATATTGACATCTATTTAGTGAAGTGCCTTGAACATACAATTTATCATACGCCATACACAACAAATATAAGATTTCACGTAATGGAGGAATAAGATTGGGCACCAGCAGACCAAAGAAGTAACATGAGCTTTCGCTTGTGAAATCTTGATCTGAAAGTTCCGGAGTAAATTCAATTGAAATAAATCTGATGATTACATAGCTGTTGCAATGAAATGAAAAACCCTACCAGATTCATTACAAATCCAAATTCCATCTAAATTTGAAATTACAAACAATATTCCTCAAGCACAAAAGGTAGTCATTCTCTTTAGTTGGACAATTAGCCCACCATGTTGACATTTTTACATTATGAACTATTTTCAATAACAGAAGTTGGTCCCATCATATACGATGCAAAATAAGCTAATATGGAAGGCAAAAAATGTCCAGAAGGAGTCGAGATAATATACTGACCTTAGAGAAAGCCTCCATCCGTCCATTTGCTATCCGATTTTCCATTGTGGCCTACGGCCCTGTTATCAGATGCGCTCTGATAGAAACTATCATATGCATCATCTTTAGCATCATCCCAACCTGCCCAGCTGTCTCCTTTTTGCGACGATGCCACTTTAGTGGACGTTTCCTTTCTATTATCTTTAGTATCCCAGTCATCCCATGAGCCTGAGCTGACAGAGTTAATATGACCTCCAGATGAGGACTGCCCTCCTCCAGAAGAATTCCATCCTTTGGAGTCCTCTCCGAACTCCTGATAATACCCATTTCCAACGCTCTCATTACGTTGCCAGCCATCATTCTTCCAGGCGGGACTTTCCTTTGTGTACTCTTCAACCTTCTGTGAAGCTAATGCCATAACTCCTTTCATGAGCCCCCATGTCTTCTGACCAATCTCCGTAGTCTTCGTAGTAACAACATTGACAGTTTCATTAACCTTGTAATCATAACCCCCCTCTCTCACCTGTAAGAATTGTTTTATCAATACAACTGGCCTTCACTATTTTTCTTTTCCCTTGTCCGATAAACATTAACATAAAACCCAAAAGGAATGATGCAGCCCTTATGAAATGAATTTCCGCAAGAACATAAATCATAACCAAAGGATAACAATAGAAAAAGGCTACAAAAGACTTCAGCACGGCAACGGCACTTTTCACTTACCAACTATACACATTCTAAGAAGTTTATTAGACAGAGACAAGGAAAATTCCTCATTCTGAACCTAGTCTTGCCAAACTCAAAGAAGACTGGGAGCCATGTCGAACACGAGCAGCACGAAGAAGAAAAAAAACTCATGTAAATTACAGAAAGCAAATCCTTCAGCAAAACTTCAAGCAAAAAGATATACATAAACTCGCACCACAAGTTCGTTTGCATATAAAAAATCATAAGCCTCAGAAACTAAAAATAAAATAAAAATGGTAACGATCTGTAGCTTCAAAATATCATGTTGAATTTATACATGCTACCAAGTTGATATTACTATCAAATTACCCACATGCATTCTACTGAACATATTTCAAGTTTCTCGAGAAAGCACGACAGATCCAGCAACAATAATAGGATTACATAATGCGCGTGGAAGCACGAGCACACGTGGTTGTGTACGAAGAATAACAAATCTATGGCAAGCCTTGGGTAAGTTTCCTAAGGTTGACCTCCAAAACACGAGGTCTTTGGGATAATATTAAATGCCATCGACAGTTTATTTCAAAATACGTCCTGTCAAAGGCCAAAGCATGTACTTCCCATCCTCGTCCCCATCACCAGGTATTAGCCTTAAAGTAAAATTGAAAACTGGAGTGTTACAATGTCATTGCCTTGATAGGGTGACTTCCTATCCTGCTAGGTTCTCTGCTAAACAGCTAGAAAGAAATTGAGCACCGATTCTGTCTGTGTAGACAAACTTTAGAAGAGACAGAATTCTTAATGGGTAACCCAATTAAGCATGATTACTAGTATGTAGACAACCTTACAACACCAGTAAACTGTTGCCCAATAAAGTTATAACAAGTTACCATTAGACTATCAACTACCAAAGAGGGGGTAGCCGAAATCACTGGCCAGGTATACACAATATGTACAAGCACCCAATCCTCCACAAACAACAACAAGAAGGAAATAAAACAAGGGCACTGGAAAACAGAGCATGCAAGTTGAACCAAACCCCAACATCCAACAGATCTTACATGCCGAAGCTAATGAAGCACCAGTAACGGCACAGAGACACACTCCTTCTACACAGGGCAAGAGGCTGCCACCCACTCACAAACGACATGCCCCTCACAAAGTCTTACTCCATCACACCTCAAACAGGAGGACACCACCTTCCACGCGGCAGGAATTGTCCCAAAAAAAAAAACATCCTCTGCACATCTCATTATTCCAGCAAGCCATGGCCATCATTCAAATTTACCAGATACAAGTACACAACCAAACATTGAAAAAGTGGGTAGAACCTCTATCTTTTGAAATTCCAACTCAACTTGGTCTGCACCAACCTAGGTAGCACTAGCACGGACACGGTGTCGGATACCGACACCGATGGGGACACCAGATACCGCAATTTTCAAAAAATCAGATTTTGGACACTACAGGACACCGCTATTTTTTAATATATTTTTATTATATATATAAAATAAATATCAAATACATTTTACAACCTAAAATAACAAACAATTATGAAAAACTACTCAAACAAGGAATTCAAATAAATACAAGTCATACATAAACATTTATTTGGTACTGGACAAAAAAAATAAGTAAAAAAAAAGGCGGGACTTTCAGTAGAATGCACGGCAGAGGGAGAAAAAAAAAAGGGGGAAAAGTTGATTTGTCTCCTAGCACACACATTTCGGCAAGGGAAAGACACGAGAGAGGGAAGGGACTTTCAGTAAAGAAAAAAAGGAAGGAGACGACTGACGAGATGGGGATACAAAGAGGAGACCTTTGGGTTAGCGACGGCGGCGGAGGACCTCCGGCGACGATGGCGAGAGCTCTGGCGACAGCGACGGTGGACAGATCTGTAGCTTCGGTATCGGGCAACACCGGCAACTTTCATATCTGTCGGCTCCGACACCGGCGACTTTCATATCTGTCGGCTCCGACACCGGCGACTTTTAGATATGTCGTCTCCGGCAACATCGGCGACGGCGACAGCTCCAGCAACACCGGCGAAGAGAGAGAAGAAGACGGCTGACAGATTAGAGCACCCATGAGGTAAGAGAGAAGAAGACAACCCCCAAAATTAGTTCAATTAATCTCAAATTGGCCCCAAACGGTCCGACACTGCTCCATGCCATGTCTGACACTCTTCGAAGAATTGTCCGACACAGTGTCGAAAATTATAAATAAAAAAATCGGACACCGATTAGTCGTATCTGACACGTGTCGGCCAGTGTCCGGAGGGTGTCGGGGTGTCCGTCTGTTTAGGACACCACACCTCCACTTAGGAGAGGTGTCAGTGCTTCCTAGGCACCAACACAACAAGGCCACCCAAAGCACCACCCAACATTGCCAGACTTGAGGGTAGCACGACAAGGAGAAGAACTCTACAAGAGCAAAGGGCTAAAGGAGAACCGAAGAAAACCCAAAACCTTTCTTGCACTGAGTTGCACAGAGCGGGTGCAGGAGTGTAGTTGCCTAGAAGAATCTGGATTGGGTGCAGCTTGAATAGATAAATATTACTTATATTGTATGCCATTGATATCTAATAATAGGTATAAAAATAGATGTGAACAAAATCACGCTCTCTATAGACCAATTTAGAAGAGCTTAACGTGGCAATTACAAAACCATGTATCCTTGGACAACCTTTGGCCCACACCCATGTACTCTCCCTCTGAGCAAAGTGACGACACATAAATTCCATAATATGAATTGGTACCAAAATAAAAAAAACCTTTCTAGCTGCACAAGGCCTTGTCTGCTTCATCTTCCTCTTATTCAGTGAAACGCTAGCCTCCATTGATGACAAAAAGAATCTCCATTAGTGATCGATAAGGATGAGTTAGTGCCAAGATGAAAAAAAGAATCTGCGGCTAATTGAGCTCACGGTCCCAACCTAACTGGGATCATGCTCCCAAACAAGCTCCCCAGTTAGGAGTGCAATTTTGCAAACCTCAAGGGCCTGTACGCTTACAAGATTTTTTTCTGTATTCTATATTCTGTTTTTGGTTTCCAGAATTTAGTATTCAGTTATAAAATCGTAGTGTACTTTTACTTTTTTCCGTATCTACTTTTTCAATTTTTTCTGTATGTTTATCATTTTTATTTTCACTTTCACCAACTTTTTTTTGAATTAATTCATTAATGGACCCCACTATTTCCATTTCTAGGAAGACCGAGTGAAATGGGTGGTCTAGTTTGGTGAGTGTTTGTTGAAACATGGTGGTAGATATGAGGGAGAAGAGGTGGTATTCTGATAAGGAGAATACAGTTCAAGGAAAAAGGTGAAAACACCCTTTGGGTGTTTTCAGCTTTTTTGATACTATTTGGAAATTTTATCCAAAACGGAACCGAAAAAACGTAAACATACACGAAAAAAAGCATCTTTTTCATCATCATTACAAAAATGAAAACTGAAAAACGTAAACGTACAGCCCCCAAGAGATTCAAGACTTCTTAGAAAAAAACCTGCAACTAAGCCCTAAACTATATAGATTGGGTAGAGACCCACTCCTTTCATTTTCTAGAGAGATTTGGCCCTATAGGGGTTGCTCTATTGTTTCTTATTCCCCCAGTCAAAAACTTGAGTCCCCTGGTACGTGATGTTTTTCTCCTTTACCGGTACAAAGAGCGTAATGTTCCGTGCCACTAAGTGTTTCCGTAAATACCGGGGTTTCAGCCGAAACGTGCTATGCTGGACGAAATGATAGCACCGGCCCAAATATTCATCTTTGCCCTGGTGCTAATCCAAACACAGATCACTTAGCAGATTGCAGTTCTAAAGCTTCATATTATATAATTTATACAATCCGAATTGGTATCGGTTTCACTCTGGCACCAATGACTGCCATATTGATGGGCTCATCACTAGAAGTATTTCATCCATGCCTCAGACTTGTTAACGGTTTTCTAAAAGATATTTGAAATACATAATTGACCTTTTCCATCACGTTTACCCTCATTTGCTTGTTAGACACCTGTTTAAGAGGAATCTATACTTGAACAATGGGAATAAAATTGCAAAAGAAGTGGTTGAAAGTTCAAAGAAGACAAAACTCAAAACAGAAACAAAGTAATAATTGACGAGGTTTTCGCATAAGCAACTGCCTAGGAAACCTACAGAGGTACTACCATCCATAACCCTACAAAAATCTCAAATACAAAACACAAGGTTTAACCAAGAGATTAACATTTTTTTATGGTGCCTATGACTATTATTATTTAACAAAAGGATTAGAAAGATTATAAAAACCGAAAGCTTATTTAAATGAGCTTTTAGAGAAATGCATCTATATATCTAGTGGAAACATTTACTTCTTCTTCCCCTTATTTCCAACTACAAAAAACATTGCTTTTGTGGTGCTGAGGCCTCAGCTCTTATCATATCATGCCCACATATCCATGTCAACAACACCAACAGCAGTAAAGCAATCAAGTCATTTACATTCACCCTATCAGTGTATTCCTACACATGATTATCGCGTCCAAAATACTGACACCAAGAACATTGCATAAATGAAATTAGTGATGATTTAACACGAGAAAAGGCCCATACCTTGGACGAAAGTTCCTTAGTTCCTGCTTGAACCACATTGGCAGCCGACTGCGCTGCAGAGGCAGCAACAACAGATATCCTACCAAATCCCTACACACACCACATTGCCATCCAATGTATTTAAAAGATCAACATTCACATCTATACCATAACGGTAAAACACGCACACACAAATGCAAAAACTTTCACCTGAGTGACAGCAGACAGAACATCCCCCTGCGCGTCACTCCTTGGCACCCCCGCCCCGGCGGGAGACGACCCAAACCCCACGTACTTCCCGCCCTGCGACGGCGGCAGCCCCTCCGGCCGTGCCTGGTTCTCCGCCATCCTCTTCGCAAAGAACCCTTCCTTCCCCGCCGCCGACACCTCCAGCTGCGCCCTAGTATAAATATCCTCTGTCGACCTCGACCTGGCTGGTGCCCCTCCGCCCCCTCCTCCGCTCCTAAAATCACCCACCGTCTGGTTCCTCCTCATATCCGATTTAAACCCCCCTTCCTCCTCATTATCCCAGCTATCCCACCCCGCATTTCCCCCGAAATTACCGTTCCTGCCACCGCTCAGCGGCGGTCTGTTCCTATTATTACCACTACTACTACTAATGGTCTCTTTAACGACGGGCGGCTCGCGCCAGGGACGGCCTTCAGCTAGGGCCTGGATTTTATCGCGATAAGCGGCCGCGGCGCTGGTGTTGTACTTGGTCACGATGTCGGTTTCCTTCGGGATGCCGTGCTGTGAGAGGAATGCGTTGAGGGCGTCGTTGCCGCCGGACTCCATCTTCTTGAGCTGGATCTCGGACCAGGAGTCCATGGTGACGGACCGGACGAAGGAGATGTGGACGCCGAGGCCGCGGTGCTTGCCGGAGCACTCCAGGCACATGAAGACGCCGTAGGAGACGGAAGCCCACTGCGGGTTCTTCTGCGCGCAGTCGACGCAGACCTTGTTTCCCGGCTTGGCTTGCAGCTCCCGGAGCCGTCGCGACGCCGCCATTGGATCGGATCGGATCTGATCGAGGTTACCGACCGGAGATGTAGATCCGGGATTTTCGGAGACAGATCTGAGCAAATGCGAGGGATTTCACACTTCTAGATGAGATTCAGATCATGAATTTGGTTACTTATTTCTTCTTTTTTTGGTTCTTTGTTTTAGGGAAGAATTGAGGGGATTGCCGACAGCGTCAGAGGAGAATGGGGTGGGGGGTTTTGGGAACGGCTGGTGCGCATATATGCAGTCCTGGTGTCCAGATGTAAACGTACGTCTTGCAATAAAACAGAAAGTTAAATTAATACAGAGTACTGTGTAGTTCCCCGGTAACAAGATTAAGGCCCGTTTGACAAAAATTTTTTCCCTCTTTTTTTTCAGTTTTAAAAACTAGCGTTTGGTAACCATTTTTTTTTCAATTTAAAAAACCAGTTTTTAAACTGCAGAGTAAAAAAAAACTCCAAAAACTGGTTTTTTTTTACTTTTTTTCGACCACCACCACCACCCTCCCACCGTCGGCAGCCACCTCAGGCGACCACCGCCGGAGACTACCGGCAGCCACCTCCGGCCGCCGGCGACCACTGCCGGAGACTGCCGACAACCACCTCCGGCCGCCGGCGACCGCCGGAGACTGTCGGCAGCCATCTCCGGCCGCCGGCGACCACCGCCGGAGACTGCCGGCAGCCACCTCCGGCCGCCGGCGACCACCGCCGGAGACGGCCGGCAGCTACCTCCGGCCGCCGGCCACCACCGCCGGTGACTGCCGGCAGCCACCTCCGGCCGCCGGAGACTGCCGGCAGCTACCTCCGGCCGCTGGCCACCACCGCCGGTGACTGCCGTCGGCCACCACCACCACCACCGTCGACCACCGCTACGCCCCACCACCGCCACCGCAAACCAAAAAAAGTCAAAATAAAAAGGGTTACCAAACACCAAAAAAAAAACCTCAAAAAAAAAAGGGGTTATCAAACACCCACTTGTTTTTATAAAAAAAAAAATTAAGCTGCTCTTTAAAAAACTGCTCTTTAAAAACTGAAAACCAAAAAAAAAATTTTGTCAAACGAAGCCTAAGAATATTGCATAATTTTAGAATATTTATTTTATTCATAAAATTTTGGACAATGGATATTGATGTGTATATATATATATATATATATATATATATATATATATATATATATAAGAGTTTAGGTACGTACAAAGTTATTATACTTGGGCAAAGCAAATCTGCATGTCACCATAGACAAGTTGTCTGTGGTGCGCGCGCCATACAGTGCCGCCATTTTCTTTACTAACGACTTCAACACAGTTCATCACGTCAGAAGACATTGAGTTCGACAAGAATAAGGTCCGCCACCATATCTCCGGTGCCAAATAAGAACAACACATACCACCTCCATCATCTCTGGCATAACTAAATATCAGATCTTCCAGGTTTTGACACATCATTCACTTTCACACCCAAATTTTACTAACAGATTCAACCCACTTTTTCATTTGTCCACGCATGGCTTTACCAAACATCAGATCTACCAAAAATGTTTCTATCCACTTGTAATTGCTTCATGAAAATTCGTGGTGCACTCCTTTCAATCTCTATTCTCTCCTTTCCTTGCTGACTAGAACTCTGTTTCATCCTCGGCGGTGGCGAGTTATCTTACTTGAATCTGTATCAACGATGTAAATTACAGCTCTTCCCATAGAGGGCAAGGTATTGACCTAGGTGCCTTTTCTTATCACCTGCTAAAACTCATAAGTAAGGGTATACCAGTCATTTTGCAGTGCACCACAGATAATTTATCTATTGTGAAGCATAGATTCATTTTTCCGATTATACTTATACTGTATTATATTTAACGGTCTTAAATGGTCAGGACTAAAAGTTTCAGATTATTCAATACTTTCGAAGTTTAGAAAGTTTGTATGACATATAACTACCTTATTAAGTATGAAAAAAGAGCTCATGATCTTGGGATATTCATGTGAATATAAATGCTACATAAAGAATTTTAGAAGTAGAAGAATGTTAGGATGAAGATTTCCCTTGGTAGAGCGACTGTCGTAACATCATTTTGATGACACAAAACTTGAGGGATCTGTAGAAGTTATTATTGTCTATCATGTATTTAGGAAAAATAAAGAGATCTAATTTTTCTGGTTATCATAAAATTAAAGCAAATCTGCTCAAATTGGTTTGATTGGTTTTGACTATTGAGTGCACACCTGATCACCAGGATAAAGGTAGCAAAGTAGGAAACATTCTATTTCTTTGATTTTAAAAATAAAAAAATAGTGGAAAAAAGACGGATAAGAGAAGAAAAAAAAAAGGCATTTGGTATTTGATCTTTTCCTTTTCTTCTTTTTTGCTTTGGACCATTGGTTTAATGAAGTTGAGCCATTGGATCCTTGAGAAGCAAATATCTACAAACATTATAAACATAAATACCAAGATAAAAACACCAAATCATGGTATACGCTTTTACAAACAAAAAGAACCCTAATTGTGCCAAGATTGTGAACAAGTAGTTGGGATACGATTATGGCTGTTGGCATGATGGTTGTCTACAAAGAACAATAAGGGTGTGTTTGGATATATGATTTGAACTAGGGATTTGACTTCGATAGAGTATTTGTAAATCACATGGACAAAATATCTTTTCTGGATATTTCAAAAAGAAATTTTTAATTTTTAGAAGTGATTTGAACTAGTTATTTGTCAAATTCACTCCAATAATTTACAAATCCATAATAACTAGTTCCTTGTTTTTTAATGAATCTTGCCTCCCTCCTTTTTTAACAACATTTTGCTTTCTTTCTTCCAAACAAGATATTTCAAAATGATAGAATTTGTAAATCAAGGGATTTCGAAATGAGGGCATTTAGAAATACTCAGTATTTCAAAATCTCATATCCAAACACACCCTAAGACATTTCTTCGTTTTTTACGGTCCATTCGACGTAATCACTCTTCTGGATTTCGAACGACAAAAAGCGAAAGAAAAAGTGTTTATACTCTTGTAGCTCTATAACAATCAGAGGATATATATGCAACATTTTACACTTCTTAAAGTTAACAAATATAAGTGGGAATAGAACCTCCATCTCTTTAATATAAGGCCACCCAATTGATATATATATTCCAGCTCTTTGCAGTTTTGAGTCGCCATTTGAGCTGTGATATTTCTCGCATCTCCCACCATAAGTTGTTTAAGCTTTGGTGACCTAGAAGGTACACAAAAGGAATTACAAATGAATTTGTTCTGCGCTTGACCTGAGCAAACCAGGAGGTGACTTTTAGGCTAATATCAAATTTGTACCCTAGAGTATTCTACAAGTACAACTTTAGCACCCAACACCTAAAACATACTAAATCAATACATAAAAGTTTATTTTTTTTTTAACCAAAATCACAATCTGATGGCTATGGGAGCTGGAAGGGGTTATAAATTCAAGTGGTGGGACTGTCATATCGAAAAATGTTAATAAAGAAGATTCGCTTGGCCAGATTTTTCTCTAGTTGATTCTTCCATGTCATCCTAATATGATGACATGCTACACCCGACCACCACCACCCATTCATCTTCCTCCCTTTACGTCCTCACACCACCCCACACTAGCGCCACTTACTTTCACCGTTGACTACCATCCTCTGTGACCCATGACCATCCAACAATAATGTTGCCATTGCCACCGGAGGGCCTGGAGGAGCTTGACGATGCCATCACAAACGAGGCAGAAGAGGTGGGAAAAGGAGGAGGAAGGCTTGCCGCAGGCAGTAGCGACGAAGGACGAGGATTACTTTTTCACGACCATTGCTGCCATTCTGTCATCTCCGATACAATCACTACTAGCCTACTGAACCATCGTATTCTCTCTTTATGATAAACCAAAGCTTAATCGTTAGAGCTCTTTCTTTTGGTGCATCTTCATCAGTTGGTTGCAGCATTTCAATGCCATTTTTTTTAGCACACCGGATGAATGTGCAACCCCACCACAAGGCCACACATCACCCAAAATAACCAGAATCCGTCAATCTCCACCATCAGCCCAAGACCCTTGCATTCTGGTGTTGGTATTATTAGGCATTGACATATCTCCAAATTCTGGCAATGTCGTAGTTCCTGTTTCATTGATGGTTTATATTGACCCTCAAAAACTCCATTGGTACGTGATTGATTAACCTTATATATCTTCAATGAATGATCAGTTTACAACTTGTTATAATTATTTTTTTATGAGTAGACATTCACCATAAATCTTTATCAAGTTGTATTTTTATTTTATTTTTGTGTAGATTATACCCCTTTTATTTAACTGAAGCATAGCACAACAATCAACTTCAACATACATACACTAACTAGGGTTTGTAAAGGACGAGAAAGGATCGTTGATGGAGATGACACAAATTGATGCAGGCTGTGGTTATTTTTGGTAGATGGCAGCTGAGCAATGGTTTGTGGCAGGTTGGTAAGGGTGGTGGAGAAATCAGAGGTTATTGTGGGTGGTACGTGGCAATGGCTGGTCAAGGGTGGATGTGTGGTGAACGAGAAAATTGACCTAGGCCGGCGGGGGGTGGGGGTGGGGGGGTGTTCACGATCACATCTATATAAAAACTGAATTCGAGCTAAACAAATGTATGTTCAAACTTGTTTGTTTAATTTCAGGCCATGATCGTTTTTGTGTTCGCTTAATCTTCAAAACTTTGCTTGAATTCGTTCACAGTTTGATTCGCAAAACTCGTGTTCAGCTCGAGTTTGTTCATTTAATTATACAAACGAACTCGAAATTGAAAACTCGTGTTATCGTTCAAAACAATTATTTTCAAACCAAAACTACGCTTTCTTGATCCAATTGTCTAACTGATTTTAGGGCTTCTAGGTGTAAACTTAATTTATACTATAATTAAGTTATATGAATTTTTGTAACCCCCCAGAAAATTCGGAGCTCCGCCGCCCCGAACTTCCGAGTCATTAACCTACCAGAACACATCAAACTTGTCAAATCTGTTCACTAACACATACTTCAAAACACTTAATCCGACACCATCTTAAATTCTTCAAATACAATCTTACAAGACTGCTTAAACTTAAATTATTAAAACCTAAGTTCCTTACAAACTCGAGTCCTTATGAAGCAAGGTGACGGTATCGACCCACGCAAGGGTCTCATTACACGTAAGTGGCGGGTTCACCGGAAGCTCACACAGACTCTAACCCATTTTCGAATCTGCAACAGCTTATCATCACCTACATAAAGGAATCAAGGGAAGGGTGAGCTTTTAAGAGCTTAGTAAGGTCGTACAAGGACCAACAAAAAAATTACAAACGATTCCAAGAATCTAACTGACGAAGATTTTCCAAACACTTCAAACGGTCAAAAACTCAATAATTTTCAAAATGGTCAAATTTCATTAGAAATAAATACCAAAATAGACAAATACCAGCACGATGGATTCCAAAACGATCAATAAAAGATTATTTTCAAAGTCATCATTTCAAATACAATGATGGTGTTCCAAAACCAGCCTTATTACGCCCTCCCACAAAACAGAAACCTAGGTCAACACGGAAAAATCAACAATATCAATGAGCTTTAACATAAGCTCACCAAAATCAATTCGGGTTCCAATCACAATAAACATACTGATGCAAAGTCAGCATTCAGAATTTTCAAAAGAAATCGAAATTATCAGAAGAAAAATCACAAATAAGCAGCAAAAACGATTATGAATAATTATCGAATTTAAGCACAACAATTTGGAAGAACAAATACAAATAATTATCAAATTTCTCAGCATGCAATAACAGGCGAGCATCATAAGATTTCCAAATAATCGATCCAGGTTCAATATTAGGGTTTTCTGGACAAGAACGTGCTGATATCAATACATACTTCAGAGTTCAACATTAGTCTTAAGTAATTCAAAGGGGTACTTACAAGTACGAGTTATCATATAAGGGTTCAGACAAAAGTCCTTACCCAAGGTTCAAATAGAATCTCTTACCTGGATCCGCAGCTAACCTATCATAACTGGAAGTCTTTACCTTTAACATAAACGAAACAATCCACTTATCAGAACACAGTCTACAGTAAAATATTATAACTTAACACGGACTCACGCATACTCCGAAAATGAACCCCCTCACCGAATATGTAAATTACAGAAATGCCCTTAGGTGTAAAATTACCAAAATGCCCCTCTCGAACTTAAATAACCCAAACAGTCTTCTCGTAAGCAGAATCACCCAAATAACCTTATTATATGTCAATTCAAGCAAAAATACCTTTCTTAGGTCAAATTATCAAAATACCTCATTCAGGGTGGCAAATTACCAAAATACCCCCGTTACACTTAAATCATTAAAATGATCTTTCTGTAAGCCAGATCACTAAAATATTCTCACCGTATGTGACTTTACTAAAAAAATACCCTTTATGGGTAAAATTACCAAATGCCCCTGGGGATTTTCGGCACCGAAAAATTTTCAAAAATATCTTAAAACGCTATTTTAAGCATCCTGATATTATTTCAGATTAAAAAGTATTTTAGAAAATTTTTGTCCAAAAATCCCGAACTGATGTCTAGACCGAGCGCTAAAAAGTCGGTTCAGCTAAAAATAACTATTGGCCTCAGAATCGCCCAAAATTTTAGAATATGAATCATATCAGTAAAATAAGATTATTCTAAAAGTTACAGATCAAAATAGCTTGGTTTGGTATGCTAAATAATTCGATAAATTTCTTTAATCAGTACCCAAAATTAGAGCCCTTCGCGGACACCGAAAATCCTCAAACAATTTCAGAGTGTACGTCTCGTAAAAATATTGGGGGTTACAGTTTGGACCTTGCCTAATTTTGGCCCTAACTATTTATGAAAATTCATGAAAATTTTGCCTAATTAATCTTTTACTTTTAGCGACCATTACAAGTACTATTCCAATTCAAGACCACACTGCTGCACCTTTTCCCACACACACTTTCTTCTTCCTTCAACCATTGCCGAAGCTCATGGTTCCTCCAAACTCACATATATACCCATCAATTATCATTACCACACTAGAAACACCCCCCCCCCCCCCTTTACTTATATTCACATCAACGCAAATTAAACTTTCAAGTTGTACATACAAACCCACTGCAGCAGCCATAAACACACACCCGCGCACATCATCTCACTTCACCTCCTCTGCAAGCCTTGATACTCACCTCCAACTTGCATACACCCACATGAAACCCACCAAAGCACTTTACCATTCTTCTAGCACCTAAATTCCGTTCCTAAACACATATAGTTTTCACACACACACACACACACATACACACACACACACACACACACACACATATATATATATATATATATATACACACACACACACACACACCCATCACCCATAACTACATCCACACAACACACACAATGAACGCACACAGTGAACCCACACAAACCTACTGAATTTAACACATCATTAGGGGTGAAGGATTTACCCTTCGGAACAATCATCTCAATTCCTTTCTTTCTCTGATTTTCTATCGAGCTCGTGTTTTTCATCTCTCTGTTTTTTTTCCTAAGCAATTGAATAATTCAACATTAATCACCAAGCCAGGTGGCTGCTATACATAATCTGACTCTCAAAACGTTGACACCTAAGTGCCATGTTCCAAAATTTGTGATTTGGCCCCAAAGTTTTCATATTTTCAAAATAACCCCCCAACTTCATATAATTGCATTTAAGCCCCAGAAACTTGTCTAATCTTTATCAATTAGGTTATATGTCGCTAAAATGTACAATATCACTCATTTGATCACTTTTCGTCACAGAAACATCAATTTACATTGATACCCCCGTAATTTTACAAAAATCCTAAAATGCTCCCAAAATTTCAAAATTTACGTTTTTGCCACAAAAATTCAATTCTTTTAAGCTCCAATACGCCACTAACACCTGAGCATTGCTCAAAATTACCACCCGTTTATTTTTTCGGAGTCCAGATGATTGTTTTAACCGGCTCCCGAAGGTCAGGCTATTACACTTTTGGGTTATAAACATATTATAATTAAGTTATTATCCAGACAAGTCGCTCACGAATACATTCATGAATACTTTGGAATGTCCATGCTCGGTCCGTTTAATAAGCGAGTCCTAAAAAATTGTTCATGTTCGGTTCATATATATTATACAAATGAACCTGAACGAGTTCTTTGGAGAACGAACGACGTGCCGTTCAAGAACAACTTGGCTAATTTACAGCCATAGTCGCAATGGCGGGTCGCGACCGAATTTGCAGGGGTGGGTGGAGTGGTGCAGTGCGGTGGTGTTACCAAAGTTGTACTCAAGCAATACTTTATAGTACATATGTGGCATTACTTTTATAATATGAAGTATTGAGCAGATAAATTAGGCATCATTCTACATCATAAATAAGATATGATTTAGTAACATTATTCATATTGCATCGATCTGCAAATCACAAACAAATACTGTACTAGATAGTACTTTCATTAGACAGATGGTTTTTGGAATTTTTGCATGGATCTAAGTTTGAACCTTCCTATGTGGGAACTAGTTACTAGTTCACAAGTTATAACCCAAAAGATGTTTTACTGTAAAGGATTTTGCCTACCGAAATATGTTTTATCGACAAAGATAAATATAAATATGTATAAAAATCATCACAACACAACCATACTAATTCTGTTGGTGAGCATTTAAGTTCGTCAAAACTTGTTCATTGGTCATCTACGAGAAGTATATACATTGAAGTGCTACGTACTTATCCAATATCACAGACACACATGCCAAACAAACTGAATAATTATGCCTAGTGTACCAAAAATTTTGAAAACGTTTACGGACTTTTTGTTAAGGAATTTTTGCATTAATGTTTAACGTCATGTCAACATAATTGAGAAAAAGAACAAGTATAACATGCCCAACCAAACTTTATTCTTTCCATTATATTCTAAATGTGACTATCCAAACGCATTTCATTAATTATCTTAATCTTCAGATCAGATCGATGTTCCTGATTATTGCGAGAAAAAAGAATACGAAGAAAGAATGTTAGCAAATGATGCCTTAATATCCCTAACATAATTTCACTCATCCTGAAGGCCATCTTAAGCCACAGAGAATTGTTCCATTATTTCGTTATAGGCCTAGAAAAAAATTCGGGGTTATTGTTTTTCAATTTTCCAGGGCCTCCAGGCCCACTAAGTCGTATTCCTAAAATACATGATTTTTTATTTTTATCAAAGCACAACATTGGGCTGCTTCAAATGCTCGACCACGTAGAATAAAACATTACTAGTTTTTGGAGCACATACGACTCATGTGCAACTCAAAACAGTAAAAGTTTATAAATTTCTTGAAGAAAATAAAAATTAAGAACGTCAAAATATTTATTATGATACTTTTGATATCAAATTGTTATCAAGGGTTATTGGGGTAAAAAGGGAGGAAAATACTTAAATGCTAAGTTTATAATCAAATAATTTCAAATGACCATTTCTAAAATTTCAAGGATAAGGATAATTATGTTCAGAAATAGCAAAAAAGGTACAAGAGAAAGTTCAGAAAAAAGGCTCAGCATTAAGTTGCTCTCGCTTGGTAACAGTATAGGTAACAAGCGGGTCATCTTTAATCTCAATACGATCTTGCAGATGTGAATTAAGTCTTGCAATTAAAAGAGAAAGTCATATCAGTTGTGGTGGTTGCCTAGAAGGCAAATACTACTGTTGTAACGGGATCACAAGGGATCGTCTTGGCAGTCAAGAAAGTTTGTTCGCTTCATTAATTTTCTGGATTCAATTCTTGAGGAAAATATTTTTCTAAACGCACCATGCTAATGTGAAAGATGCACTTTTAAGATCATCTGATGAAAAGACTTTGTCTCGATTAACGGTAACGCTCGCTCAGGAACATCCCTTTACATGGTATTAGGGGTGAGCACGGTTTGGTTAGTTCGGTTTGAAGACTGAATACCAAACCAAACCAACCAACCTCGTTTTGGGAAAGAAAAAAAAATGAACCGTGGTTAAACGGTTTGGTTTCAACAGATTGGACGGTTCGATTTGGACGGTTTAATCGGTTTGGGCCAAACTCAATCTTGAACAAGTTTAGACCTAAAGATTAATAACTTATACATACAATAAGCTCCAAAAAAGCTAAATTTTATCATAATTATTAATACTTAATAAGATGTATGCGATAAATGAAAAATGTGTGTTACGTTAAGAGATTTAGGGTTTATCCTATTTTATGAGTGGTTAGATAACTGAGGTTAGTAAAAAAAGTAACTAGGATTAGGTAAAAATATATAGATGTTATATTATTATTATTATTATTATTATTATTATATACAGTTAGTTCGGTTTGTGCGGTTTCAAAAAAATTCGAACCAAATTGAATGTACGGTTTGGAAAAAAAAAAATTAAACCAAATGATTTTTAGATTGATTTAAAAATATACGGATTGATTGATTTGGTTTTCACGGTTGGATGAGTTTAAGTGCTCACTCCTACATGGTACGCTGAATCAAGAGCTGATGCTACTGGTGGATCACTCACTGAAGGGCCACGTTAAGAATTGTTCCTTTACTCCACGTTATAGGCCTGGAACAGTATTCTGGGCTTTTTTTCTTTCTTTTTTTTTTTTACCTCAAGGCCCATTAAGTTTTAGTCCAGCAAATTGAATTATGGGCCGATTCACAAATTGGGCTGTTTCAAGAATTATCTGAAGAGGGTCGGTCCTCTGTAATCCAAATCATACTTTCTTCTAATTCTGCTCTCTTTCTTTCGGTGTTCATTTTTGATAAATCACGTGCAGAGACACTTGCACAGAATTGACGGAAACGTCATTGATTTTGAGGGCTCTTACCATCCTGTACCTTTTTCTTTTTCTTTTCCTTTTTTTTTGGTTACTCTCAATTGATGTAACTTTAACCCTTGAAAGTCAAAACATTTTTGTTTTTCTCATCATTATTAGCAAGAACATTTTTTTTAATAAGTAGATAAAAACCATGTGTTTTTACAAAAAGGAAGAAGTCAAGTGTCTACGATGTAGAACAATACCTATTTTCTGAAACAAAGAAAATAAAAGTGCGAATCAAAAAATAAAAATTGTTTATTACTACTATCTTTTTTTCCCTTTTTAATAAGGAAGACAATATGCGGTTGAAATTCACAATATTGACAATTCTTAATGTAGTGTCACTCTCAACTATGAGGAGACCATTCAAGAATGCTCCCACAACAAATTGGTAGTTTTTCATTTTTGATGTTTTTAATTTGTTTTCGTTTTCGTCGTATTCAATTGTTTTTAAGGTCCTTCAATTAGATGAGAAGGCAAACGTTGAAAAACTCTCCATAGAGTTATTTTTGTAACTCTAGATCCACAACCGAGTTGCATATTCGGGTCCAGACCTTACGCCTCGTTAGGTTACCATTTTTTTTTTCGGATTCTATGTTTATGTTTTCGAGTTTTTTTCTTATGTAATTATTCTACTATTATCAAAAACATCAAATTCAAAAACTATTCACCAACTTTTGCAAATTTAGTATTAGACTTTACCCCACTCAATTCACTTGCAAATGTGTAAAAAATGACATTCAAACAACATACATGAGTTTTCATATTATTTTTAGTGTGATATTTAATTAATTTTGCTTCTTCAAATATCTGACAATGGTATCCATGCAAGTAAATACATATTTTTTTATTCTTAAACAAAAATTAAATATAATTGAAATGTATTCCATGAATATGATAATCATCTAGTTTGATATATGGAACACATGACAAATGTGAAGTATATCTATTGATCGGTCGTATCATAGATGCTGGACAACCAGTAGCTAGCTGCTTCGACAAAAATTATCTAAATAATGTCTAGATATGTATTCAAAATCTCTACAAGACGGACATTTATATTTTTAAATCAACAAAAATATGATTAATCATGCAAGCTAAAAATAGTTAGACCAGTAGGCGTCCCGTAAAGTTAAAAAGTTGAAGCGCTCAGCATTTTAAATATTGCATTTATATTGTGATGAGACACATCCTCTCCAATTCCAGATCACATGTAGTTTAACTTTGCTTGTGAGTTGAGCAGACAAATTAGCAGACTTGCTCGGAAGGGCAAGTTTTTTTTTTCTCCCTAATTTCTTGCTTAAAGGGCAAGATAGGCCTATTTTAATACTATATTAAAGATATATTTTACCTTTCGTTACACAAACTCATGCATCTACGAGGGTTCGAGTGGCCATTTAAACTGGCCTCCTCTTGATAGACTTCATTTGCGCACGACCAATATCACAATTCAACTGTGCAATAATATGGTTCCTAACAAGTACCGGCTATATTACCTCCGCAAATTGTACAGTCCTTCATGATGTAAAGTTTGCGTGTTTGCACTCCAAATTTCGTTGGACTCTTAAAACGTGGAAGTGCGTGCACGTGGTGTCTTTTAAAAACCAACCACGGTGCTATCAAATCTAGGCGTCAACGAGTGGAAACATCAAACAACACACCATTTGTGTACATAGTTGTTGTTGTCTGTTGATGACCCCATGAGTGCACCAAGTAGGAGTAGGCTTTAATGACCCAATTGCTTGAAGGGTCTGTCTCTTGAAAGCTAAGGGTGGAAGAGGGGCATGTTTACTCAATGGCAGCATGGGCCTTAGGAATCAATATGTACAAGATTCTTTCATAAGTAATAATAGGATTGAAAACCTTAGAAGTCATATGTATTCAACTTATACTCATTAATATGATCGTAGTTGTAAGCAATGGGACCATTTTCATGCCAGCATTTAGTTTTACGAACTTGAGAGTGGAGGTTGATTGCTCGTCTATCCTCGGGTTATACTTTGAGCTAAATCACGGGTTACAAGGAACAAATTTGTCGTGACTCAAGTTGTAAGATTAAACTACAACCCTTCATATCTTCGATTCCCGTTAGATATACCTAGTGGCGTGATGCTAGAAAATTTTGCTTAAATTTGTCATTGAAAGCACTTACAAAAATATTACTAATCATATTTAATAGCCATTAATTCTCGCAATAAATAATGCTTTAGTTAGAGGAGTACAACGTGCGTTGTCGCCAATATATATATATATATATATATATATATATATATATATATATATATATATATATATATATATATATATATATATATTGTCGTACTTTTAATCTGTAGTTACAAAGCGGAGTAAGCTTGCTCAATACGAAATGATTGAAATTGTTAACTCACTTTGTGAACTTTTTTTGTGTGACTATTTGCAATCTTATAATTTCTTTATTTCTCTTTATTTACGTATCTTAATACTTTTTATCCCATCAACTTTATTGTCATTCCTATTAGGTTAGGAATACAAATCCTTTATCTCCTTCGTAAGTCCCCCTATATGCCCACAACTCACGCTCGACCGTTTCATTAAAACTAAGTGACACGGAGCCAAGTCAAAAAAAAATTATTTATCTTACAACATAATTTAGGTTTCAATTATCTAGTATATTTAGCATCTCATCGCTTATATCACAGTACCAGCGGACCTACCACTGCCTGCAATAATGCATTTGATGGAGGGAGGTGAACAAGGCTACGACGTGATGGTTGTTGGCAATAGTGATGGCTATTTGGCAAAAGTTTGCCAAGATACATTAAGGAAGACATATAAATTGATTTTCTTTGCCGTAAATATCAGCAAAATAAAAAAAAATAAAAAAAAGAAGAAAGATGATGGTGAGTTGGCTCTGTGTCAGTTCCTTTTAATAAGGTGGGCAAATGCAATGAATGCATTAAGGGGATAGAGAAGGGACCCGCAATGGGCAAAGGACTTTTATCCGCACTTCTGTCTCATATCTCCTACTAACAAAGTCTAAAATTTTAGTGTTGTTACTCTTTTGACCACAAGTTTAATAGAACCCCAAGGGATCGGAGAGGCTCAATGGGATATTTTTGTGGGGAGACTCTGAAGAGAAAAGAAATTACACTTGGTAAATTAGGATAAAGTGTGTAAGCCTAAAAAACAGGGGGGGGGGGGGGGGGGTCTTGGGCTTAGAAAGGCTAAATATAATAACATAGCCTGCTTGATACAAAATGGTATTGGATTTGAAAAATCAAAACCCCTGAGAAAATCATTCTTCTCTTGTGACTTGCCCTCCAAAACAGACTATGCTCTAACAGTCTGAGAGCCACTAGAAACATGTCCAATGATCCCAAATGCTTAAGATGTGGGAACCTAAATGAAACCTCAGGACATATCATTAGGAAGTGCCCCAAAGCTAAGGAAATCTAGGAGAAACTGTTTTCCAAACAGCAGCTCCTTGAGGAAGACAATATGAGTTTGGAGGAATGGCCGTACAAGAACATTAAACACAAGAGAGAATCATAACTTTGCCAACCTATAGTGGAAACATACATTCATAGCCACTATGTGGCAAGTGCGGAAAGATAGAAATAAAGAGAGTATAGAAGGTCAAAAAAATCCCTGGGGAGGTTACTTGGAAACTAAGCATGCGTTCTACTGAAGAACTTGAAAATGCCTATGAAAGGAAATCTAGGGCTCCTAGAGAGAATTTTCAAATCATAACTTGGGTGTTTCCTATTATAGGTACCTTCAAATTAAAGACAGAAGGATGCGTCAAAAGCAACTTTCAAGGAGGCTTTGGGGGACTGTTAAGGAACTGTCATGGGGAATGGATTGAAGGCTACATGGATTCCTGCACACCTCAAATGCTCTAGAGGCTGAACTTCATGGAATTGTCAAAGGACTCCAGCTAATCAAAAACAAAAGGTCTAACTAACATCCTCATTGAGACAGATTCAAAAGCTGCCATGGAGCTTATTAACTGTTAGGACAACATTTTGCACCCTCTGACAACCTTATCAACGATTCAAAATTCCTACTTAGAGTCACTAAATCTACTATTGTGCATATATATTTAAAGAATGCAACCAATGCCCAGATCAACTTTCTAAATATGGAGAGCAACAGAGGGAGTCTTTTGTGTACCTCATGCAACTACCAGATGTGGTTCTTCCTCTGTTAGCTAATGATGTAGCACAAGTTGCCCATATTAGGGGCTGAACCTGTTATTGTATTTTCTTTTCTGATTTACCAAAAAAAAAAAGTTATTAGTTGAGCTTGCTCGTTAGTAAATATTCCTCTTGAAATTGATACCGTTTTATCCTAATCCTCCCAAGTTCAACAGGTACTACTCCAAATTAAACCACTAACAGCTTTTAACAAATTAATATATATGTAAATATATATATATATATATATATATATATATATATATATATATATATATATATATATATATATATATATATATATATATGGGGGAGCTGATCCATTGATAACGCTGGCAAAATAGGAGAAGTTGCTAGCGCGATCTAGCTGTCCACGCGCGATCTGTGAACGGTCCAGATCTTTTTTTTTACGTTTTTTTTAAGTCTGTCCGCTACATTATGTAGCGAACGATTTTTTGACAAAAATACCCTCCAACTTAAAAACAGCTCGTTCGTTACATTATGTAGCGGACAGACTTTTCTGACATTTTTTTTCTCTTTCTTTCATTAATGCTCTGACACTCTGTCTCTGTCTCTCTCTCTCTCTCTCTCTCTCTCTCTCACATCTGCTACATTATGTAGCGGACAAATTCATTTTACTTAGAAATGCTATTCAACTGCTCACTCAGACTCTTGGGGGCATTTTGGCTGTAACCAAGTCTAGAAGACATGATAGGAGCATCCCATCCAGCTGCACCAAAGGCAAAAGCTAGCCCAGAAGAGATCAAAACATTTGAAGAAGAATCTAGGCCAATCCTGTCAGGCTGCTACTGCTGTAATAGTTGCTGCATTTGGTGTTGGCCGTTGAAAACATCTCCATTGATCAATGAAGAGAAAACGTCGTCGGTGTAGTAATAAATGTCATCATCATCTTCCACCATTAAATTCACCAAGACAACACAGACAAATAGATACCCACCACTGCAACAGCCGCTGTCGCCGCCTTCAATCAGTGTCGCCACCGACCGTCTACCCTCCGATTTCACTCACTAATTCCGCAAATCTTGTTACGAAAATGTCGGTCTTAGCAATTTCGATATCTGCCATGACAGCCTCATTTCGAGATTTGCCATCTTCAGAGAATGGGTACGAAGGAGAGGGAGAAGATGGAAAGAACGAGAGATGAGGAAGATAGAGAAAATGAAAAGAGTTCTCTCTTTTTCAGATCTGACACATTGGGTCATTTCAGAAAATTAATATTCATCCGCTACATAATGTAGCGGATGAAAGAGAGAGAAAAAAAAGTGTTAGAAAATTTGTCCGCTACATAATGTAGCGGATGAGAGACAGAGACAGAGTGTCAGAGCATTAATGAGAGAAAGAGAAAAAAATGTCAGAAAAGTCCGTCCGCTACATAATGTAGCGAACGGACTTAAAAAAAACGTAAAAAAAAAAATATCTGGACCGTCCACAGATCGCGCGTGGGCGGTCAGATCGCGCTAGCAACTTCTCCTATTTTGCTAGCGCTATCAATGGATCAGCTTCCTATATATATATATATATATATATATATATATATATATATATATATATATATATATATATATATAGGAATTCTTAGAGAAACTATGTTAGAGGTAAAAAAAAATTAAGTTTGACACATGGTTAAGACATGGTTAACCCTAATCTTTCTAACTTCTCTCTTTTATATCTCTAAAAAAAACCCAAACCCAAACCCAAACCCAAACCCAAACCCATTTCTCATCTCTTTCTCCCTCAGCTTCCATGGCTAGGAAGATGGATGTGCAGGCACTTTTAGTACCCATCCTCTTGATCTTCCTATCTCTTGTGTCTTTTCCTTAACTTCCATTAGCAACCTACCTCTGTCGACTCCCTCCACTTGCCACAACCTTCCAACACCTTTCGATCTCCACCCCTTTCAGATCGAAGTACCTTCAGCTCCAAAGCTACTCCCTTCAATTCACTATCCTCATACATTTTTTTTTTCAAATCCATCGTTGTCACCAAACTTTTCAATTCAGTTGACTTGTTCAGAGATCATTAATATGGGTCCGATGTGGCGAGATTGTGACTTCAAATGCCAAGTCAACCGAACATGGATGGTGCACATTTCTTTTGACCTGTAGATTGCCTAAACTGGCCCTTGGAGGACCCCCATGCACCTTATTTTTCTCTGACGTAAACTGCGATGGCACCTTAAATTGTTAATTTATGCGGCCTTCGGAACTAATTAAATATATTTAAAGTTTTCGTGCCAATTAAGTCTAATTATTACTTAGTTTGATCCCAAACAACAATAACCCATATCACGTATGATTTCCTTCAAGGACATGTTGTCTCTAGGGCTCATCGTTCAATCCGGTTATGCACTTGTTCAGCTTTTCTTTTTCTTAATTAGTCGAATTTTTAGATCAGCCGCACAAAAAAAAAGAACTTTGACACATGGTTAAAATAAGTGTTCTCCAAGTAGGTTTAAACCTACACGGCTTGTGTGTATAATACCAAAGGATACGAGTTATCATTCTAAATGAGGAACATCTAGAGTTTCATCTACAATGAAGGAGGTACTACCTTGGAAACAATATATGCACTACAGATCTTGACATTTGAATCAAAGGTTCGAGGCCACTCATGCGTCAAAAATCACAAATATTGATGGGTGGATCTGACTTGGCGGTCTCGAGAAATTGGTTACGACAGTTCATATCTTTGGAGCGAGTGAGACTTCACTTTTTAAGTTTGTAAAAATTTACTTGGCGGTCACTTACAAAAAATATATATAAAAATATATAACTTTAAATCGTGATGTTTTGTTTAGTAACATCTATTAACGTATTCTGTATTTTACCTTTCATTATACAAACTCATGCATCTACGAGGGTTTGAGTGGCCATTTAAACTGGCCACCTCTTGATAGACTTCATTTGCACACGACCAGTATCCCAATTCAACTCTGCAATAATATGGTTCCTAACAAGTACCGACTATACTACCTCCGCAAATTGTACAGTTCTTCACGATGTAAAGTTTGCGTGTTTGCACTCGCAAATTTCGTTCTCAACTCTTAAAACGTGGAAGTACGTGCACGTGGTGTCTTTTAAAACCAACCACGGTGCTATCAAATCTAGGCGTCAACGTAGTGGAAACTTAAAACAACACACCATTTGTCTACATAGTTGTTGTTGTCTGTTGATGACCCCATGAGTGCACCAAGTAGGAGTAGGCTTTAATGACCCAATTGCTTGAAGGGTCTGTTTCTTGAAAGCTGAGGGTGGAAGAGGGGCATGTTTACTCAATGGCAGCATGGGCCTTAGGAATCAATATGTACAAGATTCTTTCATAGGTAATAATAGGATTGAAAACCTTAGACGTCATATGTGTTCAACTTATACTCACTAATATGATCATAGTTATAAGCAATGGGACCATTTTCATGCCAGCATTTAGTTTCAGTCGAGCAAAGTAGCTGGGTTTTACGAACTTGAGAGTGGAGATTGATTGCTCGTCTATCCTCGGGTTATACTTTGAGCTAAACCTCGGGTTACAAGGAACAAATTTATCGTGACTCGAGTTGTAAGATGAAACTATAACCCTTCATATGTTAGATATACCTAATGGCGTGATGCTAGAAATTTTGCTTAAATTTGTCATTGAAAGCACTTATAAAAATATTACTAATCATATTTAATAGCCATTAATTCTCGCAATAAATAATACTTTAATTAGAGGAGTACAACGTCCGTTGTCACCAAAATCTATCATTTATATTGTCATAGTTTTAACCTGTTGTTACAAAGCGGAGTAAGCTTGCTCAAATACAGAATGATTGAAATTATTAACTCACTTTGTGCACTTTTTTTGTGTGACTATTTGCAATCTTATAATTTCTTTATTTCTCTTTATCTACTTATGTTTATACTTGTTGTCCCATCAACTTTATTGTCATTCCTATTAGGTTAGGAATACTGATCCTTTATCTCCTTCGTAAGTCCCCTATATGCCCACAACTCACGCTTGACTGTTTCATTAAAACAAAGTGACACGAAGCTAAGTAAAAAAAATAAAAAATTATTTATCTCACAACATAATTTAGGTTTTGATTATCAAGTATATTTAGCATCTCATCGCTAACATGATAGTACTAGGGATTCTACGACCACCTCCAATAATGGATTTGATGGAGGGTAGGTGTACAAGGCTACGACGTGATGGTTGGTGGCAATAGTGATGGCTATTTGGCAAAAGTTTGCCGAGATACATTAAGGAAGACATACAAATTGATTTTCTTCGCCATAAATATCAGCAAAATCAAAAAAAAAAAAAAGTAAAAAAGAAGAAGAAGAAGAAAGATGATGGTGAGTTGGCTCTGTGTCAATACCTTTTAATAAGGTGGGCAAATGCAATGAATGCATTAAGGGGATAGAGAAGGGACCCGCAATGGGCAAAGGACTTTTATCCGCACTTCTGTCTCATATCTCCTACTAACAAAGTCAAAAATTTTAGTGTTGTTACTCTTTTGACTACAAGTTTAATAGAACCCCAAGGGATTGGAGAGGCTCAATGGGACCTTTTTGTGGGGAGACTCTGAAGAGAAAAGAAATTACACTTGATAAAGTAGGATAAAGTGTGTAAGCCCAAAAATCAGGGGGTCTTGGGCTTAGAAAGGCTAAATATAATAACATAGCCTGCTTGACCAAACTATTTATACGAAATGGTATTGGATTTGAAAAATCAAAACCCCTCAAAAAATCATTCTTTTCTTGTGGCTTGCCTTCCAAAACAGACTATGCTTTAACAGTCTGAGAGCCGCTAGAAACATATCCAATGATCCCAGATGTTTAAGATTTGAGAACCTAAATGAAACCTCAGAACATATCATTAGGAAGTGCCCCAAAGCTAAGGAAATCTAGGAGAAACTGTTTTACAAACAGCAGCTCCTTGAGGAAGACAATATGAGTTTGGAGGAATGGTCGTACAAGAACATTAAAACTAGAGAGAACCATAACTTTGCCAACCTACAATGGAAACATACATTCATAGCCATTATGTGGGAGGTGCAGAAAGATAGAAATAAAGAGAGTATAGAAGGTCAAAAAATCCCTGGAGAGGTTACTTGGAAACTAAGCATGTGTTTTGCTGAAGAACTTGAAAATGCCTATGAAAGGAAATCTAGGGCTCCTAAAGAGAGTATTCAAATCATAACTTGGGTGTTTCCTATTATATGTACCTTCAAATTAAATACGGAATGATGCGTCAAAAGCAACTTGCAAGGAGGCTTTGGGGGACTGTTAAGGAACTGTCATGGGGAATGGATTGAAGGCTATTATGGATTCCTGCGCACCTCAAATGCTCTAAAGGCTAAACTTCATGGAATTGTCAAAGGACTCCAGCTAATAAAAAACAAAGGTCTAACTAACATGCTCATTGAAACAGATTCAAAAGCTGCTAGGGAGCTTCTTAAATGCCAGGACAGCGTTTTGCACCCTCTGATAACCTTATCAAGGATTCAAAATTCCTGCTTAGAGTCACTAAATCTACTATTGTGCATATATTTAGGGAAGGCAACCAATGCGCAGATCAACTTTCTAAATGTGGAGAGTAACAAAGGGAGTCTGTTGTGTACCTCATGTAACTATCATATGTGGTTCTTCCTCTGTTAGCTAATGATGTAGCACAAGTTGCCCATATTAGGAGCTGAACATGTTATTGTATTTTCTTTTATGATTTACCAAAAAAAAAAGGTATTAGTTGAGCTTGCTCATTAGTAAATATTCCTCTTGAAATTGATACCGTTTTATTCTAATCATCCCATGTTCAACGGGTACTACTCCAAATTAAACCACTAACAACTTTTAACAAATTATAAAAATAAAAATATTAATTCTTAGAGAAACTATGTTAGAGGTAAAAAAAAATTAAGTTTGACACATGGTTAAGACATGGCTAACCCTAATCTTTCTAACTTTTCTCTTTTATATCTCTAAAAAAAACCCAAACCCATTTCTCATCTCTTTCTCCCTCAGCTTCCATGGCTAGGAAGATGGATGTGCAGGCACTTTTAGTGCCCATCCTCTTGATCTTCCTATCTCTTGCGTCTTTTCCTTAACTTCCATTTGCAACCTACCTCTGTCGACTCCCTCCACTTGCCACAACCTTCCAACACCTTTCGATCTCCACCCCTTTCAGATCGAAGCTCCAAAGCTACTCCCTTCAATTCACTATCCTATACATTTTTTTTTCTTCAAATCCATCGTTGTCACCAAACTTATCAATTCAGTTGACTTGTTCAGAGATCATTAATATGGGTTCGATGTGTCGGGATTGTGACTTCAAATGCCGAATCAACTGAACATGGACAGTGCACATTTCTTTTGAGCTGTAGATTGCCTAAATTGGCCCTTGGAGGACCCCCATCCACCTTATTTTTCTCCGACGTAAACCGCGATGGCGCCTTAAATTGTTAATTTATGCGGCGTTCGGAACTAATTAAATATAATTAAAGTTTTCGTGCCAATTAAGTCTAATTATTACTTAGTTTGATCCCAAACAACGATAACCCATATCACGTATGATTTCCTTCAAGGACATGTTGTCTCTAGGGCTAATAGTTCGATCCGGTTATGCACTTGTTCAGCTTTTCTTTTTCTTAATTAGTCGAATTTTTAGATGAGCTACCAAAAAAATAAAAAAACTTTGACACATGGTTAATATAAGTGTTCTCCAAGTAGGTTTAAACCTACACGGCTTGTGTGTAAAATACCAAAAGGATACGAGTCATCATTCTAAATGAGGACCATCTAGAGTTTCATCTATGATGAAGGAGGTACTACCTTGGAAACAACATATGCACTACAGATCTTGACATTTGAATCAAAGGTTCGAGGCCACTCATGCGTCAAAAATCACAAATATTGATAGGTGAATCTGACCTGGCGGTCTCGAGAAACTGGTTACGACAATTCATATCTTTGGAGCGGGTGAGATTTCACTTTTTAAGTTTGTGAAAATTTATTTGGCTGTCGCTTGCAAAAAATATACAACTTTAAATCGTGATGTTTTGTTTAGCGACATTTGTTACTGTATTCTGTATTAAACTTGTTCAAAAGTACTCTCTCCATCTCACAAAAATAAATTATATTTTCTTTTTAAGTTGTCCCATAAAAATTGCTTATTTTCAAATTAATAAAAATTCTACAGATACTTTTACATATCTACCATTTATACATTTTGTTTCTTTTATTTCCCTCTTCACATTTAAATCTCTATCAATTCATTTTTTTCACTCCGACCCACTTTCTTACATTTTTTAATTCATTTCTTTCTCTATATTTAACACTCTATTAACATATTTTTTACACTTTCTTCTATCTTCTCTCTCTAAAAGGTAGAATGAGAAATACAAAATATATCATTTAAATTCTAAATATGCGTGTAAAAAAAAGTTGATCAAATTATATGAGACGGATGGAGTACTACTTTGTAGGCTATAAATAAGTTTTCTAGCATTGAGTGCATTGTACTGTACAATTCTTTCTCATTCTATCCCACTCAAATAATTCATATCTGGTTACTACTCTGCCATTGGTAATCTAAGGTAGCCTTTTGAATTTTGAAGACAAGTTCTTGCAACTTGTAGCCGTAATACGGCATAAATATTGTCTTAAGGCCAGAGGCTTCTCGTTCTTCTTCTTTTATATATATATATATGAGAATAGCATTAATAAAGACATTGTTTAAGTGGTTTTATAGAAAGGTAATTCCCATGACATATCATGGTCATACAAAACGAAGTACAAAAAATGAGATATTGTTGCAACAAAGAGTCGTGTAGCCAGTCTTGGTATACGGCAATCCTCATTCTTCTCAGGTGTACTTAATTCACTATGAGATATTCTTTTAACGCGTCACCTGTTTGGGGCTGAACTCATTGATATCATGTGCACTATCTAGGTCTTCTAGCAATGGCGAATTGCAGGGGATACGTGTTTAGATCGTTGCATTAGAGGTGCATCATATGTGTGGTCTTCAAGGGTGGTGGCTAAGGCAGCGATACACAGACCGTTGTACATGTTCACAACGTAATTTTGCAACCTTTGACTCGTTTAAACAAATAAACAAAGCACCGACTTTTTTATGTTCAATTTATTGCGGCATTCCTCGTGCATGTATACTGAGGGTCATGAGCACACGAGATGCCTGTGCACTTAAACGAAAAATGTCAAATGTAATCGGTATACGATACATACAATTATATGTTGTATTAAAGGAGGAAGAATTTACCATAAAAATGGAGGATGAGAACTGCCGTCTGGCTACTTGTGCGGGAATAGAGAAGGAAGAAATTCAGTTGTGGTGGGTGGAGAGCGCGATGGTTATTATTTAGAGAGAAATATAACTTTGAAAATATCGATAACGACATTTATTAGCTAATTTTACTTTGAAGTTTACGTGATTAAAGGGCGTATATCGGGAGTGCACAGAAGGTAAAGGTTTCCTCTCTTAATACAAATATAGATTACTTTTGGTGATCGGAGGACATGATTTTGCAACTATGAAGTGAATCTTTTACTAGCATAGTTGAAGCCTTAAAGTTTTGATGTAGATCCAAAGTTACCTATGCGGTGAACTCTATATACACAGTAGAAGTTGTAAATTCTATGTTCGCAATTCTGGATATGGGAAAAACTCACGATTTCAGAAGGTGTATCCCTCAACAAGTCAATAACATCGTCCCTTAATTAAAAAATAAAAAGTTGACAGAGGGTTGGGAGGGTTGAATTGTCTTCATCTCAAATTCTTCTATGGCACCACGAGAAACAATTATTATTAATCTCCTCTTACAATCAGAGGTATATAAATATTATAAACCTCGTGCCAGAGAAAAATGCGCTACATTATTAGAATAAGCTTTTCAAATCCGGACAACAAATATATCCAGGTTGAATGACTCCTACTTATATTTATCGCCGAAAGACTAACGTAACGATTTTTAGCAAGGTGTGGATTTAGATGTTGTCTCCTGTTACTATCATACATAGCAAGAGCCCATAAATAGCATGTTTGGTTGCTCCCTACAAGCTGGGGTAGTTCATAATTATGCATGTGGAATATTCTTCCCACTTTAATTCCCCCCAAATTGGTCTGCAACTAGCTTGAGTGAAGATGCAACCTGTGAGACAGTAACAGTACGTAGGATACTTGTTCCAAGACAATAGACTTACATTCTTTGTGAATTCTTTGAAGTCCTCCAACTAAACTACAGATAATGTCTCCTAATAATCCTTTCGGATCGCAGGTATAACCAAACTCTAGCTAATTTTAGCCGATCGCTTCTAAGTATATAGACAGCCGTTAATTATTCAGTCCGGTGTAATTTTACACGTGGAAGTACATGAATATATGATTTCCATATTATTTTTCATTTCATTCTCTTTGTAGATCTCATTTCCCGAGAGATTTACTAAGCAACACTAGAATTTATAGCACTTGAAGACATCTTCTTATGTCGAATACGATTATGTTCGTGCATATATAATTGATTGAAGATTGTTGGTTGGCCTTCTCGTTCCTTTCGAATAGGGTCGCATACATTCTGATCCAATTCTGACTCTAATATATCTGTATACGGATTGACAATGTTAAAACCCTACAAAAAAAAAATTGATCTGAGTTCGATTTAAAACTTTCCTAGCTAATTGAATTTAAATCATCCTAGTGGGAATCCATTCATAGGCCTCAGCGTAGTGTAATTTCTATAAAGTAAAAATAAAGACTACTTTGGCCCGGGCATGTACACAAGGGAGGGTAGCGCTCCCTTAAAAGCAACAGTAGTCCTCTGAACAGGTCAGGATCATCCCTGTTATCTAAATGCTGCCATATATTGACTAAGTGCCCACCATGAAGTTGGGTTAATAAGCCACTAATGCCTCTAAGGTGACAAAAGAGCATGGTGTTGATGCTAATGTATAGTCGCTAGAACCCATTTTGAGAAAAATTCTAGGTTCTATAGCTACTTGACACCCATTGAAAGTAAAATTTGAGCATTCGTGTATTCATACAGAGTCGGTCTTAAGTGTGAATAGAGATGATAAAAATAATAAGAGACACATATTTGAGATTGATTTTTTATGATCAAACTTTATTTAATCTAGATTAAATCGGATACGTAGGTGTTTGGTAAAATTTAATCTGTCTTAAGAAGTTAAAAACTGATTTAAACCATAACCCTGAAAAGTGAAAATTATCAAATAATCACTTTTCTCATAATTAGATTTGAACCTTCGAATTTATCATACTATCTACATATTTCTCACAAAAGGACATCTCATATACTTTAACTAATTTGGGAAACTTACTGTTCTATCTACATTAATGCGAGATTGTGGATGTTTACAGTTTACAATGAGGAGTAAATAACTTTTATAAGTGGATGAAAATAGCTTTTTTTTTAAATTTATATGTACAATGTAGTTATTTACAACTGAAAATTATGTTGACGTTATTGTGCTAAATGGATATTAAAAATTATTTATTAAGTGTTTTTTGTTATAATGAAACTGATTTAATTACTTTTTATTTAAATATTTATAAAGCTTTTAAGATATATATATATATATATATATATATATATATATATATATAACTACTTTTGCCAAACATCAAATTAATTTTTTTATTGAATTTTTTTTAAAATTAATCTCAAACAAAATCTTTGTGATTCTATCAAACGGGATCAATGATTCTACTAGTAATTTGTCTTAAAGTTCTAAATTAAATGCCCCATGGATAAAACCGTAATGAAGCTGTGCATCCAGTTGAGAGCACACACACACAGTGGCCTCCTCACCACCGTCATGGTTGTACTGTACTTTTTTTTTCAAAAAAATAGATATTAAATAAATTTATTTATTAAGTATTTTATGGTCATTTTGTCACAGTGAACTGATTTAAATACTTTTTATTTAAAAATTTTAAAAAAATTCTAAGATAATTTATATTTTTTTTACTAAATAGAAAATTAATTATGTTTAAAGTAAAATAAATATAATTTTTAAAAACTAATTAAAATTTAAACTGAATTAATCAATCTCAAAGGCTCTCAGTGATTCTACTATTAATTTATCTTGAGGCTAAAACCAGAGTTTTTGTCCTTAATAATATATTTTTAATATTTTTTTATTTTTTTATCCCATTTTAAATCTTATTTACCTATTTACTCTATTTTTAGAAATCGTGATTTCAAATAGAAATTTCAAGGGAAGAAAACGCGATTTGAAACAGAGATTTCTTTTGAAATCTTGTTTCCTTACAGAGGTTCCATATGTTTTTAAAAGAAATTTTTGTTTCAAATCACGTTTTCTTCCTCTTAAATCTCTTTTTAAAATTATGATTTAAAAATAAGTTAGATATGTAAGTAAAGTTCAAAAATGGAATAAAGAAGTAAAAATAGTTTATTGTGGGAAAAATTCTCTAAAACCATAATGAAGCTGTACATCCAACTGAAAGCGCACACCGAGTGGCCGCCACATCGCCGTCACGGTTGTACCCTCTTCATTCCTCTGTATTTGCAGAAGAGAAGAGGCTCAGCAGATAACCCTGACTCACATGGGCGCGGTAGCTAAGCTCAAAACTTGCCCCATTCTTGTTGCTTACCAAGATAAGAAGATCATCGAGATATGCTCTAATTTGTCCTGGAATTTTAAAGATATGATGGTTGGAAGGTGGGTGAAGGTATTTACTGTTCTCGGCCAGTCACTGACTCGCCATTAATGCCCACATAACCCATCTCTCTCTCTCTCCCTTCTCTATTCTTGCCGAATTTATTACCAACAACGCGCCGAACCATAATTTTCCTATATTTTGCTCCATTTGTTCACTCTTCTATCAAGTTTCTGGTTTTTCATTCACTTTCCTGAGCCTTTTTCAGCAATCCCAAGTCTCTCTGTCTCTCACACTATATTTGTGTAAATTTAGCGGTGTTGGTGCAGGGAAGGTGTTAGAACAAGATAAAGATGGGTATCTTTTCATTGATAACAGGAATACCAGGGCCAAGTGGGTTTGGTTCAGCTTCAACTGCTGAACAGGTTACTGATGGGATTGATGCCAGCAACCTTACTGCTATTGTTACCGGTAAACATGCATGGTTTTCTGACTAAGATACTTATGCCTATATATACACATTGGATTGCTGTCTCCGTCTCTGCATAATGATGATGATATAGTCATACTGGTGCTTGGTTTTCTCTGAATTCAGTCAATCAGATAGGTTGAGGATATGGTTTTGGGCTTAATCAATGGATGCCCCGTAGACCAGGAAAAAAAAAGACTCGGGCCAGCGGGTTGATCCATACCCGGCCAAAAAACTCGGGTACGGTTACATTTTTGGAAGACCCGTGAAAATTAGACCCGTGCCCGGACCGACTCATAATTTCATGGTCGAATACGGATTACCCGTATTATTAACTATATAAGTTAATGCTAGGTTTCCACTTCATTTATCCCTTCTTCGCTTCATTCTCTTGCGCCGCTCCTCTTCTCCCTCTCTGAACACACGCTCTCTCTCTTTGGCGCTCTCCCATGGCGCTGCTCTCTTACGATGGCGCTCTCTCTCTCTCATACGGCGTCGTTCTCTCTCATACGGCGCTTTGAATCGACGACCAAGCTTCACCGCACATCTGCCGCAGACATCTTAGACCAGATCTGCCACAGATCCGCCAAAGCTCCGCCGCCACCGTCTTCTTCTTGCTCTGCTGCCGCCGCGACTGTATCTCTTCCTCAGTCTTCACCTCACTCAAGTGACAGACTCGAACTTCTCTTTCAGTCACAGATCAACTGTCGATCGAGAAGCTGAATGGATTTTTGCATGTTATTTTGTATTATTTTGGATTGTGAATTTTTGGGTGGTGTTTTAGATGGATGCTTGTAGCTGTATTAAGATTTGTTTGTATTACTTTGTTTTACTATGAATTGTGGATTTGTGGGTGGTGCTGTAGATAAATAGGTACTTCGATTTTATTTGATTTTGTG
The DNA here is from genome assembly GCA_033070095.1 of Escallonia herrerae. Taxonomy (NCBI): domain Eukaryota; kingdom Viridiplantae; phylum Streptophyta; class Magnoliopsida; order Escalloniales; family Escalloniaceae; genus Escallonia; species Escallonia herrerae. Next base: position 122,143 of record JAVXUP010000296.1, on the reverse strand, counting down.
GCATTTAACGATTAACGTAATATTTTTTTTAATCTTTGTTAGATTGGAATTTATTTTAACAACTCATGCTAGAAAAAAAAAACATGCAAAAGAAGCAAAAAGAGGAAGAAAAAAACTCCCTAACGGTTACTAAAATCTGGTTATATTAAAAAAAATCATTAAAAATTTGATCATTTATCCGTGGGTAATACCCGATCCATGTGAGTTGGGTACGGATCTTCAAAAAGATTACCTGAAAAATCGGGTAAAATTTACCCGACCCGTTTTTACCCTGGCCCGGTTGGCTATTATCCGTACCCAACGGGTATACCCGTTTGTCAGGTCTAGATGGCTTTTTAATCTGGGACGTTTGCATTCACCTTGGAATCTATATTCATTTTTTATAAGCATCTAAATTTGAATTTGATTATTCATGTTCAAAGGTAATTATCTAGCTTCAAATACTGATTTTTTTTCCTTTTTTCGAAAAGTTTTTGCGGTGGAAGTCGTCAGCATATGATCCGTGGAGACAGAAAACGGGGGCTGACCACCCCAGCATAAAGTGGGGTTCTATGCAAACAGTTCTGAATTTTGGGCGACAAGTCTCCATTGTCATCCCTACCAAATTACTCATCTAAGAATTTTTCGATTGCATTGCAAAGTCCTGAACCTCCCGATCTTGACGTGGCGTAGTTTATAGCTGAATATTTAAAGACGAAGGAGGTCCTGGATATGATGCCATAGATTATTGCTTATTTTATGGCACCAAAAAGTATTTCGCAACATTCTTTGGTTTGAACAGCACCTCTATTGCTATTTGGATCCACGTTACCACCTCTACATAAAATCTCAATTAATTTTGAACGAGGGAGTAGTAACTTTGCAATCATCATGACATAAATATGACGGAGACTTTAGGCAACTACTTACAATGTATCTTTTACCTGCACGTATTCACTAGATGGATGTAAAGACTTGAAAATTATTTACTCCTTTCTTCTTCTTATGGTAATCTGAGGGGAATTATTTAATGCATTCTTATGGCTCCGTTTGCACATGAAAAGTGAACCATGTGATATTAGGATTAAGTGGATTACAGAAAATACATTTGTCTAACTGATAATATGATGTACTTTTCTGGAGAGTCTCAAGTGGTGCTTGGTTATGCTTTCATATCGTATGCGGTTGTTGTTCTAACAAACAATACTAATATGGTGGAAAAAATTTGGTTGCTATCCCGGTTGGAGGAATCTTTTTCAATCCTTATATAGTGACAATAAATTGTTTATAAATGTTTATAATGACTTTTATTTAGCGACACTAAAAAGTTGCTGCTAATAAATGTCGTTAAAAATATTAGAAGATAAGCCACTAGAAACATGTAACGACTATTAATTGTCACTGTATACTGGGTTGGAGGAAGATTCCTACAAATCGGGTAGGAGTCAAAGTTTGTTCTTCGATGGTATATGAAAGTCTATTCTCAAACGTAACTTAATGTGGAGTGCAGGAGGGGCTAGTGGAATTGGCCTGGAGACCGCAAGGGCTTTAGCTCTTCGAAAAGCCCACGTCATTATCGCCGCAAGGAACTTGGAGGCTGCAAATGAAGCAAAGAAGAGCATTCTTGAAGACAACGAAACTGCTCGGATTGATGTTCTGAAGCTCGACCTTTGCTCGATGAAGTCGGTCAGAGCCTTTGCTGATAGCTTCAAGGCTCTTAACCTTCCTCTTAACATCTTGATGTAATTTCTCTGTCCCTCTCTCCCGGTGTAGCGTTTTTGCGAGTGTAATTTTGACAAGATGATACAATATTGAAGAACTCTTTCATTGTTATCTAATCAAGAGAAACATTGAATTGTCAGAAACAATGCTGGCATTATGTTCTGTCCTTACCAGCTTTCAGAAGATGGGATAGAGGTACAATTTGCAACAAATCATATTGGTAAGTAGTTTTCCTTCCGTCCCAGTAAAAAAGAGACCTAATTCTAACAAGCTAACAATCTAAGAACCTTTTCTTTGTCATTATATCATTCTGGGGTATGTAGATTTTTGTGATTTTACAGTCTAGATTTACTGGAGGGCTCTCCTCTAGGGTCGTACGAAGATGGGAACATGATCTCTTAGAAAATTGTGATGAGAGTATTTGTGCAACAAAGATGCTTAACTCTCCTTCTTATGATCCTTCTTTACCCTTGTTCATTCTCAGGTCACTTCCTCTTGACGAACCTACTTCTTGAGAAAATGAAGGATACAGCAAGAGTTGCTGGTATTGAGGGTAGAATTGTGAACTTATCCTCCATAGCCCACGTGCACACATACAGAGAAGGGATACGATTTGAGAAGATCAATGATCAAAACAGGTGTGCCACTGCCTTGCAGGGTGTCTTTCACTTCAGTCTTTTTGTGGTCGATTATATGTTTATGTGAACTATAACGTGTACGTGTTTCTTTTCTCTCATTTCTTTCCTCAAACCCAGTTATTCAGATAAAATGGCGTATGGGCAATCAAAATTGGCGAATATATTGCATGCCAACGAGCTCTCTAGACGCTTGCAGGTAGGCTTTATGTTTTCAACTTGGAAATTCCCTCAGGCACATCAGGAGCACTGAATTCTTAAGGCCAGCTCTAAATGAAATGGCTAATTATTGCCTCTTTTTTTTTTTTTCCTACACAAGAGGCAAATGGTGGGATTGTGAAATTCCAACTGCATTTTATGTAACAAAGAAGACGCAGATGATATACTATTTTCTAGTTGGCAGTGTCCAGAAAATTTGTCTTATTTTGCTCGCATCTTTCGATTTTGTTCTCATGTTTTCACTTGCTAATGACATGCAGGAAGAGGGAGCAAATATTACTGTCAGTTCCGTGCACCCGGGGTTAATTATGACAAACCTCTTCAAATATTCTGGATTTCTGATGAGTAAGTATTTCGTCATTTTCATGTACTTTCCAGCAAGGGAAACAAGGAAGCAAGAAGGCCTCTCGAAGTAAATAGGGTGTCTGCTTTGTTCTAATTGTGTTATTCTTCCAGAAATCTTGAAGGTGTGCACTTGTCTCCTATGGAAGAATGTCCCTCAGGTAATTATTCCATTTTCATTTAAAGAAGTGTACTCTAAAAGGAGAAATAAGCACATAAGACATTTAGCATCAACCACTTCTCTGTAGTTCATCTTTGCCCTATTGTTTTCGCTTTTGTTTCAAGTTGTCAACCCAGAACAGACACATTTCTGACCATAATTGGCTTTGCCGATGAGCTTTTCTGTTCAAGTTCTTCCAAGACTAGTAAGAAACATCTACTTGATGTTTGGTTCCGCTATTTTGAATTATAGAACACGTCTATTGCCAAGCTGCATCGCCCTTTAGAATATCCAGCCAATTGCTCTCTGAGTCATACCTTTCAAGGCCTTTTGGCAAGATGAAAACCCACAAATAACTGTGTCAGACCTCTCCCATCCTTTGATTAGAACGAGGTGTAGTACACAAGCTGCATTTCAATGTTGAGGTAATGATCTGGACGATGCCACGGATAAGTTTGAGAGCAACGCTACTCGAACATGTATATTACCAATAAGCACTGGTAGCCTGCAATTTTAGCAGAAGTACTCAATGACATGATTTCAGCTAAGGTGTCTATGAAAGTTGTGTTCAACAGTTATATAGGATTTTAAAAACCAGAGAGTGACAGAAAAGCTAGAAAATCATTTACTTTTTCTTTGTGCTTATAGATATAGATATAATGGCCCTTTCTGTTCAATTTCAGGGAGCAGCCACAACATGCTACGTCGCGCTCCACCCTAAGTTGAAAGGTGTAACTGGAAAATACTTCCTGGACTGCAATGAGTGGGAACCAAGCAAGTTTGCCAGAGATGAAGTCCTGGCAAAGCAGCTGTGGGACTTCAGCAACAAGTTGGTCAATTCGCCTCGGGACACTTGAATTATGTAGGATTTCCCAATATCAAATCTGTGATCATCTTAATATTTACAATGAATATGCTGCTATGCTATTCAAGATTTGAAGGCTTATTTTGAGTCTGTATTAAGATACTTCTTTTCAGTTGGAGCTAGTTGGGGGTGCAGCCGTGTAGGTTAAAAACCTGGAATAGAAGGAAATGCTAAATCCCCTCTTCCTTGTGATATCCAACCACCCCTGAAAGTTCAGAAGTTCTGTTGGGAATTCTCCTTTTTAGTTGGAAATGAAGGGGGGATAGCATCAATCAGGGTGATATGGCCTCTCCGAAGAACTAAGAATCACCCCCCACCCCCTTAATGCTCCCTCACAAGCGAGTATACATCTGGAGGGTTTTTGGATTTAATTCTATAATAGTCAAATTTGATTACATCCAACTTGGCAAAAAAATGTAATCACTGATTTTTGAGAATCGGGTTTGATCATGAGAATTATCCCAATTGGGGATAATCATGTTTAACCAAGACGGAGACCATTACCAAAACATCCTCGTATATAAAAAGACATTAAATGGTCCCCTTCGAATTTGATTGCATCAGATTATAAATTATAAGTTTATAATCCTAGTTCATTCTCATTTTGGGTGTTATCACACATTTACACTTACTTTTACCCCTTTTTATTCCGGAAACCAATTACAAAAAGGAAATATAATCCCATTAGAACCAAAATTGGTATTCAAAAATAGTTCAATTAAATGGAATTCTTCACAGGCTCGGCTACATCATTCCTTACCTGACCCCATAAGATAAAAAATGACCACTTCTCCGCTGATCTGAGAAACACGCCGATAGACCTTTAATGCTTACTTCCAATCTCTCTCTCTCTCTGGGGCCAAATTTGGCCATGAAAACTGGGGTTCTTGTTTTCGCAAAGAATGAGAGCGTAACATCTAGCAACAAAAAGGCGGTTCATCGCATTTCCTCATCCACCTCCCACAAACCAAGAGCTCGGACGAGGAAAGCCGAGCTTGCGACGACAACCGCAGCAAAAACCGGCGGGACTAACAAGTCCATCTTGGACCTCCCGAAAAGACTACTCGGCAGGCAGAAAACCTCCGCTGGAACGTCCACCGGAACCCTCACCCACGACGGCCCTTCCACTGGACACCCCCTTGAGAACAAAGAATTCGGGCTCACAGCCGAAACGAAGGCGAGCTCGGGCCAGAACGAGGCCGCAGCCACCGTCACGGTCAAAAGGGTCGTCCACGTCGCCGCGTAGACTAGCAGCGGCAACCTTGGGGTGAGCCTCTGGAGCATCGAGTTGACAAGGGATAGAGTCATCTCAAGAACACTTGATAAGTATCGATCTTCAGAGCTTCCGTTTATCTAGTTTGTGTGTGGTTTGAGGAGATGAACCTAATCTCAACCACCTTTGAGATTAACATTATTAGTTGGTCGTGGTGGTGGAGATGAAAACGTCAACACAGAGACAGGTACAGATCAGGCAGACTAACTCCTCTTATCGGCTCGGTTCGTTGGTTCGGTATGATAGACGAGCTAAATAGAACGGCTGAATGGGGACGTGCCATCATGTTTTAGTTTTAGGTTGGTACTTAGGCCCGTTTGACAAAATTTTTTTTTTTTTTTTTCAGTTTTAAAAACTGAAAAAAAAAGAGCGTTTGGTAACCATTTTTTTTTCAATTTAAAAAATCAGTTTTTAAACTGCAGAGTAAAAAAAAAACTCCAAAAACTGATTTTTTTTTTCACTTTTGGTTTTTTTTTTTCGACCACCACCACCACCCTCCCACCGCCGGCAGCCACCTCAGGCGACCACCGCCGGAGACTGCCGGCCGCCGGCAGCCACCTCCGGCCGCCGGCAGCCACCTCCGGCCGCCGGCGACCACCGCCGGAGACTGCCGACAACCACCTCGGGCCGCCAGCGACCACCGGCAGCCACCTCAGGCGCCGGCGACCACCGCCGGAGACTGCCGGCAGCCATCTCCGGGCCGGCGACCACCGCCGGAGACTGCCGGCAGCCACCTCCGGCCGCCGGCGACCACCACCGGAGACGGCCGGCAGCCACCTCCGGCCGCCGGCCACCACCGCCGGTGACTGCCGGCAGCCACCTCCGGCCGCCGGCGACCACCGCCGGAGACTGCCGGCAGCTACCTCCGGCCGCCGGCCACCACCGCCGGTGACTGCCGGCAGCCACCTCCGGCCGTCGGCCACCACCACCACCACCGTCGACCACCGCTACGCCCCACCACTGCCACCGCAAACCACAAAAAAAAAAAGTCAAAATAAAAAGGGTTACCAAACACCAAAAAAAAAACCTCAAAAAAAAAAAGGTTATCAAACACCCACTTGTTTTTATGAAAAAAAAAAATTAAACTGCTCTTTAAAAAACTGAAAACCAAAAAAAAAATTTTGTCAAACGAAGCCTTAATACCCGCACTTGAAAGTCAAAACATTTCGCGGCAATAATGCATTATCGAAAACGTAACACAACAATTGGCGTTCAGGGTAATATTAAATAACTAACCCGGTTTATTCGAATTTTGGAACAACGAATAGACAAATTTGTGTAAAACATGATATAATAATATACTCCCTCGTCTAAGCGCCTAAAGAATAAAGAAGTTAGTGTAAAACATGATATACATTGCAGTCATTTACGGTTTCAATCTGAACCTTTCTGGGTATTATAGTATTCATGGTTTTTCAGAATCTCATGAATCTTTTGGGACTCCATGGCGGTCTGTGCAGCTAAACAACGATTTGATCTGTTTTTTCAACTGTCAACTCAGGCAGAGCAAATGTAAGACCACAATTTCCAACATTGGCTTGGCAACTAATATCAACGTTGTGGAATAGCTAAATCAAAGCAAGCGAAAAATAGGATTTATGTGATTCCGCCAAGCCCGTGTTCCCGGGCAAAGCAAGCATATAAAGGAATCCAAACAGCGAGACTAACCCCCATGCTCTCCCTATCATGAGCTAGGGCTTGAAAATATCTGAAACGCAGTACATCAGACACATAATAGGTGAATTTGACATTTACCAATGGGAACAATCCCTCAAATTTGGAATCCACAAGAATGATTGGAGAAAAACAAGTACGACACGACATGGATCTTTGTATTAGAAATTAAAGCTCACTGCAAGCTATGTACAGAATTTCAGACTTGTAACGGAAACACTAGCAGATTCACACGCGGATACAGCATGAAGGATACCAACATGCGAGGCATGATCAATTGTGTTTCTAGAAAAAACCCGTTTCACGATCATTGTCGACTATCAAGAGGCACTAGATGAGAATGCTCTCTCTACCTTGAGCGTCAGAAACAGGAACACAGCTAACGAGATGCAGAGTGCGGCAAGCATAGCCCACACCATCGCCTGCAACGTTATGTATGGGCTTACAAAAAAGACAATTGCGATACAAGCACTCTGCCACAGTTTGAGATGCGCAAATGCGCCTTCCTGTACCAAAAGTAAGCCGACATTAACTATGAGCCACAAGTCAGTCAAGATTTAAGGAAGACGGAATAAATTATACAGGCCCGTTCTCCCCAACAGTCAATAACTAAACAAAAGCCAAAACCAGAACAAAAACTCCGACAACCAAATAAGCAAACCGATAAACTAACTTCCTAATTTTGCTTATTATTTGTTTAATAGGTAACCGTGAATTGCACCATATCACCATAGCCTTCTCACCAATAGAAAACCATCAACTCCCAGAGTTGAATAGACAGCCAAAATATAAACACCCCCCCCTCCCCCCCAACCCCCCCACCACAACACACAAAAATGGAAAACTGCAAAAAATAACCTCGCTGTTTTTTTTTCCTCCCTAAAAGAAACCATCGATGCACCATTTCACTATAGCCTTCTCGCTTATAAGGAACTAGATATTGTGGCTGTCATTATACCAAGAGTAAGTGGAACCTCAAAATGGTAGGCTTCAGTTTCTCAACACATTTGCAATTTCTTTACTTGACATGTACCAGCCTTCAATAAGACTGGAAGTCCCATCCGCAGTGGGACTTAAGCGTCATCTTTACATTACTTCGACACAAGTTTCTCCTACTCCTGTTGTAAACTAAGTTACCACCATCTTTCTTCTTTTCTTTTGGTATGAGATCACTGCCATCTTTCTTAGTCATATAAATAAAGGATCAGTAGACAAAAAAATTTGGACCAAATAAATGCTGGCCTTAACAAAGAGAACAGATCACTACCGTGTCATGCTTGAAGAGCATCGCAATCAAAGCGTTAAGCTGTGTATTCAATACTCCATCGCCAATGCCCCATATTGCCGCTATAAGAAGAGGGTAGATTATGCGAAATACACCACTACTTACGCTGCATGAGAACATCCAAGAAAGAGAGTCAGAAGAGGAAGAAAAAACATAAGGATAAAAGCCCAAGTCAGTTATCACTTCAAGGCTTTGGTTTATAAGACGTATTTACCAACTAGAGTTTACAAGAGAACTAACCTCAACTTAAGCAGAAGCCAGACTAATACAATACCCTGAAGAAAAGCTCCGCCAGAAACTATTAAGGTGATTGATTTGAGACCAGAGGTAAGTCGACCAGCAGCTAGTGAGCACTGCAACAAGATTAAAAAACAAGCTGAGATTATTAGAACCAAACTTTAAAACAACATATTGCGGGTTAAAATCAGAAACTCTACCTAACATGACCAGTTTTACAACATTACAATAGCTGGAGAAATATGTCATCACACAAAGAAAATATAGGACCACAAGAAAACGCAAAAACATATAATCACAATGAATGCGTTACTGACTATTCGTTCCTATAAGGGAAAGACATTGGTGAGGGTGAAAATCTTTACAATATCTTTTTCCTTACCATGAAATACATATAGGTGGCTTGTGCAAAATTGGTGCATATAAGCTGACGTGGGCTGGTTATTTTGAAGATTGCTATATTGGCAAATGAAATTACTTATTGCTGCAATTGCATACTCACAATCGCATCAAAGGCCCCATACACCGCCATTGCACCACCCACGCCAGCCTCTCCAAGAATGGGTTGAACAACATACTTGGTGAATTCCGCCCTAAAATGATGAAGGTTTCATGCTCAGTAGAAGAAAGATAACGAATAGCAACATAAAAAATGCGCAAGTTGACAGTAAAATAACGATCAGACAGAGTTGCGTCATTAGTTGACTACTACTTACCATACAAATGCTTGTTGTAAGCCTGAATATGCAATAAGTGGAATTATTAGAAGTAGTCGTATATCATACAGTGGAGTAATGACCGATTTTGACAAAGACACCACGGAAGAATAGAAACTGACAGCAGATTTTTGTAGTCCCTCTTCTTTTTTACCATCCCTTTTGCGTAAGAAGCACATAAGAATGGTGCCAAAGGTCATACTGCAGAGGAAGACGATGAAAAGCACAGTTGTCCCACTAGCACTTCCACCCTGCAGTGATGTGAAAAAATTCCATATCATATGTAGATTTCTAAGGAAACATGAATTCATGCTGAGGGAGGACGTGAAACAAATGCTTCATTTTACTCATTAATTTATGCTTCAGACAACAGCTAATAGTATGTTGACACAATGGTCATCCAACTAATCTTAAGCTCTGGTTGTATCAAGCTACAAAAGCCTCATTAGCATGCAAAGACCATTATCATATCATGCACAGTAAGTGATCTACATAAAACCATAAGAATGCCCAATCAAGAACCTGGGACCACGAAAACAAGGACTAGAATGACGGCCTCAAAGGATCTTTTAAATTATGAGCACACATATAGAAGGCTACCATACATGCAATCGAGCCCTATTCTAGCAATAAGATTCTTTTACCCCAAAAGTATTCCTGCACATAACATAAAGTTATAGATAACTGCATTAAAATAATTGCATACACAAAATCCTGTTTTTGCGAGGCCCATGTAGTGTTAACAAAAGGACATTTATCAAAGAAACCAGAGTTGCCCCCACAAACTCAGTGATTTTTGTAAGGGAATGTTTCAATGTTTCTAGAAGCAGAGCAACAGTGCATAACAAAGCGGAGCAATGCAAAACAGGATTTGTTTGAATCTACAAGACACTTCTTTATCTTTTGAGTGCCACTAAAGGCTCTCAGGTGGTGCACCAAAAACGAAAAAGAAAAATATCCAGGAGGATATAGTTTCCAGTTACCAAGACAGGTATGATGATTTCTTGAAGCAACGAGAATCATTGATCACAGACAAATGCAGGAAGTAGAAGTGCATGCATACCATCCCATCCTTCAATAGAGCAAGGGAAATGAGATTTCCAACTAACTGCATTTCAATACAAAGAGAGCATATCATTTAACTACAAAAGAAAGGCATCAATGCAATGGTTGGAAGTAGAAATAATGGAAAAATTATAGTTCTAAGCTGGGCACCTGGTGACTAGCAAACATCCCCCAAAATTCCCCGTTGAAGTGACCAATTACAGTTCCTTCATGTACATTGTAGTCATCCGCATGACTGCGAGCGGTCGAAGTAAGATATGTCCCCTGTGGACCACAATATCAGGGAAGAATTATAGTTTTATTGCAACCAAAAGTTAGAAGAACTCTTAGAGAAGGGAGGAAAGAAAAAAAAAAAAGCTTTCACCTGCCCAACCCATATTACTGAAGCAGCAAATCCAAGATACAAAGAAGCTGGTACCATTGTAGACCTGCAACAAAAATGGTGACATCTCAGGAATCTGAGTGATTAAACACAGTTTTGAACCATTCATCACAAATATGCATGAGAAGCTGAATAAAAGCCTTGAGGGTTGGTGATCCCTAAACACCACAAAAAGCAAGAGAAATAAATTATCACTGACAACGGTTATTTAAACCATGCCCAAGTACGTATATCTGCTACTGAACTCATTCCCCAAAAGGATAACATCAATTCTGGAAGAAAAAAAATGGACCGTGCATCTGATCCCACTCGCCCAAATTGAGAATCAAGAAACAGCAGAAACCATTTTCAAGTTTGCCAATATTGCCCTAATTAGGAACAATGGTCTACAACTACTAGCATACAACATGAAGTCTTCAAGATAGGCGCATTATGCATGTAAGTAAATGATAAAACAGCTGTTCAATGATATATGGCTTATTATGCTGTTTCGACCTTCTTGTTTGAGCTAACTGTTTACCAAGCCCTTGAGATTCATAAGTTTGTTGTAAGCCCTTTTTCAAATTTTCAGCTATTTAAAAGGTCCATCCATTAATGTCCCATCTATTTCTCCATTGAAAGAGCTCACTTGCTTCGCACGTGACGAAAACCAAGGGAAGCATCTCAAATGTTATTGGCCAGATTTCTCTTTTATTCTTCTTCTTATTTTTCATTAGAATCAGACCGGTCCCTTAAATGAAGTGCCACCACAATTCCACCAGCCCAACACCCACCACCATAATCAAGGCCACACCTCTGTCACCACCACTGCGGCAACCAATGACCAGCAGATCGGCTCACAAGCATGAACTAGCAAACTCAAGAACTAATAACAAAAACCAAGCCACCACTCGCCCTGCTACTGTCATCATCATCAACGCCGCCATCAAGGGTGAGCCGGGTGTTTGGCAAGGTGGTGATGAGGGCAGCATTGATGATGATGACAGTGGCCAGGCGAGGGGTGGCTTGAATTTCGTTATTAATTCTCTATCAAGGAGTTAATAACAAAAACCAAGCCCACCACTAACCACTAAACAACAACTTGCACACAGAGAAATCACACACCAACCCACACACAATGCCCCCCCAACCCAAAAAAAAAAACAACAATCGTCAACAGTAAGTGTGAGTTGAATTAGATCACTGGTGTAAAACAAGTTAGCTCAGCAAATTAGATTTTTCGAAAGTTTGGTTGTATTTGTATATTGCCACTGTATACCCCTTGAATTCTTTGTTTATAAATCACATGCCAAGCACTTTTGAGCTCTTTTAACGGAAAAATAGACGTGACGTTAACAGATGGACTTTTAAATAGCTAAAATTTGAAAAGGAGATTACAACAAACTTATAAAATCGCAGGGGCTTGGTAAATAATTACCAAGACCTTGAAATTTCATAAGTTTGTTGTTAAATGTTAATTTTTAGCTATTTGAAAGGTCCATCTTACCAGTTACTAGAGATTTTAGGGTCCTCTGATCTATTTTTGTTATCGTCTTACATTGTATTTTGGTTAAGTAGTACTAATCGTACTAGCAGTGAGACAAGACATGATTGTAGGAATTTATCAGAGAACAAGTGGATGCGGAGTAGTAATCTCAACAGTAAGTAATAGGTAATGGCAGTGACGCTACGAGTATTGACGAAATCCATAAGCTAGCTTGACATTTCAATTACTATATAGTAAAAATAGCAAGAGCTCTTTCTCTCTGTTTTTCTTCTTAATTTTGTCATTATGTTCCGCATCAGAAAATATAACATAGTGACCAAGTACCTTAAAGCATGACGCAGTAGGTATCTTGTTGGGTGAGTTTCACGTGGGTCAATGTCAAAGTTTTACATAGAGGAGTCATACAGTGATATATAATGTCATACAGTGACATATAATACTGAAAGAAAAATAGAACGGTTCTTTAAGAACATAATACGTCTTGCAGGATTTCTTGATTCACTTTCAGGTTCATGGCATGTGAAATGCAATTTTCACTAACAAATAAAAGTGCCGCCAAACTTTTGTTTGTGCATCACAATGAATGTTTATTCAGGGAAAAAGATCAACTCTGTAAGGTGCCAAGAGCGGGGTACAAAAGTCTGAAATATAAACAAATTCTCATTACCCATCGAGTTTTCAATGGCTAAATTGAACAGACATAGCAATTTACTCTCTATCAAGGAATTGCCGGTGTAGATTAAATGAGTTTCTGCATCAGCATACTAATTGTGAGGGCATGTTTACTTCTTATAAATATGACAACTGTTTTTCACTTCACAATTAAAATATCTGGAAAAACAATATTCTTTTACATTTAAACTACACACAAATAACTAACTAAAATTTGAAAAACTGAAAGGACCAAAAATCCTAGTTGTAAGATCCTAGAGACTTGGAAGAAATATTTTATAGGACCCAAGATTCAAGTTGTAAGATCATAGAGACTCGGAAGAAATATTTAAAACGCTATCAGAATCATTTTAATCCAACTCTCAAACATGAATTAACTCTTTGGAGGGATACAACTCGATCCCTAAATAGCGTACATATCCCTATTTTTTAACTTGCAAACACTAAAATTAGGAACAACAGTAGATGATGCCATTCATTAGCTTTTGCTTGTTTTAAACAGTGGGTGGAGAAGAACTTGCTATGAAAGTGTTACTTCCCGGTTCACTGACATGGACTTTTTGAATACACTTTCACCAAAATGTTCACGAGACAAAAACTACAACAGGAAAGTAAATTTTCACTAACCAAACTGCATTAAACTATGTGGACATAGGAAAAACTAGTTACCATGTTGGCTTCAAATTGGCAGCTATAAACAACCAATACCCAGTAGTCCCAAGTAGTAGAGCACTCTTGGACCCGATCACTCGAACCACCGAGGACGCAGTCAATGAGAAAAATGTGAAAGACGAATACAATATCCCAAGTGAAATTGTCCCCAAATCTCCCTCCTGAAAATCAACATTCAATGTCAAAACCATCCAACCAAATTGAATCAGCTTAGTATACAAGTAACACTGAAAGCTACTAGGGTATGCAGAACACTTGGATGTCATTTCAGATAAGTAACAATATGTTGCTATGTTCCTCAGCGCGAGTTTTTGCAAATTGTTAAAATAAAATATGAATATGCAGAAATTGACTTTACTTAATTTTTTGTCCTTAATATGACTTGTCAAACCATTGCCATATCGTTGTTTCATAAATTTTGTCCCCTTTGAGTTTTTGCAAATTTCTAGGATATGATTTGAGAACCTAAACATTGACTTCAACTCAAATGTTAGTTACTAATCAAATAATAAGAATTTCTCACGAGTCAAACTATACCAAAAACATTAAGTAGAGTCAATACTTGCAAATAGTAATCGTATTCTAAGAATTTAAAAAGTCAGAGTAGACAAAAATCATGAAACGGAGGGAGTACAACGAAATTTGCAAAAGGTCAATATTACGATACAAATGGAGTAATAAGAAAGACTCACAGTGTTGATGGTACTCTCCAAATTCTGAGCAGCCCCAAAAGCCAAGAAAATCAACAAGAATGCCCAGCTAAGTATATGCACATCTCTAGTGTGATTCACGAGTTCAGTTCTGGAGCGTTCAACAACCAATGGTGTTTCCTCATCCATGGCACTATTCAACTGAATTGATCTCAAAATAAGATGACTATGCACACATATATAAGGGAAGTTACGAACCCTTGAAAAATTAGCCGGCAAGAGTGGTTATAAGTACAAGACAAGTGAAAGAGTTAAAAGGTGATGTAGGGTATGGAAGAATCTTCAAGATGAGACAGAAGTGGACGAGATAGAGAGAGCAGGCTGAAGAAATGGGTATGATTTGTTTATTTTGGGGCTGTTTGGTTGGTGGGAAAATGAAAGGGTGAGTGTGCGTGTGTGAGATGATCGTCTGATTCCGGCAGACGAAAGAGCGGCTTTTGCTCGTGTGTTTTTGACGCTTTGTGTATCCTCCACCAACTTTGTCCGGCGACTCCAGCCGAACAAGTTGAAGTTGGAGAGTTTTTACGTGGAAATGGGCGGTTCTGTTTGTTTCAACAAAATTAGAAACTCGATCTGCTCCTAAACCACACTGGGTAAATGTCAGATGTTTGAAAAGTAAAAGAGATGACTGAGTTGGCACCATGTAAATATGTCAAAAGCCACATCATTCCGTTAGTCAATGTTTCCTGTTATGTTTACAGTGACCGCTCTGTGCTTCTCAGTATTACACTGGGTAAATGTCAGAAGTATGAAGGTCATGTTGTTATACAAACCAGGGCAATTAGGTTACAAGAACACTAGAACAGCATCCAAAAGCTTCTGCTATTGAAAGGAAAATCAAGTGGAAAAAACAAGTAGCTTATACAGTACAAATGCGACAGCCAATGCCTCTCTCATGGTCATGGGTTCCTCAGAACCTCTTAAAAATTTTCATTAACCCAAACTTCATGGTCCCATGAACAATACACAAAGAAAGAACAGTGATTCTTGACTTTCATATTCACCAATAACCTTTTTTGGCATTTCGGCTATCCAGAACATTGCCAAGGATGGCCAATGCATCTTGAAATTTACGAATTTTGAGGAAACCCATAATCATTGCCACCTCATTGTCTGAGAATATTGCTTCATTCATCATCATTTCAACAAGCTTTATTAGAGTCTCCTCCCTCGACAAAGCACAAAGCCCTTCAGCCATCATACAGAACGAAGAGAATTCTGGTAAGAATCCTTTCTCGATCATCTCAACTACAAAGTCGACAGCCTCCCCAATAGGCCCTCCACCAGAACAAAGCCCTCGAAAAACAATTCTGTATGAGACAGAATCAGGAGGCTCACTTTTCTCCTCCATTTCTCTAAAAAGCCTCATAGCTTCTTTTGTCCTTTTACGCCTGAAGAGTGCCTGAATAACAGGATTATAAGCCTGTGGTGCCAGAACCATGCCCTTCATTTGGATGGTTCTGAGGAGCCTGCCAGCAACATCGGTTCTGCCTGCTTTACATAATCCCTGTATTAGTGTGCCATAGGTGACGACGTCTGGTTCACACCCATTTGATGTCATGGTTTGGACAATATCTGTTGCCCTTTTAATGTCGCCTGCTTTGCAGAATTGACTTGGAAGGGAATTGTAAGTGTACTTATCAGGTTTCATTCCATCCATTATCATCTGGTCCATAAGCTGAGCAGCCTCCTCCATTCGCCGACACTTACAAAGACCATCAATAAGGGTGTTGTAGGTAACCAGATTCCTTGAAACCCCTTGAAGTTCCATTTGATCAAAAATTTCTTCTGCTTCTTCGATTTTCCTATTTTTGCAGAACCCATCAATCAGAGTATTATAAGTAATTACACTTCGTGCACAACCACTTAATTCCATTTCTTTCAGTAGCCTAAAAGCTAAATCAAGTCTCCCCTTAGAGCAAAGGCAGTCAATCAACGTGTTGTAAGTGAACTCATCAGGCTGGCATCCTTCGCTCTTCATCTCCCTGAACAATTCCATCGCAATTTTAGAGTTGCCGGTCAAGCAGAGGCCTTGAATTAGTGAATTAAATGTACAGACATCGGGTAATATCCCTTTACTAGAAAGAACACGAGCAAGCTCAGCAGCTTCTTCAACTTGGTCTTCCTTGCATAAGGTGCTTATAATTGTGTTATAGGTGACTGTATTGGGGGAACAGTCACTATAAAGCATCTGTTTGAGAACTTCAATGGCATCTTCAACTTTGCCCGATTTACACAGTCCAGAAATTAAAGTGTTATAGGTAAATATATCTGGATCAAACCCCTCCTCAAGAATCAAATCCAAGACCTCTAGAGCATGCTTAACATGTCCCGCTTTGCACAAACCACTAACCACACTATTGAAGGTAAACTGATCAGGATGAAAGCCTTCACTAGCCATCTCTTGCACAAAACCTAAAGCTTCCTCTATTCATCCCTCTTTGCAAAGCCTGTGGATCACTACATTGACCGATATATTACTAGATGGGCACTGAGCCGCTATCATTTGATCTCTAACCCTCAAGGCACCACCCAAGTTTCCTTCCTCGATATACCCCTGCATAATCGTTGTGTACATCTTCTCATCCGGCACCAACCCGTAAGTAGTCATCTCTTCCATCATCAGAATTGCAGGTCTAATCTGATGAGCTTTACAAAGAGCCTTTATCAAGATATTAAACGTTGACACATCACGCTTAACCCCTCTACTTGACATCAAGGAATGCACAGCTTCAACAAGTTTCAACTTATTCCCTTCAACAAGAACATTCAACAAACAATTGTAAGCATGCGTACGCGGTTTCAGACCAAATTCCTCTTCCATCATTCCAAGAACACCAATAGCTTCATCATACAAACCGTTTGTCGCGTAACTTTCAATAAAGATAAAGAAACTAACTTCAACAATTTCACAACCCGAACGCTTCATATCATTCAAGATATGCCTCATTGAATCAAATGAACCCACTCGTCCAAGCTTTCTAAGGATTTCCTCGTATATGGACAATGTGGGAGTGAAATTAGCTTGTTGGAAGCCCAATCGAACAGGCGAATTACAGCGGTTTCGTCATTTTGCAGACGGAGTGTGTCGAGGAATTCCTTATGGGTGAAATTTGAGGGGAGAAATAACAAGTTGGAGGTTGAAAGTGAGGTGGGTGCTTCGTAGTGTCGTGTGGATGTGAAAGAAATAAACTTGGAGGACTTTGGAATGGAAAGGGGAGGTGGGTGTATCCAATTGGGAGGAAGGATTCGAGGGTTGTAGCTTAGACAAGAAAAGAAAGCCATTGAGGCAATGCAACAAACACGTAGTGTGCAGTATCACTTGGTGTGTATGAAGAAGCTCAGAGAATGATTACAAAATATTACACTGTAACAGTTAACCTAAAATTGATTACGATAACTGAGGTACCACACTTGTAAGAACGAAGATTGCAGCTGAATTTAGATGAACGAAGATTTCTTACAAATATGTAGACCAAGTTTTGCCTCCGGGGGTCAATAGATAAAGCAGTGAATATTCGGAACAGAAGGGTCTTTTTGAGTTTGTCTGGATATGGTTCCGCAAAGAACACTTTTAACTTACGAAGGCAGGTCCATGGAGAAAAAAGAGCACCACTTTGACAGGTTTTGTTAGGAAGTACGAGAGTGAAGCTCATTTATCAACTTTTTTTGGTATCAGCCGCAGCCAAATTGTGCTGATTCTCCGAGGACACTGTGGACTTGTTCTCCGAAGATGGGGTCAGAGACGAACCGACATATCATGGGTTAAGTCCTCGCTCGTCCTTGTTCGTTTTCTATCGACTTGTTTAAAAGCATGTTAGCTATTGGTACGTTCGTTAACAAATCAAACTTGATATGCCCCGAGATAAGAAAGTCAAGCTTTGAATAATTAAATTTTACCCCATTAAAACATGATAAATATTATTTGGTGTTCATTCTCTAATAATTTAAATTTTTAGAATAAATATTAACTTAATATATGCGTATGTATCAAAAGGTGGACAAAATCTAAGGACGAAAGTAAATTTAATGTTCATTTGCCATCTTTGTCCAAGCAACACATTTATAAGTGCTCGAGTTGTGACCCAAGGTCCGCTTGGGTATGTCGAAGGGCAACGTCCCATTGTGTCCTAGTCGTCATGGATGCCCCATTCGAAACATGGAACCAGCCTCCCTGCATATGCGATGGAAGACTGCACAGAACAAACGCCTCTAGCAAGAGCCACTACAAATTTTATGATCCATGTAAGAGCATGAAACTTTGACGATTAACATTTCCCAAAACTCATTTTCATCGAGACTAGAAGAGTTCACACACAAAACAAATTAATCCAACTCCAAGTCTCTAACTATCTAGTTTCATGAATACAATTTCATCGCAAAAAGTTGGTGAAATGGAAGGACAAAGATCAAGAACAAGCATCTCGTTTCTCATTGTTTATCGACTTCATACAAAACAAACCAACTAAATTGACAAAAACTCATGCCATTTTTCAAACACCAGGTGAGAATAATAGGGGTCAATGTAGAACACTGAAACAAACTAAGAGTTGTCTATCCCCCACCACAAACTGTTACATATTAGCTTGTAGACGAGAGACTACAAGTGAGACACCAAACACAGGTTCTAGAAATAACATATCACATGATATACTGGACGGCCAAAAAAGTCATTCAAGATAGGAGAAGCATTGTGTGGTAGCACTTGGTAACCAATATCTAGAGCCAAGTTCACCATTCCACAAACTATAAACACTTAATTCAAGCAGAGGAGATTTACTTGAGGGGATCCCCCTCACAAGGCCTGAATTTTGTATTCAAGAGGCACGGCTTTTAATCACATCAAGACCTATCTCAGTCGGATCAGTTGCTTGCAACTCCACCTGGATTCCATCAAGCTCCCTCTTGAATCTGTCCTTTGAGCTAGCATAAATCATCTTGCTTCTGACCCTTGATGTATCAGGAGACCTTAAACAGCAGGAAAAACAATGTAAACGTACTACAAACTGCAAAACTACAACGTGATTTAAAATGGAAGGAGCTTTAAGTCTACCACGCAATGAAGAATATCCGACTTTTCTGGCAGTTTTCCGCGGTCACAAAGTCAAAATCATAGACAGCATAGCGACACTCATCAGCAGGAAGACTAGCAGCAAAGTCTTCATAGCTTTGCTCTGGGTCACCAAGCTTTTCCACAATAACTTCCTTTTGCTTCTCCTCGATTTTGAAAACAATGGAGCGGTAAGTCCTTTTTGCTTTCAGTTCCAAGAATCTTAACTTGCAGTCATCGTGCACAGCCATCCCAGAAGCTGCGTTGGCCTGTCACATGGAAAATAATCATAAGCAGAAGCCATGACCCCAAAGAACATCTCGACTTTATCCCTCCAGAGCCTGAAGAATGTAATAAAGCTACCTTGACGCAGAAATGGAGTCAGCATTATACTACAGGCAAACAAAACGCATGAAGAAATTATAATCCCTCCACATAATGGGTGACGCCAATAGCATGTTCACTAAGAAAAAGTAAAAATATCATGACACCCCCGCTCGCCGGGCTACCACACTGGTTCCCTGCCTGACATGAACTTCGGTGCCTTAACACAAACCGACCGATATAATTCTCTTTATAATAGAAAAGGTTTTGCTAAAGAAAAGCTGTCAAATTTCTTACAATCTGAAATCAGACAGGAGCCCAATGCCAGAATAGGGTTTCCTTCTATTTAATATAACACATCCTTATCTGTGAATGAAATGCATCAGATTAAAACAGAAAAACATAAAATCAACCTTCCTCGTGATTTCGTAGCAAGCATAGTCAAATGATCAGTACAGAAGCAAACTCAAATCTTTAGTTAAAAGGCACACCAAATATGCTTTTTTACACTTCATTGGAAAGAAAATCTTTTGCTGTTACTTGGGTCGTAGGAAGATGCCTAACAATTAATGGACGCTGCTGTATAGTTTCAATAGCATCTATCTTTGTGGCGCTAAAGAAAATTACTAAGAAAAGGCAACGAAACATATTTAGCTACTACTGAATCTAGGCTACATGCCTACATTAGTTCCTAGGCATCTTCTTACAAAGCAGTTAGCAGCCAAAAATTGTCAAAAAAATATTAAATGCATTAGCGACAGCACAATACCCTCTACCAACAAATAGAGACCCAAAACCAGATCTAGTACACACAGCCCAAAACGCGATAAATGGATAAACAGCTCAAGATCAAAGGAGAACTAGCTTGCGTGCTTAGATCCGACACCGGATCATCACGCACAAAAACCGAGGAAACAACAGAAATTTCAACGGTAATCGCAAAAGCCCTGATAAGATGGGCAAAAACTGCAGTACCATGAGAATTGAGAGGACTCACCATTTTCTTAGGGCAGGGTGGTTAGATCGCGATCAGACGAACAGAGATTTGAGGAGAGAATTTAGAGAGAGAGAGAGAGAGACTCCTCCTGAGGAAATGTAATGGTGCTTGTTTTTAATGAGGTGGATGTATGTCTGTGGGAGTATTTATACAATGCAGCTGGTCGTAGCTGATGGTAGCGTATACAAGTCGCGTGACGCCGCGTCGTCTGGTTGATACGGTAAATACATATCAGTAATGAATCAGTATGGGTTATGTGTTGTAACTGCCACGTGTCGTTCGTAAATTGGAGGGATGTTTTTAGTTATATCAATTATGATGAAATTCACTCTAAAATTACATTGATGGGAACCTAATAAGTAATAATCGGTATTATAAGGGCCTCAAAAATAGTATTGCATGAAAATAAAGATAAATACGTATAGAAGGAGAATTGATAGGTCCATTCCAAATTTGAACTATCTCATTCCAAATGACTTTAGCGGTACTTGCTAATGACACAAATTTAACCATCAACGACAAAAGTTGAGTGAGAAAACTTAAAGTTAGAGTGGATTATTGATTCCTGCGTATGAGTATGAGTGAATTTAAAGGCCTAAAGGATGTTACACTAAACACCGTCCACCTCGGTTGTTTTTTTTTATTTTTTAAATAGTGTAAAGAATGATCATTATAAATGTTAATTGGGACTCCAACATTATACATCAGAATTGACTATCTCAATGCTTTATATGCTTCGGAGGAGATAACCAATACAACCTCCTTACAAGGATAATTCAAGACTAATTATATAGTCAAAGCAGTACATAGTTTCAGAATAATGTAGTACAATCACTCCAAAGCAAACATTACTTTGATAAAATCAAAACTGCTTTGACAATTAATCTGAAATAAGAATAAAGAGAAACCTTATGGTCTCAAAAGTTGACCCCTAAATTAATAAATTCATAGTAGGGATATTATTTTGAATTAATTTATCATCATAGTGTAGAGTTATTTCAAATACTGTTGCTGCAGTGACTAGTTTACCTACAAACTTCTCTCTTCTTTTTCTTTTGGGAAGTATAAAGCTTCGGCTTGAGTGGCTCAGTCGGTAGATAATTTGTGGACCGTTGATGTTAGGCGTGGAGTCATTTATTTGATTTAAGATGAGAATGTGTCATAGCACTTTGGGTTGGGCCCACGAGAGATTCTCTCGTCCTTTTCCCCGCGTCAATCCAACGCTACCCCAAAAATGAATTTCTATCTGATCATCTTTGCAAGCCCATTAGGCATTAGCTCACGTATTGTAATTGTAATAATTGTAATGTACGAAACACTCGACAGGGATCGTACACAATTACCTGCATAATAATTAGCTTCGTGAGAGTTGGTGAAATGCAGCAACACATTCTTGCCATTAATTCGTTCGCTCTCATTCTTCTACTAGTTCCGATCACGTACATTACATATAAAAATAACAACTGTTAAAATATTAATTTTAAAATTTTGTATTTTAATGTCATAATAACAATAATAAAATTTATACTAACAAAAATAAATTTAAAAATATTGGGCTAATTACACCTATGTCCCTGAGGTTTAGGGGTAATTACACTCGAGAATACAAAGTTTCAAAATGTAACACTTATGTCCGTTGACAAACGGAACCCTAAAAATTCTAACGGTTTTAACAAAATGACTTTATTACCCATGACTTTAAAATAAATTACCCAATTAATTTACTGATTATTCTTCCTCTCCCCACACCCAGCACCCACACACACACACCCCCCGCGCCCCCACCCCCCCGCCCCCAACCCCATTTCTGTCACTTCTGCATGAACGGAACGGGGTCAAGGACAACCCCCAATCGCCATACCCCTGCTGCGGGGGAGAAGAGAAGAGATGGAGGGGAAGAGCGACGGCGACGTCGTCGGTGGTGGATCTGCTTTGTTCAGCGAATAACAGAAGGGACTGCCGGAGGAGAAGGGGGCTGCCGGGGTGAGGGAAGGGGCTGTCGGCGGGGAAGGGACTGCCGGCGGGAAGGGAAGAGGTTGTCGGGGTGAGGGAAGGGGCTGTCGACGGCGAACGGGACTGCCGGCGGGGAGTGAAGAGGTTGCCGGGGTGAGGGAAGAGGCTGTCGGCGGGGAAGGGGACTGCCGGCGGGGAGGGAAGGGGCTGTCGGCGGGGAGGGAAGGGGACTGCCAGCGGGGAGGGAAGGGGCTGCCGGCAGGGAGAGAAGGGGCTGCTGGGGTGAGGGAAGGGGCTACCGGCAGGGAAGGGGACTGCCGGCGGGGAGGGAAGGGGCTGCCGGGGGTGAGGGATTGGACCTAATTTGGAAATTAGGGTTTCGGGAAAACCCTAATTTGAAATTAGGGTTTCGGGAAAACCCTAATTTGCAAATTAGGGTTTCAACAAAACCCTAATTTTGGGTTTTAAAACCCTAATCTTTAATTAAGGCTTGAATTCTTAATTTAAAAAGGGGTAGTATCGTCATTTTAAAAATATGTATTGATGACATCAGCAAAAAAATACACTTTTTGGACGGAACCCTAACGGATGGACACGGCAGATACATTTGAAACACGTTTGGTCACGGAATGTTACATTTTGAAACTTTGTGTCCTTAACTGTAATTACCCCCAAACCTCAGGGACATAGGTGTAATTAGCCCAAAAATATTTTCACCTTTTCGTATGAGTTTTTCTATTAATTTTTGTCGTTGAAAATGAACATGAGTAATAATTGGTAGCTTTTAGTAACAAACGAAGATAAAAAAAATACTATATGAAATTATTGGAATAGTATGTCCCAAATAAAAGCAGTAATAATGATTATACTACTAATAATAATGCATGTGTTGAGATTTGTATTATTCAATGTTACCAAAAAAAATATACATATATAATAAATGATTAACAATAAAATGGGTGAGTAAAACTGCATATATAAACTTGTAGTGAAATAAAAGGAGGGAGATTATATTAGTTAATGAGAAAAGCTGATAGAGAATACTTGGGCTTCTTCACACAATAGAAAAGATTGAAGCATATATAAATAATTGATTTTTAAAAATCTAAAGAATTAATAGAATTGCAAGATATAAATAATATTTTTAAGTGGGATATGTTGGCATTGAAGAGAGAGAAATGTAAATAGACTCTATCGAGTTGGTTGAATTTCAAATAGCAATTCAATTAAAGCTTTAATCTTAAGAAAAGATTAAAGCATATATAAATAATTGATTTTTAAAAAATCTTAAGAATTAATAGAATTGCAAGATATAAATAATATTTTTAAGTGGGATATGTTGGCATTGAAGAGAGAGAAATGTAAATAGAATCTATCTAGTTGGTTGAATTTCAAATAGCAAAAAGGAATTCAAATCAAATTGAATAAGACGGAGAGAGAGACGAAAAGGGAATCTGAATATTATTACAAAGATGGGTAAATTTAAAATACTTTTAAAAAGTCAAAATAAGAAAGTTCACGTAACGAGCTAAGAGAGTGTCCATGTAGGCAAGACGTGGTCACTTTCTCTCAACTTGTGCGCGTGTGCACGTGCTCGTGTGCGTGTGTGATAAGTGGTGGATGTTTTAGGTGGCAGTTCGAAGATTGTGGTAGCCCGGTGGAATGTAGCCTATGAATTTCGTTAAAAAGGTCCCGATTTTACCTAGAGGCTACATTTCCACCGGGCTACCACAATCTTCACGGCTGCCACCTAAAAAATATCCATTATTTACCATCAAATTGCTAACCATGTCAACTCTAACATGACTCGATGTTGGTGGATAAAACTTGATGGCGACGTATATTTGGCTCGACAAATATAACCGCAACCGTGACATGGATGAAAGGGGTCATAAATGTTATATAGGTGGGTTACTTGTTATTTGTATGTAAATATGAGAAGTTGTGTAGAATTAGGACGAATTTTGGAAGGACATACTCTTTTATATTTAGGGAAAAAAAAGCAAAAAATTAAGAAGCAATGAGGTAGATGTGAAATTTTGGTTCGAAGTTGACAAATAATAGGAAACTATTTTGCAATTTTTTTCTAATTCTTCTTTTTCTATTTTTTTTTCTTTTTTTGTTAACTCGTTGATCATTCACAGATCTGCCCCACCATGCAATTGCCTCATTTCCGGCCAACCACCAAACCACCCACCAGCCATGTGATTACATACCAACGCTACCATAGAAACCCACCACTATCAGCTCTTTCTCTTGCCGCTGAATCACAGAATCGACCAATATCACCTACTCCTAATCTCCGGCCAACCTCCCTTATTAGTGACGCACCTTCCTCATCATCACAAACCACAACCGCCACACACAAATTCACATTGCCGACGGTCTCACAAACCACTAATGCATCATCACAGACCACACCCTTCACTAACAAAATCACAAACCACTGCCACCATTACATCGCACAAACCCATCAAAGCCCATTTTTAGAGATTCAAAAATTTTAAAAATGGTTCATTAATTATAAGTGGATTTGTTGATTGAGAATATTTAGATTTTAATCATCACATTTCTCAAATTGGGGATCTTCAAAAATCTTCTAAATTTGTTTAAGAGAATCTATAAAGACAACGATGATAGAAATGCTAGAGTTGAGGACGACCATAACGATGGCGGTGACAGAGTTAAAAGTAGTAGCTTTTTAAATTTACTGGTGGAAGGGACTTCATGTTGGTTATTATTGATGGTGTCATTGATCTCGAGTGATGGAGGTGAATGGTTGACATTGGCGATGTGGTGGTTTTGTTAATGGTCTGTGGTAATGGTAGATGGTGTGTCGCCGGTGAAGGAGTATGATCATTGGGAGGTGGGTATGGCTATTTATGTGATGTGGTAGGAGGAGATAAAGCCGGCAATGGTAGGTTTCGTTATGGTTGTAGTTGTTTGTGATGGTAAGGCCAGCAAAAAACGTAGGTGACAACAATTACAAAGGACGGCTAACGGAGCAAATAAAAACGGCCTAATCTGATGTCGCAGGGGAAAATGTTTTGGTAGTGGTGGATCTAAACCAGTGGTTGCTTGTGATGGTGGGGGGCGGTGGTTCGCCGATGCAGAGGCTGGCTGGCAGACGGTGGCTGGCAACTGGGTGGTATGGGCATATCAGAGAGAGAGTTACAGGGAGAGAGAAAAATAGAAAAAATAAATTTAATAAATACACACACACACACAAAAGTATAGAGCACATACGTTGCATGTTAATATAGTCAAGAGTAATGTTTGAAGTTATATTATTATTTTTTGAAATCAAAATAAAGTAATTCAATAATGTTCTTATTTCTTTTGTAACTTGTTTTAGAAGAAATGTATATTTGATGTTCGCAATTGTAATCAGTTCAATGTTTAAAAATATTCTTTGTAGGCTTCTGGATTGAAGAAATGTTCGATAGTATTACTGAAAATAAAGCAAATGGAGAAATTAAAAGAATGAATCTAGGTTTTTATTTTTGTAATATGTTAAATTGGTTTATGGTTAAGATTTATAATTTTCATGACCAGGTACTTTGCATTTCATCAATAAGAAATGCAAAACACCCGGTCTTCAACTATAATAACCTAACATATTTTCGGTTCAAATTGACACCATATTTAAGCTTTGTTTTTTTTATGCATATTTAACCTTTTTCATTTTTTTCTGTTTTTGTTTTTCTAACTATTTTTTGTTTCTTAATTTATTTTTCACGTATTTCAGTTTTTCAATTGTTTAATTGTTTGATAAACTAAAAATGCAAGAGAATAATATCACACTTCGCATTAACTAGTTCAATACCTAATGTTTATTTCATTTTAACCAAACTAAAAAGAGAATAATAAAGAAATTTCTTTGTTCTATTTTTATTTCTCATCACACTTTTTACTTTCCAATGTATAGAATAGATTCATTACCCAATGTTCTTTGAATTTCATTAAAATTTACAAAGGAGTAATAAAAGAAGGATAAAAATATAATTAGCGTATTTAACAGAGGACATAATCGTCCAAAAATAATTTACAACATTCATATATATATATATATATATATATATATATATATATATATATTGCAACCACACATTTTGTTTCCAATGTGTAAAAGTAGTATCAGATTAAATTTATGACCCAATGGTCATTAAACGCATTACTAAAAAAACTAATTAGGAAAGAGTAGGATTGTCACTGGAATAATTAACGGAGGACAAAACCAAAAATGATTACAAAATTAATAATTAATGATAATATTTACGAAATGATAGGATTATATTGGAGTAATTAACAAAGGGCAAAGACGGAATAAAATGATTTACAAAATTCATACTTTTATAAATAGTATATACATACATACATACATACATGTTATGTTTAAGGTGTTGGTAGGCATCGAGATATAGAGAGAGTGTAGTTGTGTTGGAAGCCATCATGATTGACAATAATATGTAATACTACGAAATTTATTTTCTTTTTTTTTGTTGGATTCCACTGGTATGAATTCTACCGTGATTTTCTATTTTTTTGGGTACAAAGATAAAGGACATTTTTTGTATTTTGAATGCATATAAGTGGCACATGACAACTATTTTCTATCTGTTTAACAATTCATTAACAGAGGCGTTATAGTGTCCGAGTTTATGAGCTGAACACGTATACCCGTCGGCTTAAATAGTTAAGAGATTGAGTCGTCACAAATCATTGCTTGATGGGAAGATCCTAAATTTTACCCTTTATTCAAAGAATTAATGCATTATAACGATCTCTATGTGGAGGTATGTGTTGTCTCGTAGGCGTCGAACTGATTCATGAAAAGTGAAACAGGGAATGCAATCACACGATACTAAAGATCTGTTTGAAATCGCTTACGGTTTTGGTTTTCTGTTTCTAAAAAAATATAATCAGTTTAGTTTTTATTTTTTACAAAAATAAATGGGTGTTTAATTACCCAATTTTTATTTTGAGTTTTTTCTTTGAATGTTTAATTATCCAGTTTTTATTTTGAGTTTTTTCTTTGATGGCGGTGGTGGGGGCCGTGGCGATGGCTGACAGGCGGCGGGGGCTGACTGCGGTGGCGGGCAAGCTGCCGGGGCTGGTGGAGGCGGGCGGTCGGGAGGTGGTGGTCTCAAAACAAAATTCCAAAATTAGAGTTTTCAAAAACAGCCTTATTTTCAAAACTGAAGAAAAGAAAACGAAAAATTATGTGCGAAATACGTTTTCTTTCTTCGATTTAAAAATACAAATCAACCAATTTTCAAACGGTCGCTAAGACTTACGAGGTGCACTACGTCCCAGCAGTACGACCACAGTGTTTGTGGCCTAAGGGACGGTCTGGTTTGCAGGTAATCCAGATTTTTGAAAGATTAGGTTACACTCACAACAGTTTAACTGATAAAGTATCTTGGAGTCACATGGCCTTTAAACTCAAAGTTTTAAGCTACTCTATTGGGCAGAATATAGGTTCGAGATGGCTTTTCAGCTTGAGAGTTACGAAAGTCATACTTGACCACAATTTGATCTCGGCTTGCATCTACTATTTGTTAGCCTCGGTTTTAAGTTTGCTTGTTTTCATGATCAAAAATGTTTCTCGAAAAAGCTAATTTTGTGAGTCAAGAATTAATTTAGCCTCACTTTCCAAGGTTACTTAAATTGAGTCAAGATTATACTCAAACAAAGTGAGGCTAAATTAACACATTTTTCTCACTAACATAAATGTTCGTTGTTTACCAAAAGAATACAGGGATAGATACAAAAACCGCCTCATAGACACCCTATTTTTTTTTTGTAGTTGGTCTTTATCTTTGTTTAAGTTTTTTTCTTATTATTATCATTATTATTGGTCTAATCCTAGTAATAATTAAGTCCAACCCAATTAGATTTCATTCCAGTTAAAGGCCACTCCGGTTAGTAGCCCAGTCTAGCTAGTTAGATTTAATCGCGTTTAAAGTCTAGATAGGATGTGAAGATGTCTTGTTTTTTAAAGGATTTGGGGTGGATTCCCTAAATCTAGATTATCTGTATGAGTTTACTAGGTATTTTACCTGAATTCGGGTACTTATCTCCTTGGATTTGGTTTAAAATCGTACCAAATAAGGGATAAAACTGGCTACTTTTTGAACTTAACGGCCGGTGAGCTTTTAATCCGGTCGGTAAAGATTTTGATCCTAAAACAAGTCGGTAAGGTGAAATTTTGGACTTTTTACCTCATTTCAGTCGATTGTTTTTTTTTTTTGAAAAGGATATGCACGACCAGAGGGGTCCGTTATATCATTTTCACTGCCCCAAGCCTCTATAAAAATGTTACCAAGTAGTAGAATGAGGAACTCAGAAGGAAGGAATTAGAGGGAGAAAACTCTGTAAAAATTCTATAAGGAAGAAAAATACTTTTTTATTCATTATCCAAAGCCCGTTCCTATTACATCGTGGGGTCATCTCAACCACATCGGACGCTTAAGGCAAGCCAAATTGGGAGACATTCTTCATCCATTTCTAGGTTTTATAGTCCATTCACACTTTTAGGTTTTATGAATCTATATATATATATATATATATATATATGTGTGTGTGTGTGTGTGTGTGTGTGTGTGTGTGTGTGTGAGCTGATCCGTTGATAGCGCTAGCAAAATAGGAGATTTTGCTAACGCTATCGGGCCGTCCACCCCAGATTTTTTTTTCCAAAAGGTGTCAGTCGTTCGCTACATAGTGTAGCAAATGAGATTTTTTACGAAATTGCCCCCCTCCTCTGTCCGCTGCTCTATACGGCGGAGAACTTGTCCTGACATGTGCCAGTCAAAAAGTTACTTTTTGACTGCCTGCCACACGTCAAGTCATCCACATCCCCTCTGACAGTTGTTACATCCCCTAACAGTTGTCACACCCCCTAACAGTTGTCACATTAGTCCTGTCGCCCCACGATCATCATCCCGCCGTCTGCGACACTGTGTAGCGGACATGCATTAAATATGTACAAAATAAATACCGTACGTTATATTGTGTAGCGGACGGTTTTATTGTCCGCTACTCTATGTCGCGGACGGTCCTTACTGTCCGCTACTTGTGTTGCAGACGATACATATAAATAAACATAAACCTAACTTTGATACTCTTATTTATTCTTTCTTCTCACAAATTTTTTTAGCGGCGTTGGCAAGAAGATCTGCGCAATTTCTTCTCAAGAAATCCTTTAATTGTCTCATCAATCGCGTAAGTTCACAAACCATTCTCTTATTTGTTCATAATCTAGAGTTGTTATGAGTATTGCGGCTTATGGATGGTTTTGAATATGTATTGAGCATGTGCTAGCGTTCGTCAATATATATATATATATATATATATATATATATATATATATATATATATATATATACATACACGGAATCGGATTTTGAGCGCGCACACACACACACACACACACACACACACACATATATATATATATATATATATATATATATATATATATATATATATATATATATATATATATATATATGGGAGCTGATCCGTTGATAGCGTTAGCAAAATAGGCAAAGTTGCTAGCGCGATCTGACCGTCCACGCACGATATGTGGACAGTCCAGATCTTTTTTTACGTTTTTTTTAAGTCCGTCCGCTACATAATGTAGCGGACACTTTTATGACAAAAATACCCTCCGAGTCTGTCCGCTACATTATGTAGCGGACTAATTTTTGGACCTTCTGTCATTAATGTTTTGACTTTTTGACATTTTTTTCTCTTTCTGTAATTAATGTTCTGACTTTTTTCTCTCTCCTCAATTTTTGATTATATCTGTCCGCTACATAATGTAGCGGACAAAACAATTATGAAAAGAGAACTCTTCTCTAGAAAAAGACAATTGTGTGTCAGATCTAAAAAAAAGAGACAACCCATTTTCTCTCTCTTCCTCATCTCTCATCCTTTCCATCTTCTCCCTCTCCTCCGTACCCATTTTCTAAAGATGGTAGACCTGGAAATGAGCTCTCTTCTTCCTCTCTCTCTCTCCCCCTACAGAAGATATTTGCAGCCATAGCAATGGAAATTGCTCTTCTCAGGTTCTACAAATTGTGGGGATTTGATGAAGAGGCGATTTCTTGGCTCACCCATTTCACCTGAACCAGTATTCTTTCCTCTCAAACAAGGGAAAGTCCCCACCACCATGGCTGCTTGCGTTCAAGCTTCAAGAATAGACACTTGTGACCCAAAGAGATTCGAGCTTGAAGACCATGTTTACGTAAAATACTGCCGAATGAAACTGAGAAGGGAGAGAAACTGAGAAGAGTACTGCCTTATTTGTCCACTACATAATGTAGCAGACTATTGATGGCTGATGTACAATTTTAATGCACGGCTCAAAGGGTTTTCAGTTATAGTTGTGGATTACATTGTCATTCAATCGTTTAGATGACATTACTGCTTTTTTGATTCACACTTGTTCCCTAAAAGGGTCCCCAACAAATCTTCGTACAATTTTTCTAACTGTAACCAGCCAACCAATCTCCATTATGGCTTCAAGGGTGCCATCTTGATGCCATCCATATCACTTCCACACCCCAAACTCCCCCTACAAGTGTACTCAAAGTTGGGCCTTTTGCGTTTTAGCCTTCAAGCAAAGTTCCATGCCTTCATTGAGATTCTGAGAAGAGCAATTCCCTTTGTTATCGCCGTAAATATCTCATGCAAGGGAGAGAGAGAAAATAGAGAAGAAGAGAGGAGGGGGATGAGAGAGAAAACAAAAAGTGATAAGAGAAAATAGAGAGAAAGAGAAAAAGTCAGACTACATTAATGAGAGAAGGGAGAGAGAAAGAGAATATACAGCCTTATTTGTCTGCTACATAATGTAGCGGACGAGCACTGCATTGTTCGCTACATTATGTAGCGGACAAATATAATAGGAAATTGAGGAGAGAGAGAGAGAAGTCAGAACATTAATGACAGAAAGAGAAAAAAGGTACAAAAATTAGTCCGCTACATAATGTAGCGGACGGACTCGGAAGGAATTTTTGTCATAAAAGTGTCCGCTACATTATGTAGTGGACGGACTTAAAAAAAACGTAAAAAAAAGATCTTGACAGTCCACAGATCGTGCGTGGACGGTCAGATCGCGCTAGCAACTTTGCCTATTTTGCTAACGCTATCAACGGATCAGCTCCATATATATATATATATATATATATATATATATATATATATATATATATATATATATATATATATCATGTGAACTTATGTGAGCACATGCTAGCGTTGTATGTATTATACATGTACTAGCGTTGTATGTTTGAGAGCGTTTGATAAAAGCTTCCAACCTTGCCTTTTTTCATAATTTCAGTTGCAAAAAATGGATTTTAACCATGGACCAGAAGATCCCTCCATATTATACGACCAAGCAAACCATGTCAGTACGCTCTTATGGGATGATGGGGTAAGATACTTATTTTATCAAATTTCTTATTCTTACGAACATTGTATACCGTTTGTTTTGGTTAAATTGTATTTATTTATTCATAGGAAAGAACACTTCTCAACACAGTAGAAGTATTGATAATTTCAAAGCCTGGAAATTGAACAAATACAAGAAAAGGTTACTGCGTGGGATTGGGTTTGAGATTTTCACGCATGGGCAGATCTTTCAACACCTTGACCGACACTTCATAGGTGCCACTGTTAAAAGGTGGAGAAGTGAAATGAATATGTTTTACTTTCCTCTCGGAGAGATGACAATTACCCTAGAAGATGTAGGGTTCATCTTAGGGTTATCGGTGACGGGGCGGCCAGTAATTACTCCTCCGTCGGAAGCAACGAATAAGAGAACCTCTAGAGATTTCTTCACTTTGATACCTGAGGATCAATTTAGCACTGGTGGTATCAAGTTGAAGTGGCTGGTAGAGAGACCTACAAGGTTTTGCCGAAAAACTACACAGGCGAGATGCTTGTGCTGTACACACAGGCCTTCCTCTTGTGGGTGATGGGGGCAATTTTATTCCCAACGACATCGAAGAACACAGTCAGCGTGAAATATTTACCGTTGTTGGGTAACCTGCGAGAGGTTGGGGATTATGCCTAGGGTGTAGTAACTCTTGCGTACCTGTACCGAGCATTGCACAAGGCAACGAGGCCCGAATCCAAAGCTATATGTGCATGTCTCTCGCTGTTGCATGTATATCATATAAATCTTGATTACATGTTCGATTTTTTTTGGTTGAATGGACAATAAATTTTGACGATACTTTATATAATTTATCTTTGCTCTCAGGTGTGGTCTTATGAACACCTTGCTACTGGCGCACCCAGGCATAGGGACGGAACCGATAATGTGTGGCCCTGGTTGTGCGCT
This sequence comes from Escallonia herrerae, assembly GCA_033070095.1. Lineage (NCBI taxonomy): Eukaryota > Viridiplantae > Streptophyta > Magnoliopsida > Escalloniales > Escalloniaceae > Escallonia > Escallonia herrerae. The sequence continues at coordinate 89,371 of JAVXUP010000296.1, read as the reverse complement.
TGGGAGTACAGCCGAAAGGACAGCCACTACCCGAGGAGAGACAATCCCCATCACAACATTACGTACTATCGGGGGGAGCTCGACTCACTATCTCCAGGCTAGATGCGTTGGGCACCGTACAAACGTTTGGTGCAACGGGTGGGAGAGTCGTTCGTCTTCACACTCTTCGGGTTACAATGCACACCCCTGATCCACTTCGAGGTCGCAGAGTGGCAGTTGCCAGATCGCGCTATGCACCATTTTGACTGCCTGCAGGGGTTGCCAGTCGATGCCTCGGACATAAGGGTTAACAAAACCCACCGGGTGTTGGACGGTTTGGCAAGGCGAATGCACACTACTTGTGCGCACGCGAAATTGAGATTTGGAATTCCTTGCAGGTCAGGCTGACGGCCATTGTGTTGGAGCCTGACCCCGGAATCAGCATCAAATAGTACAATGAATGGTACTAATGCATCACCCGGAGGAGAGTAGCCTCAGTAAGGTTTGAACACGGAGAGAAGTACCACCCTAGGGGTCAGATCGATGAGCATATGGCATACGATCTGGTAAGTTTCCCAACAAGTTTTTTTAATTGAATTTAATGACTCTAAGTGTATGTATGAAGTTACTTACTTATTATCTCTTTGGATGTATGTTAATGCCTCGTTCGCCTTTTTCCAGAAGTTGAGTGAGAGGAAGGATCTGGTGGATGCAATGGGCAAGGAACTTCGCTAATAGGCTGAAGCATTGGAGTTTGGCTGCGGGAATTTTTTGTTCCAAGCATCAGGACAACCTTCGGGCGTCTGCTCGGGAATGGTTATCCAGGGTGGATCCCCCTTATATGAGCGAGGGATACGATGATCCCTCGGGACAGACTTCGGGGGTGAGCCAGGGATACGGTGGTCCCTCTGTACTGGGAATGGGTGGTGATTGGGGATTGCCAAGCACCATGGGACATGCTCAAGCACCGTGGAAAGAGTACAGTGCGCCCTCGTTCTCTTTGCTTACGGACTCGAACCCCAACCCCTCTCTCAGAGTCAAGTCATGCAGGACTGGGGTTTCAGAAACATCAGTCTATCTGAGACACTGCCTATTGTCTAGTGGGCGGGACCATCTGTTGCCCCCGGAGGGCAATATCTCCCTGTCGACCCCCCCGAAAGAGGTCAATATCCCCCCGTCGACCCCCCGAGAGCAATATTGCAAAGGGCATCCATTAAAGCCCCTAAAGCCGCATAAACGCCAACTAATCCTAAAGCGTTACTTTAGCGGGCCCCCCAAGACAAAGTGTCGTATAGTGTGGATCTCCCGAATTTAATGGATTACTATTGCTCGTGGGGAAAAATGGCCTTGCTGGCTTCGGGGGATTGGTTAGACAGTGGTGTCATCTCGAACTGCGTAGAGATTCTGAAGCAAAGGGGTCGGGAGCGGCTGGACGAGTATCCACACGTTTTTATGGTGAATGCTTTTTTTATAGCCTCCTAGTGTCTGAATGGCGTGAGTGATTCGAGCTAAGGGGAAAGAAATAGTTGAGCCAGAGGAGGCCGTCCGCTAACCTACGAGCGTATCTTAGTAGGGATAGTCCAGTGAGCGCAAGGGTTGCCGCGTGTTTCTAATCCCATTTTTAGGGGAAAGCCACTGGTACTTAGTTTGCTATGAACCAACACAGAAGATCGTATCAGTCATCGATAGTGTCCACGACGATACCGTCCACATTCCTGTGTTGCGGATGTACAAAGCCTAGTTGGATGCTATGGTAATCTTCTGATTGTTGTTTAATTCTTAATGTAACTTGCCAATTGTAAATGTTAACTCGTGTCTTACACCGTTTTCTATTTCTCGTATAATCTATTTTGTGCCATGGTCCACTCTATCCATGATGTAAGAGTACCGGCGCGGCAAAAGCTCCAATTCTGATTGAAGCAGAGGAGGCCCAAGCAACGTAATACTTCGGACTGCGGCGTCTTCGTCTGCATGTACATGGATTACATTTGTTGGTCTGAGAGCCTCAAGGCGGCCGTCTGGAGTCAAGAATGCATGAAAGGCTTTAGATATATGATAGCTTGGCAAATTATGCAAGGCCAGCCTAGAACGGTTAGGTTTATTGAAAATCCTTCTAAGAATTCGGCTGAAGATGAGGACCCCAGTTGACATTGTAACATTCGAATCAATTTTTTAATAAATCTTGATTATCCAGATGAAAGCTGTCATTGATTTGATTGGTTTGATTTGATTTGTGTTGAGATCAGTTGATTTGTGTTGAAGATGATTGATTTAACTGATTTTTGTGGTTGAAATCAGTTGACATTTGATTTGTGTTTGATTTGATTAGATTTTCTTTGAGATAGTATTGTTTGTGTGGTTTTTTTGCTCTCATTGAGACTGATTGAATGGTGGGAAGTAAAATGGGGGCAAGTCTTGTAAACCTTACAGATGCACCGTTCGCTACACAGTGTAACGGATGGGTAGAAAACAAAATTTTTTCTAAGTGTTGGAGTCTACGGATTCTGCTGCGACATCCGCTACTTAGTGAAACGGACAGTCTAAAACACCCAAAACTTATTCTAAGTATTGAAGTGTTAAGTGTCTGCTGCGCCGTCCGCTACATAGTATAGCGGACGATCTAAACACCAAAAAATAATCTAAGTGTTGAAGTGTTAGGGCACTACGGGCACTAAAATACCAAAAATATTCTAAGTGTTGAAGTCTAATGTTTCTGCTGCGTCGTCCGCTATATAGTGTAGCGGACAACATAAACACCCAAAAATATTCTAAGTGTTGAGGTGGTTGGATTCTGCTGCGCCGTCCGCTACATAGTGTAGCGGACGGTCTAAACACTATAAAATATTTTAAATCTCAGGGCACTACCGGTTACTAAAACACCAAAAATATTCTAAGTGTTGAAATCTAATGTTTCTGCTGCATTGTCCGCTACATAGTGCAGCGGACAGCATTAACACCCTAAAATATTTTAAATCTCAGGGCACTACCGGTACTAAAACACCAAAAATATTCTAAGTGTTGAAGTCTAATGTTTCTGCTGCATTGTCCGCTACATAGTGCAGCGGACAACATTAACACCCATAAATATTTCAAGTGTTGAGGTGTTAGGATTCTGCTGCGCCGTCCGCTACATAGTGTAGCGGACGGTCTAAACACCATAAAATATTCTTAGTCTTAGGGCACTACGGGCACTAAAACACCAAAAATATTCTAAGTCTTGAAGTCTAATGTTTCTGTTGTGTCGTCCGCTACATAGTGCAGCGGACAGCATAAACACCCAAAAATATTCTAAGTGTTGAGGTGATTGGATTCTGCTGCGACGTCCACTACATTGTGTAGCGGACGATCTAAACACCATAAAATATTCAATCTTAGGGCACTACGGGCACTAAAACACCAAAAATATTCTAAGTGTTGAAGTCTAACGTTTCTGCTGCACCGTCCGCTACATAGTGTAGCGGACAGCATAAACACCCAAAAATATTCGAAGTGTTAAGGTGATTGGATTATGCTGCGCCGTCCGCTAAACTATGTAGCGGACAGTCTGAACACCATAAAAAAAATTAAGTGTTGGAGTCTAGAGACTCTGCTCCACCGTCCGCTACACAGTGTAGCGTACGGTCTAAACACCATAAAAAAATTTAAGTGTTGGAGTCTAGAGACTCTGCTCCACCGTCCGTTACACAGTATAGCGGACTGGGAGAAAAAAAATTTCTAAATGATGGAGTTTAGAGATTCTACTGCGCCGTCTGCTATACAGTATAGCGGACAGGGAGAAAACAATTTTTTTTTAAAATGTTGGAGTTTAGAGATTCTGCTCCACCGTCCGCTACACAGTATAGCGGATAGGGAGAAAACAAAAAAAATTCTAAGTGTTGGAGTCTAGAGACTCTGCTCCACCGTCCGTTTCACAGTATAGCGGACTGGAAGAAAACATAAAAAAATTCTAAGTGATGGAATTTGGAGATTCTGCTGCGCCGTCCGCTACACAATATAGCGGATAGGGAGAAAACAATTATTTTTTCAAGTGTTGGAGTTTAGAGATTCTGCTGCATCATCCGCTACACAGTATAGCGGACAGGGAGAGAACAAATTTTTTTTAAGTGTTGGAGTTTAGAGATTCTGCTACGCCGTCCGCTACACAGTATAGCGGATAGGAAGAGAACAAAAAAAATTTCTAAGTGTTGGAGTTTGGAGATTCTACTGCACCGTTCGCTACACAGTATAGCGGACAGGGAGAAAACAATTTTTTTTAAATGTTGGAGTTTATAGATTCTGCTGCACTGTCCCCTACACAGTATGGCGGACAATGCTAACTCTATTCTTCATAATTAATTTTTTTTTATTATGAAATTAGCGACGGAATAAATGTTTTAGCGACGGAATTAACAACCTCAATATCTCAAATGCACAATTAACAATCATCAATTAACAACCTAAACTCAACAATCAATAATCACAATTCTCTAATGCAAGATTAAGAACCTAAAATTATCAAACAAATAATGTTCAAATTACACAAAATTAACGCTTAGAGTTCAACATTGGGGGAAAGCTTTTTCACAAGTGCTTTGGTCAAACACCATCACTTGAAAACGCATATGCCCCATGTGTTCAAATATTACAAAGTCTCTTAGATGGAGGTCATGTTGCTGCACAAATTCCTTCCAACCCTCTTCGAAACAAATATGCTCTTGGCCACGCTTCTTCTTGATTTTAAACAAACCATGACCCCTTGCGGCTGGTTAAAGTTGCTTCGAAACAAAGTGTGGTAAGCAATCTGCAAAAGGCTACCGGTATGGCCTAACATATTCATAATAAAGTAAGACATGTACATTTTTAACCAAAGATAAAACTTTTAACACACGAAAACACAGAGAAAGAAGGATGGCCTACAAGTTCTGTATGAAAACCAGGCATCATGACCTTGAAGAAGTGTTTGTCGACTGAAACATCCATGTTCACCGAAGTAGAAGCCACCAGGACGGATCTGTCGCCGGAGGTGGCGCCGCGTCGGGGGGAGGACGGTGGTGTCGCCGGAGATGTGCGTCGCCATAGAGGGGGTCACGGGTGGGTGAGATGTTCGAGACAGATACAGAAACGAGAGAAAGAAGAATGGCCGATCTGATTATAACTGAGGAGTTTTAGCGAGGTGTTAGAATTTCAAAATGTGTAGAGACGTCCGCTACATTGTCTAGCGGACACAAAGAACACCAAAAGTTTCCACTGTCTGCTGCACTGTATAGCGGACATGAAGAAACTTTGTTCACTAGACTATGTAGCGGATGTGGCAAATAAAAAAAAACTTAAACTTAGAATTGATGGCACTCATATGTCCATCAGAAATAAAATTCCAGTCTTCGGTCAAAAGATTATTAGAAAACAATTACAAAAAATTATTACAAATGTAAAAAATTACAAAAAATTAAAGGTCCACTGCATCTTCTTCTTCCTCATCTTCGGCATCATCTTCTTCCTCGTTTTGCAAACCCCCTGGACTTATCTCCAGTGCCTTGTAATGGTTTTTCTTGTCATGGTTGGTCATTTTGTTGCACAATGCACACCTTCTCAGCTTTTTAGGTTGAGTTGTCTATTCAATAGAGCTCTTCATCCGCGTAGATCTCTTGCGGCCTTTCGTTTGCGATATAATTGGATCCAAAGGCCGGATATCATTGTCGTCTTCCTCCCCCGGCTCATCATCTTCTGATCCCGTTGTAGGCTCGGTGTCAGCCGCATTGCTAGCTGAAGCTGCTTCAAACTGGTCGACGATGGGCTCTTGCTGCTGAGCTACCTCGAGGAGATGTTTATATCCGATCATTGTAGCAGCACCCTTTATGGACAAACGGGTAAACATTGTCACCAGATGATTGTACCGCAACGTCTCTGATTCTTCAAAGTCAGTATACGGATGCTCTGAAAAGGTAATGGTACCACACAACCTGTTTGCACCTTTCGTCCACCGTATTTATCGGGGATTGTCCTGATATTCTTCTGGGTGAAAAACCGCAGAATGTGTCTACACAGGATTCCATGGAACTCAAACTTCTTGCAAACACATGTCACCGAATCCGTCAATGTGTCGTGTCTCACCATACATTATGTGCAGCTTCTCAGGGACGAGGTCATTCACGAGCGAATAAACCTTGTACTCACGCGTAGAATTTTCTGCCACCTTGTTTATACTGTATCATCCCGATTTTTGCAGCTCTACTTGGTATAGCAGGAAGATCTCCTTCGTATAGACTTTTGCACCATTCAGCTCCAACGGGGTCTCAAGCAACCTTCTCCTTTGTTTGTACGTGCTTGAAAAGTCTGCAGCCCTTTCTTTTACGAATAACGAAGCAATCACTTTTTGTGTAGATGTGACGAAACTCTTCAAATTTGTAGCTGTACCCACATAACTATCGAATGTGGCATTCATAGATTCACTCATGCACGTCATTTTCATGCCCGGTGAAAAATACCTCCTCGTGTAAACACCAATCCATTGCTCTTTGAGCTCGTACAAGTGCTGGAGCCACTCGTTGTCTTGCAATGAGTAATCCTCAACAAGCTTTTTCCACCTCTTCTCGAATTCCTCAATCGTTAACGACTCATTAACCCACTTTTCAAAGTCCTGTTTAAAGTCTGGATACTTTGCATACACGTGATGCAAACGTTCAGGGTATTTGTTGCTTATGTGCCAAGTGCACAAGTTGTGTCGAGTATCTGGGAAGACGGTAGCAATAGCCTTCTTCATTGCCAAATCTTGATCGGTGATGATAACTTTTCGGTGCTTTGTTGTTCATGGCTTCTAGCCACGCCTTAAATTCCCTAAAACCCAAACTGATAATATACTAATCAAAAGAACTCTCGCTCTCGTCTCTTAACAAGGCGAACCCAAACAGGATGGAGTGATAATGATGATTGACCCCTGTGAAAGGAGCGAATGGCATCGAGTACTTGTTGGTACGGTATGTGGTGTCGAAAGTCACGACATCCCCAAAATGCTTATAAGCTAGCCTCGAACGACCGTCGACCCAAAAAATTGTACTAACTCGATGCTCGTCGTCAAGTTTATAATCGAAGGTAAACTGTGGGTCCTCCATCTGCATCCGTTTCAATAGGCTCATTGTGGATTGAGCATCATTGAGGTCATACGCGGCTCGTCTATGGGTTCGGACCGCGTTACGAACGTCTGTCGTGTTAAAGTTTAAATTTTGAATTCCCCCAGCCTGTTCAGCAAGAACATTAATCATGTCGGTAGGTCCTAGTCGCGCATTGCTCATTGTGTGAATCAGGCTCCTTGCGACCTTACCCATCTTCTTGTGTTGATGCATCTGACTCACCTTAGAAGGGGTTACTAACGGGTGATTGTGTGCCAGTTCCAGGCTGGTAATAAGCCAATGATCTTGCTTGGGTTTATAGCTTACGAACATCTTGACCTTGCAATTTGTGCTTGCAAAGCAGTCCTGTCTTTTACGCCAATATCCTATTTCGTCATCACTGTCATCATTGCCTACGTGTGTCTCATTTTGCTGTGGGTTTCTGCCCCTATGACACTCGTATAAGCGAGAGCATATCTTTTTTGTTATGTTGCTTGTTCTTGTAGTCTTTATTCTAATGCCAAAACCAACCCTCAATGAATACGCTCGAAAATATTCTTCAGCTTCTTCCAATGTTTGAAACGTTTGTCCTAGATACGGATCACTAGCATCTATGGGGGTGTTGGAGCTCGACACGAATCAGACATTGTGAAACAAGACCTACGTAGAAATAGACTACACTTAACAATCAAATAACATTTCTAGCTAAAAATATTACCTCAAAATTACCTTGGCGAATTGACCAATTTTGGATGACAAATATACCATATACATAATCTCAAAAGTGTCTTCAATTTAACAATTATTAATTTATTGAGCATAACAAATTAAAATTATTAAGATAAATAGACAAATTCATGATGCCAAAATACAACAAACATACCTCAAAAAATTCGAATTTAAATAGGATAAATTTTTTGAAGTTAGCGAACCTAAAAAAAATATTTAAAGTTAACAAATTAATTTCTAAAACATCACAAAAAATCTATATTTTTTTTCCAAAAATAAAAAAATTATACTTTATCAGTCAATCCATAAAGAAAACTTCACCATTCACAAACTTACCTTACTTGAGTGAAGCTTGAAGCAAGTGTTACTCGAAACTTGAAGGGAGCTGAAAATGAAAGCAAGTGAGTCTAAAGGAGAAGAAAATTGTGCTGAAAGAGGTGAGAATATTTTGATGAATAGGCAATACTGTCTGCGATACTGTATAGCGAGCAACATTAAACGTACACAAATTAAACGTATAGAATTAAAGGTACAGAAAAAATTGGAAGTGTGTCAGTTGTGTCAGGCAATCCGCTACATAGTGTAGCGGATGACTTTTTGACTGGCACATATCTAGACAAAAAAGTTGTTTGCCATACAGAGCAACGGACGGAGGAGGGGGGTAATTTCGTAAAAAATTTCTGTCTGCTACACTACGTAGCATACGACTGACACCTTTTGAAAAAAAAAAGATCTGAACGGTCAGATCGTGCTAACAAAATCTTTTATTTTGCTAGCGTCAAAACTGAGAGAATGTAACGTTCTTTTTCCTACTTGACATGCCTCTCTTTATGCCATTTGGCATTCAACCAATCTTATAAATTTTACTTTTCTCTTTTCCACGCCAGCACGTCCCACTTAAAAATCAATCTCTTTGTCCATAATTTTTAAATTTATATATAATTTTAATCAATATTTTATTCAAATATTGAAACTTTCTAATATTTACATAACTCTAACATATTTTCACAATTTAACAAGATTAATCTCCTTGTTTTTTATATTATTATAAGTCATATAAAATATTTTTTACATATATGTCTGTATATACATAAAATTATCTCTCACATTATTTTTTTCTTATGTCGCATAGCTTTTTATACGGTTCTAGGTAAGTTTTATTAGTAAAAACCTCAATAAATGGGTTCTTAACATCATTATTAAAAATGGTAAAAAAACTCATAAAAAGGTAAAAAAAAACGTTATTTGTTATTTGTATTCGACATATAAATATAAACTTTTAATTAGTCGTTATTGGTCTCGTGTGTAATGCACGGGATTAATACTAGTTAATCTATGAATCTTGGATCATTTCCCCTTCCTCTAAATTTCTGTTGAGTAATAGTTCGAGTAAGTCTTGAATGAGCCCCTCGAAAGCGTGACCCGATTTCCGCTAAGAAAATATAAAAGTTAAAAATTATAGTCGTGATAGAGATAGAAGTCTATCAACCCTATAATTCTATCAGAGTCAGAATTCTAATCCATGCAAAATTCTAGGACAACTAAAAGTGTTAGTCAATTATACATAAGAACACTCAACAAAAAAAGTTGAGTCCATTTAGGTCTTTACAAATAAGAATCGGAATTTAGGTCACCTCTCATAGGGTCTAATCCATGCAATTCTAAGACAGCTAGAAGTATCAGTCAATTTGATTATAAGAACACTCAACTAAAAAAGTTGAGCCCACTTACGTCTGTAGAAATAAGAATCGGAATTTAGGTCACCTCTTATAGGGTCTGTCAGAATCATGTAGTTTTGATCCTGATTAATCCAACTGGGTACTTAGGCCACTCGACTCCCGATGTTGGGTTCAAACCATAAATTAATTTTAATTTACGTTTGTTATACATGTTTTATCGTCATTTAGTTTAAATCAAAAATCACAAAAAATGTAGTAGAGACCATTGAGGTACAACAGGGTGCCTAACACTTTCACGTTGTATAATTTAGTCCTCGAACTCTCAACTCTTGATCTTATATGACCTAATGCCTAAGTTGTTATATTGTTATATTTAGGGTCATAAAGGTTTTTCTTATTTTTTTGATTAATAAAATATTAATGCTAAAATAAGATGGCGACTCAATATTCTATTAGACCATTTCGGTATAGAAAATTTTCTGAAGGTAGTTCGCCACAGTGACAAATCCGTTGGAGACTAAATAAGAGGACTGGAGTTGAAGTATTTTTGTGATTTTTAGATTATATATCTTTTATTTATTTTTTTGTTGCATGGCGTGCATATTTCATTGACTTATTTTTTTATGACTCACGCACACGCACACAATTGTCCCGGCCCACCTCAAACGTTGAAACCCTCAAACTTCCTAGTTACGAGGCGATTTTTGACTATACTCTCACCTCCAAGGCCTAGTACCGAGAGCCTTTTGATGTTTCGGTATACTAAACAACTTGTGCAAGTATCAGTGACCATCCATTACAGTGAGAGGTATATAGAACAAATTGAGCTGAGGGATTGACCTAAAACCAGAAGTTGAAGTTACCACGCACCCAAACCATTTCTGATGATTTACCCTTTAATAAGGGTACTTGTCAGTAGTATGGTGTATCGAACAGAAACCAGTCAATGAGTCGACACGAGTTGGCAACCTAGAACAGTGTACCCGTTAGGTTATAGTGTCCATTTTTGGCAACCTAGAACAGTGTACCCGTTAGGTTAACTGATTGAGCAAATGAGTCGACACGAGTTGTTACTTAAAAGGGTTGTTCCTGGATTTCATCCAAAAAGGTGCCACGAATACGTCTTCCGGTAACAACACGACATGGGATTTAGCAGGAAAGGTGAAAGTTAGTCCCGCCCTTGGATATCGACAGAATTCTGAAGTAGGACTACAACTGAAGGCAAAATACTAAGAAGATATTTGTGATTGATTCTAAAATGGTCAAATTTAATTAAATTCAGCTTAAATCAGATTTAAAGTTTTTGATTTTAAAAAAGTAAACTAATTAAATATGCCGTAACGTGCTCAAAATTGATTAAATTCATAATTCTCATTTTTTTAGAGTAAAATTTAATCAGTTTAGGAGAATCAGATTTATAAAGAGAATTACCTAAACATCCTTACATTTAAATCGATATTAAATGCACCATTTTAGTTTGAATACACTATATGATAATTTTTTCACATTAAACCTACTTTAATCCCTTTTTACCCAAAAACTTTCAATAACTTTTAATCTCTTATGCTTAAAATGTATTAAAACTGATTTTGAAAACTGATTTGGATATAATCAAATTATACTTTTAAGAAGCAATGCCAAACGACCTCTAAGTATTAGTTACCAAACAAAGTGGAAGCTAATAATTTGATCAGTGACAAATTTATTATATAGGTTGCAACACTTACGAAAATCCACAAAATGTACTGTAAAATATGTCGGGTGATCTCAGACTTCACAAAAATTCAAGGACCAAAATAACTTATTTCCGAACAATTAAGAAACATCAACATCCCGATTTTTCCGGAACAAAGCAAAACAACTTAGACATGGCACTATGTAATTTGCAACCTATGCGTCATTTGTTGTGGCATTGCCCGAGTCTGTAAGGGGACCATTTAAAATTGAATTATGTACTTTTCACACTTTTATTTGCCGTTAAAAGGTCTATTAAAATGACTTTTTAACGACGAATAAATTGTGAAAATCATATGTAAGTATAAATCAACATTCCCTTGTGTCTATTTTTGACACACGAATTCTGCAGTTTGATGCCTTCCCAGATTATTATAACAAAGACGATAAAACTTGGCCCAATACCCATCTGACCTGAGAATGGATAAGAACAACCAGACAAGGGTGCATGCACCTATGTTTGGTGACGTTATGTTAAACTTTAGTATAAATAACACCAAACAAACAATCTTAAATGTTACATGGAACATGTTAACATTTAATTTATCCATACCTTCTTTATTATTGTCACATGGAACATGTTACATAGGAGTAAGGAACTGGTGAAGGTGATATAAAGTCTCTGATGGCTCCTCCCATTTTCTCGGGGACTAATAACTGCGATGTGCATGTACCTGCTTTGGTATCTAGATAATGGAATTAATATTCTCTCTCAGTACATTAGGTTGTCGACTTTATGATAAATGACGAGTGAACTGGTTCAATTGCAGAGCGAGAATATGGGCACAGATTCTCTGTTGTAACCCAGGTGTTGTCTCCGAACAGGAGTGTTCGGCGCCACAGTCCTGTAAGAAGACATGAAATTATCGCATCCTGCCGCTACCAATTAGCTCACCAATTCCTCCAATCGACCCACCATTGCCACAAATTAGCCCTTTGCAACCCATAGTGCCACCAATCAGCCGTCCATCTACACCTCCAGTCGATCGGCCCGTGATGGGTGCCTATGCAATGGTTGGCTGGTGGAGGCTGGTCGCCATGTGATGCAGTGGCGATCATTGTGGGTTGCAACTATGGGGATGTGGGATGCGAGGCAGAAAAGGTCTTTTGAAAAGAGCCTTCTCCATAAAAAGAGAGAAAGAAGTCTCTTGAAGATCCTATGCGCTACGATGTTCGTAGTACCTGGATAAGTAAACACCTTTTATCACAAAAGATAACACGATTTTTTTACTTGATCCGTCTTGTTGATAGTGTTCGTTTGTCAAGCAGTGGAGGCATATATATATGTAATATATCAGCGTGAGTGAGTATCCGATAGTTCAGATAACACTACTTTCTTTAACAGACTACGACAGTACCGATGAGATAGAATTTTCTACCCTTAAACTTCCAAATGCATTAATATCCACGCATGACTGAGCTAAATCTACATAACAGAAAATTGCAATAATTGTAATTTTGGGAGCAGAAGCAGTACTTTATGTGAAGCATATAGTGTTTTTAAAAGACCAAGAACAGCTAAGTTAACTAAGACCGAAAAGATGAGATCCACTTAAAGGAATAAACAGAGACCACTAGCTATATCTTTATTCCAATGACACGGAAATTCTCGATTCTTGAGAGATCCAGACATTGCCTTGATAACAAAATGGAAAAGCAGCCTTCAAATTATGCAAAACTTGGCAATTTCATGCTTGTCTTGTCCTTGGCCTCACTGTTGCTAACACCCTTGGACATTTCCTCCGAGGACTTCTCTGGTGGTGGCTGCAGTGGCTGAGCGACACCGTGTTCTCTGGGTGGTGGAGCAACTATGTCTCCGCCACCAGCATTGTCGGAAAGAGGAGCCAAAATGTTGTCAGGAAGCACGAATACGCTTTGCGATAGCCTCCTCTGGTGGCGGCCTACTCTTGGAGACATTTCTCTCTTGTAAAATGACAGTAGCAAGGAGAAGTGATCAAAGCAAAATAAGGTGCAGTTGATGTGTGAAAAGAAAGAGATGCATGGCTGTGCTTATATATAGGGGAAGGAGGGAGAGAGAGAGAGAGAGAGAGAGTGGTTCACTATGTTTATATAAATATGCAGGTTCAAGTGAAGATTGTCCATGATGCATTGATTGGGATCCTGGGGCTGCGTGAACAAGATGCAAGCAAAGTTGCTCTAAAAGAATTCAACTCAATTGATGGCGAGAGAATAAAAACTTGAGCAAAATGATAATTAGCTTCTTGTCACATGGCAATGTTGTTGGACTCCTTCTTTAAGCATTACAACGTCATTAATAGCCTTTAGAGGTCTTGATATTCAGTTTCTAAGCGAGATATCAGTATTTTAAACTTTTCTTGTGCCATGCAGCTAAAAGTGTTAGAGTAAAAGAGCATTTACCTTTTTCATTAAAAGCTCGGACTAAGTTCTCGAAAATGAAGTTAGGCTGACCCATCAATCATGATTATCAAGATTTGGGAAGTAATTTTGAATGCAAATATGCTGTTTTTTAGGGTAATGAATGGACAAAGGAAGCCCAACGTATGGAAGACAGTTTTTTATAGGGGGGAACTTAGCAAAAACATTAAAGAGGGTGAAACATAATGTGAGGTCGTGCAATGTTTTGTAGACCCTTTGCCTTTTCTCTCTATGGTAGCTTTGTACTAGTATTTAGTATGCTGCGAAATTAACTCTAACAATTTGATTTGATTGACACGACGAAAATTACTTTTTAAAAAAGAAAACTTTTTGGTGGAATTATATGATTCACTACTTAAATCAATTTTAGAAGGAAAACAATGCATTCTTAACTCAAATTCACATAATTAATATAAAATTGGGTAGAAATTCAAATCAAGACCAAACCAACTACCCGAACTAACCAATCGGACGGAACCAAATAAACCGGACCTATCAAACTTGACTCAGATAATTAAAATCAGGCCTAATATATAAAACAAAGCTTACAATAAAATATAAACTAATGCGTACAAAAAATGGGTGTCTACACACACACACACATACAGAGTTTCGAAATTCAGGAGGAGGAAGTAGAATCCTAAGACCTAAACTTAGACAAACAAAGATAGACGCTATCTTGGCTGCTATGAGAGAGAAATCAAAAGGAGCCCCTTCACAAAACAAAAATCACAAATACAGACACTATCTTAACTGTTATAAGGTAGGAATCACAAAGAGCTCCTAGAAAAAAATTGTGTAGGCAACACTAACAATGCAATGAAGCAAATAAATTGAGCAAATAAACAAAGACAAACATTATCATGACTGTCATGAGAAGGGAATCACAAACAGTCCATAGACAAAACAAAAAGCATGCATATATTAACACTAACATAACTATCATAGGAAGGGGATCATAGAGAGCCTCTAGATAATAGTGTATGCAGACAAATCGACCATGCAATAGATTGGAGCAAAACAAACAAAATCGCAATTATCGGGATAGGCGTATCACAGGGAATCCCTAGACAAAACAAACAAGGTCGAACCTGGTATAATTTTAATGAAAGGAGAATCAGATGGGAAACCCTAAGGATGCCGACAAGGAAAAACTTATCACACCTGTAATATCTTTTGACAATGCGAGAGTATGTTTGAAGGACAATTTGATTGACCAATATCATGCATTGAACATCTACTTCGAGATCTATTCTCTTTGCCTTTTACAAAAATCATTTTGTCATTGAAGATTTATGAAAATTGTAACCATTATGCTGACAACGCCTATCTCTACCCAAAGGCTGCATTTGGCGATAAGGATAAGGGTTCAAGATACGATAGGATGAGGACAGATAAGGCCGGACAAGCTATATCGTCGGATAAGACCGGATAAGTAAGAAATCCTATCCAGTGTTTGGACCAAGTCCGGATTATAAGTCGGATAAGCAATTTACAAAGTATATATATATATATATATATATATATATATATATCGCCGGTAGAGTGAGGAGCAGCCACCAAATTCACCGGCCGATTCTGCCTGAACCCCAAATATCTTATATATATATATATGTATATTGTTGTTTCAGTCACAAAAAATGTTACGCCCCGTATTTTATTTACGGAGCGTTAATGCCGAATACACAGAGATCAGATAAAATCCTATAATTATCAGGAGACTCCCAATTGGTAAATCAGAGCATGTACTAATAAATTTCAAAAAAAAATATACATCAATAGCTGACATAGTGGCCCAAAGCTTTTATACAATCCAAATTCTCTGACGAGGAGTTTCAAAATTTAAAACCTAAGTGATATTAGCTTGTCTTAGTTGTTACACTTAAAGGTCAATACTAACTCTGAAATAAGGCAGCTAACTCTTGGTCACCCAGCTATAACTCTTTTAAATCCAAAATCTCACTTATTGATCATCTGAAAGGAAAAATAATAAGGGAATGAGCCAAATGCCCAGTAAGGTCGATCAAATGACTAATCAAATAAAAGCAAAAATTTATGAGAAGCGAAATTTCGAAAGCACAAAATTTTAACGGAACGGATATCAAACCAAATTTTAAATGTCAAATTATATCTAAATACAAAGACATACACAAAACTTTCAGCTGAACGGACATCAAACTAAATTTTCAAATGTCAAAATATATCTAAAAGATAAAATTTTCAAAAGCACACCAGATTTGACTGAACAGATGTCAGACCAAATATCAAACGCCAAATATATATCTGAGTACGGAGACAGACACTAGAGAGCCATTCAGAAAGTGGTCACATGCCTCATTACTGAGATATGAGGCCGTTTCAGAAAGTAAGATCGCAATCTTTAACTCAATTCCCGCTGAGCTAGCCCACGTTCCAATCCACGTTGGTAAGTCGGAAATAAGTCACATACACTGTAACATGGCTCATAAAGTTACCAAAACAAATCTCAAAATAACCGTTATCAAATATCGGACATATCAAACCATATTCAAAGGCTTCAAAATAACATTATCAAATAACGGACTTGTCAAACAATAAGTGGAGTTTACAAAATAATGACAATCATAATTCACTTAAACGAACGATATCAATATGTCAAAATCTGATGTCAAACAAATTCGACAAAATTTGATTTTCACAAATCATAGCATTGAGAACCATTCATAACAAAATTCAATCAAAAGGAGAAGAAGGATCACTTAACTCTATTTGAAGAAGTTCAAATTTTAAAAAGAAACTTAAAACTTACATGAGCGATTGGTCCATCGCTAATTTAAATTTTGAAAATAAACCCTTTCCTTAAACAAGTCTTTGAGAATTACAACTACTTAAACTCCACCTTAGAACTCTCAAAGTTCTCAAGCCTTCTCTTCTCTCTCTCTCCACCGCAAGGGAAAAAGGAATAGAGAACTCCCAAAAAGGCTAGAAAGGAAAAATAAAGCTATTTATATGGGACGAAAAACAAGTTTGCATTTGACTGAAAATAATGGTTTCATTCGACCGAAACCAACAGAAATGGAAATGGTTCAAAAAAAATAATTTAATTCGACCGAAGTACTATTCATTCGACCGAATCACTGTTCATCGACTGAAAACTTCATAAACTTTTTTTTTCATTCGATCGAAAACTAGATTTCGGTCGAATTAAAACTTTTAATTCGACCGAAAACTTCAGTAGCTCATTACACACGAAAAAAATATTTTCATTCGACCGAAAATAGGTTTTCATTCGAATTAAAACTTTTAATTTGAATGAAAACTTCAGCAACTCATTTTACACAATTTAAATATTTTTCGTATGAAGCAAAATATTTTCCTTCGACCAAATCCTTCAGACTCCAAAACTCAAAAAAAAAATCAAATAGTTTTGATTCGAATGAAACCACTTTCATTCGACTAAAAATTTCAAAAACAATCCCAAACCATTTTCTTAATATTTCCAAAAAACCACAAACTTATTTTCTTAAAATCATAATTTCGCACAAGGAAAAGAAATTTTTTTGGGGTATAACAGAAAACTTCCCGGAGTTGTCGGCAAGCTTGGCGGCAGTGAGGGATGTGACCGGAGAAGCCATGGCCCCGGCGAGGAGGTGAGAAAAAGAGCGGTAATCGGATTCGGGCTAATGGTCGGAGAAGAAGTTGGAGACCAGGGTCATGGGGTCGGGGCTCAGGCCATGTCTGTTGCGAAGAGGGTCTCGAAGGGGGAGGATGGAGGTGGTAGATGAAAGACGACTGAGAAACAGTGTGGCCGGCGGATTTCAAGCTGTGACGGAGCGTGGGAGGTTGCTGTCGACAGTAGGTGGAACATGAAGAGGCGTTCGGCATCTGTGGTAATGATGTTGACGGGAAAGAGGAAGAAAATTGGTGTGGGTCCCATTTATTTTAGTCCAAACCCATCAGGATAAATTCTATACCACCCTCTAGGTACAATATTATCCCACTATAGTGGGATAAAACATGTCCGACAGATACTACATCTAACCTATAAATGCGCGGCCAAACGCTGGATAGGATTTTTTTTTATCCTATCCAGAGCCCCTTTCCTTATCGCCAAACACAGCCAAAGAGTAGAAGGCCACTGAAATTTTTAATCAAAAACATTTTAATCGCTTATCATTAAATAATTCCAATAAGACAACAAAAAGTTATTTTTTTAATTAAAACACACTAATTTGAATCATCGCTTATCATTAAATAATTCCAACAAGACAGCAAAAAGTTATTTTTTAATTAAAACACACTAATTTGAATCCTCAAGACTACTCTGAAAAGGTTGGGCTCAAAAGTGGATAACGAGGATGTAAGGACATGTAGGTGTTTGGGTTGTGAGGCTGACATAAGCTTGCCCCATGAATAGCCGAAATGTCAATGTATGGCAAACTATGACAAGTAAATTCTTCATAAACCGAGCTAGGTACAACGTGCAAGGTAGGTTTAGAAACCAAGAATCAATAGATAACTATACAAGTCACATAAAGGTGAACACATTATGTCACAATGTAATACGCTAAAAAGTGCATGGATCGATATCTTCTTTTCTTTTCTTTTCTTTTTTTCAATTTTATTTTTTGACCTTATATTAATATAAAGGAACATTTGACTCCTTTAAGCAAATATCACCTAAAGTCGGACTTTACATATTGGACATAATAAGGCGTGGGGGTAAGATACAATTGTTAATAAGGCTAAAAAATCCAAATATGATTCCAAAACCCCTTGCGTGTACCATGGATACCTAGCCTCCATGGTGACAAAGCTGCCTATGTATTCCAATCAAGATAATCAAATATGATGCAGTTCAAACACTCAACATGATGTGCATCTATTCTTCTGATTCTATCAAGATTGAGTCATTATCTAATGTAGAATTTACATTCTTTTGATGTTATTTTGTAATATCCAGAACTTTGGGAGTCGGTTAAAACAACTATTCGGACTCCAAAAAATAACTCGACGGTAATTTTGGGCAATGCCCGAGTATTACTAGCGTATTGGAGCTTAAAAGAAATTTGGGGCAAAAATATAATTCTGACATTTTGGGAGAATTTTTGTAATTTTGGATAAAATAAAGGACTACTTTGCAAATTATGAAAATTTATAGCTAAGTGTAAAATTTTTGGAAAGATGATCACACATGGAGCCATCTTCTATTAGCTAGGAAAAAAAATCTACTAAGAAGTGGAGAGGAAATTCGGGTGAAGAAGGAAAAGCAAAACGAAAAAAGAAAAGAGAAGAAGCAGAAACAGAGCAAGAGAAAGAAGGAAATAGAAAGAAAGAGCAGATTCAGAAAAAGAAAACAGAGAAGAGAAGGAAAGCAAGAGAGAGGGAAAGGGAAAAGTGGAGAAAAATTGAAGGATTCTTTCTCAATGGTAATCCATGTTTTCTTAGTGTGATTTGGAATATGTATGTGTGTTGGGTCACGGTACAGTGGCTGTGTGTGTGTGTTGTTGGGTGAGCGTGTGTGTTCATATGTGTGTAATTGTGAGATTATAAGGTGCATAGGTGTGTGTTTTGTCGTGTATTAGTATGAATTTTGGACATATATACACATATATGTATAGGTAAAGGAAAATGAAGGAGGGTGTAATGGTGAGTGGATTTGTTGTCTGGGAATTTGCACTGCCGAAGGACAGGGACGGTGAACAGTGATTTTAGCTGGGTTTTAATAATTTTTTAACCCAAAAGTGTCACTAAAGATTATTTATTCCAGCAGTTTCCTTACAAATTTTTAAAATTATTTATAAATTTATTTGAAAAAAAAACCAAAGTGTAACCCCAAATATTTTTATGAGATCTACGCTCTGGAAGTTTTTGAAAATTTTTAAGGCCCGTAAAGGGCGCTAAATTGGGATATCAATTAAAGACATTTATCAAATTATTTAGCATAGTAAATCAAGTTATTTTAATCTAAAAATTTTATGAAAACCCTATTTTACTGGTATAATCCATTGTCTAAAATTGTGAGCCATTCTGAGGTCGATAGGATTTTTTTTCCAAAACTGGCTTGTTAGCGCTCGGTCCGGACACCAGTTCGAGATTTTCGGGCAAATTTTTTTAAAAATATTATTTGGTTCAGAAATGACATCAAAATGCTTAAAATAATGTTTAAGATATTTTTTAAGATTTTTCTGGTGCCGAAAATCCTTTGGGGTATTTTGGTAATTTTACCCATAAAGGGTATTTTTGAGTAAATTTACATATGGTAAGAATATTTTAGTAATTTTTCTTACAGAAAGATCATTTTGATGATTTAAGTGTAACATGGGGGTATTTTGATAATTTGCCAATTTGGCCTAAGAAAGGTATTTTGTGTAAATTGACATACAATAGGGTTATTTGAGTGATTCTACTTACGGGAAGGCCATTTGGGTGATTTAAGTCTGAAAGGGGTATTTTGGTAATTTTGTGTATAAGGGGCATTTTGGTAATTTTACATACGCGGTGAAGGAGGTTCATTTTATGATCATGTGTGAGTCCGTATTAAGTTATAATATTGTTCTGTAGACTATTATACGATGATTTGATCATCTCATCTAGGTTAAAATTAAAGACTTCCGGTTAGATAATTTGGCTGCGGATCCCAATAAGGGATTTGCAGCTGAATCCTGGGTAAGGATTTTCGTCCAAGCCCTTATTTTGATAACTCGTACTCATAAGTACTCCTTGGATATACTTATGGCTAATGCCGAATTCTAAATTATGCATTGATATCAACATGTTATTGCCCAGAAAATCCTAATGTTCTGAATTGATTATTTGGAAATCTTTGTGTTGCTCCCATGTACTGCATGCCGAGCAAATTTGATAATTGTTGTATTCGTTCTTCCGAATTGTTGTGCCTAAATCTGATAACTATCCACAATTGTTTAGCTGTTTATTTATGATTTTCTTCTGAAATTTTGAATGTTGACTTATCTGGTATATTATGGTTATTAAAATTCGATCTGATTCTGGTAAATTCAGCTTATGTTAATGCTCATTGATATTGTTACTTTTTATGTGTTGACCTTGGTTTCTGTTCTGAGGCGGGCGTTATAAGGCTGGTCTGAATCCTGCGTGGACCGCAGGCTGGTACTTAAATGGACTAGTATTCTAGTACATCATGCATGTGTACACTTTATTAGCGTGCCAGAATGACATTGCAATCACCCCAGGATTAACGATGATTTTTTTATTTTCTCTGTTTTGTATATTGTCGTGACTATTACGAACATGACTGAAAAGTATTCTCTGAAATAATTTGTGCTCGTGTTGAAAATTTTGGAAAAATCTTTAGTGTGTTTTGGAAAGAACTGTCTCAGATGATCTGTGTACGTTGTGAAATCTTTTGGAAAACCATCATTTTATCTTGGAATTGATGACTTTGAAAATGATCTTTTATTTTGTTTTGGGACCCGTTGTGATTGTATTTTGCGATTTTGGTATCTTATTTATGATGAATTTTGATCCTATTTGGAAATCATTGAGTTGTGACTGTTTGAATTATTCTGGAAATCTCCGTCAATTAGATTCTTGGAATCATCTTGTAATTCTTTTGTTGGTCCTTGAACGACCTTACTGAGCTTTTAAAAGCTCACCTTTCGTTTGACTCCTTTCTGCAGGTGATGATAAGCTGTAGCAGGTTCGGGAATGGATTAGAGTCTATGTGAGGTCCGATAAGCCCGCCACTATAATGTAGTGTGACCCCTGCGCGGGTCTGTACTATCGATTCATTTTACCAGGTTATTGAGAACCTAGGTTTTAATACTTAAGTTTGAACTGTTATGAAAATCTTGTATTTTAAGGAATTTGGATTGGATGCTTTAAAGTACGTGTTGGTGAACAGATTTGACAGATTTAATGTGATCTGGTAGATTAACGACCCAGGAGTTCAGGGCGGCGGAGCTTTGAATTTCTGGGGCGTTACATATTCATTGGTTTATTTTTTCCTTTTTGGTATCCTCACTTTTGCCTCAATTTACCTGTTTAGGATTTTCAACCTAGCGAACTTTTTTCAAGAAAAATGATCCATGCTAGGCGAGATTAAGTGAGGTTTGAAAGTCTTGATATCAATTGTGACACCTCATTATTCTAGAGGATCGGATAGGGGTTCATTTGTTTTTGCTAAGTGATGGTTGTGAAAGATTGGTTAAGAAAGGAAGTCACAACATCTTCTTGATTGTCTCTTGAATTTTCACTCGAGTCTATCAACTAAAAATCAAATTCTTCCATGAGATTTTGTGACAGCCAATATCCAAGAAACTAAACTTGAATTTAAGCCTAAAAAGAAAACAATTGTCCATCCTAAGTGCAGAAAAGATTTGTCAAAGAAATAGACCACTAGATTTACATTAAAAAAATCCTCCATTTTTGTAAGATATTGTAGGGATCGGTCAATTCCACTGTTCTAAAAGTTGGTAACTATCTCTTGCTTAAAAAGTTTTCAGCACGTTTTCACTTTGCTAGGATGAACTCCTAAATTTAGGGTGTATTTAACAACATTGTAGTTTTTAGTCTTGGTTTTTTAAAAAATAAAAAACAAAACTAGTTGTGATTTTTGTTTTGGAAAAAAAAATAGATGCTTGATAGATCATTTTTTTTAGTTTTTGTTTATTTTAAAAGGATTTTATTTTTCTTTATGTTCCTTTTTCTTCAAAAGACTAGTTTCCATTACTACCAACCAATACCATCATGCCACAGTATCACCGCCGCCCGTAGCCAGTAACCACCACCCTTCACGACCAACCACCAAAACCCCGACAGAGTTACTGTTACCCAAAAATCAAATCTGATGAGATCGACGGCAGTGGAGAGACGATAATGACGAGAGACAACGGGGTGGTTGGGAATGGTGAAATCGACGATATCGACGTTGATCGATGGTTGTTATGATGCCTTCCGATTGCGGTGTTGTTCGATATTGATCAATCGTTGGCAGTTATGGCTGTGTGCTTGGTGGTTAAAATGGTGGGGGTGTTGTTTGGTGGTTAAGATGGTGGTTGCGATGTTGTATGCTTGGTTGATGCAATGCAATGATACAACAGATTTGTCTGTTGGCGATGGCGGCGGGGTGGTGGCGGTGGGGTAGATCTATCGGTGGCAATGGTGGGATAATAGCGGCAATGTAAGAGATCTATTGGTATGAAAACGGTAGGATGGTGATGATGGGGCAAATATGTGGTAACGTGATAGTGGAGTGACGAAGGTGGGGTGGCTGGGGCGGCGGTTAGGTGTTGACGGTGGTTGTTTGTTGGTGGTAGTGGTGATGAAGGCTAAGAGGATAAGTAGTGGTAGTGGTGAAAGTGATGAAATGAAATGAGTTTTTTAATATGTGGATAACAGATTACGTCTAATGAAGTTTGACGGTTAAATCTCAAAACAAAAACCAAACTCCAAAATGGAGCTGCAATGGAGTTTTCAAAAACAGCTCCATTTTGAAAACTAATTTTCAAAACCGAAGGAAAAAAAAAACAAAAATTACTGTCAAACGGGTTCTTTTTCCTCTAGTTTAGTTTATAAAACTGAAAAATAAAAACTCTGTCATCCACTAACTTACTATAGAGATAAAATGTTTCCCTGACTCGAATCTAAGGAAGGGGCTGTTTGATAGAACTGAAATTTAAGTGATGAAAAAGTTAAGCACTGAATTCGTAATACTGAAAACTTTAAAAGATTGAATTTTTATTGAAAAATAAGTTAACTTGTTTGGTAACTAAAAGCAGATGTTTAAAAATTGTCTATTTACAAATTTATCTTTTTTTTTTATCAAAAATATGCATTTGTTTATGTACTTTATAATTTTTTTTGGGCGGTTAAAATTGTATTGGTGTTGATGGTGGCAGTGAAGACGGAGTAGTGGCGGCAGTAGCAGCGACAAAAATGTGTCAATGGTGGTGGTAATTATGCATGAAAATGTAGTATTGGTAATTGTGATGATAACGATAGACGACAACATGGCAGTCATAGCAGTGGTTGTAGTGTGGTGAATTTTTATATATTTTGGCAGAAATGGATGTAGTGACAATAGAGACGGTATGGTGGAGGTGGCGTTGTCCTTGTGATGGTGTCGGTGGTGGTGGTGATAGTGGTCAGGTCATGGTAATTGTGGTAGTGGTAGCAAAAGGAAATAATGATTGTGGTGGGTGGTTGCATTTTGGTGGAGGCGGTATTGCTAGCAAATTAATTGAAGCGGCATCATGTTGGTAATTATTTTTTTACGTAAAAATATGTCAAATAACTTTTATCCATCTCACTTAGAATTAAGTGATCAACATTAAGTAAGGGTGTGTTTGATAACGTCATTCAGCACTTAAAAATAAAAATTTTCAGTGATTTCAAAATAAGTGCGTTTGGTAACACACTCTTTTTACGATTTAAAATAATAAGTGGTAGGTTAATTGAAGACCAATATTTTAAGTAACTCATATCAACTTATCACTTATTACTGAATAAGCTCAACGATATGTCATTAAAAAATTTTATCCGTAAGTGACATATTTGCCCTTGCTCCTCCTTATGTGCCTCTCTTCTTCTTCCCGGTGGATTCTTTGCTGCTCCCCATCTGCTTCCTCCACATCGATCTGTGACTCATCAGTCAGCCTGAAGTAGCGATCTCTTCTCTCTATATTTCTACCAAGTACAGGTACATGGTTTCTTTCTTCTCATGGTGGATGATTACGTGGGTGTCGTTTAATCTCTGGATGTAATTAGGGCATCTTTTCCATTTTTTTCTTTCTGAAATTGGATTGATTCCATGTACACAAAGGATCTATAGTGTGTACATGTTCATTAAACGAATTTTCTTCCTGATTTATATCATGTTCTTACCATGGCAATGATGATGCTAACAATTTTGAGTGTAATACCTTCTTCGATTTAGCTCAGGACCCCATTGGAACCCTTTGCGGCTACCTCTTTTGTTAGCCGTGTTTATATAGAATTATAGATAGCTTCACCTGTTCCCATATTCCAAAGAGTGCCCAGTGTGTAAGGCCCTTACACTTGAGGAGAAGTTGTTCCTCTTTATGGCAGACATCAACTAAATTGTACATGATCCAAACCAATTATTAGTCTTAAAATTTCTAATAGAACAGCAGGTCAAAGACCTGAAACCACCTTTTCAGTAGCAAACAACTTCCAAATTTTGGTTTTGCACATATATGGGGAGCTTCGTCCCAAGCAGCAAACTACATGGTTTGGTAATTTTGCATTGACTGTTGGTTTTGGTGGACTTTTGCCAATTTTGTTTTCAAGGTAGTTAGGTATTTTTACTTTCTCTCCTTCCTTTAATTTGGGTTTTGGATTTGGTGTTTTTTCCTTTTCCTTCTTTTCCCCTTGTTCCTACTGCATTATATAAATGGCATTTGTGATTCGTTTAATCTGGGCTTTGAAACAAGAGTATCGCTTCATAAATAAAATCCCAATTTAGTTTGCTTCATAAATTAAATTTCTAGAGTATGGCGTTTATGATTCGTTTAATTGGAGTTTATGTTTGGATATAGCATGAACTTTTACAAAAACATTGTAATTTATACTGAAATAAGATGGCCTTTGTTGTAGAGGGCATGTTGTTCTAGATCAAGCAAAAATAAAGCATGGCCTTTGTTAGATGGATATATGTTATATGCAAAAAGGTGAAACCATTCTGTGCATCACCTTAGACGAATTGATATGAAGAGCACTAAAGAAAAATCATTGGCGAGAAGTCCAGTTTACTTTCCACCCATTAGCTGTCGAAGTAGCAGAAGCATTAGCAGTCATGGTGGTACTAGCTGGGTATAATGTTACTAGGCTGGTTGTGTTTGGTTTTCGAAAAGAAACCCCAAAAAGTAAAATTATCTTCAAACAAATTTTATCAGCGACAGTCTTGGTTTCCTAATTTTAGTAGATGTCACATTGCCCATATGCTCTAGACTAGGTGGTATTTTCATTCTGTTGAGCAAGAAGAAGAAAGCCTTTCCCTAAAGTTGTGGTGATGACAGTAAATATTTGTTCTTAAATATATGATTCAAAAAACAAATTGCTATGCATTTATGGAGTCCGATTCAGATTTCTGGGTTTCATGCAATTCATACTTTTGATTTGCTTCTTGTTCTGGAAAATAATATTGCACCACTGTTGTGATATATGCTAGTTGGTAGGACTTTTTTCCAGCCTTTTGTAAGCTTTTGAATTAGAGTGCACTTAGAGATCTCTTAAGAGATGTTTGATGGATGTCTCCACTTTAACAGGAAATAGTGTAATACATGCTTGCAACATTTCTGGGACAACAATAAATAGAGGCTTGTAGGGTACATATCAGACTAGGCTATGATCTTGGCACTTATCAAGCTCCCACAGCAGAGGATGTATTACATTCATTATAAATTTACCTTGTCACATCGTATTTGTGTGTTTTATAGTAATATTTAATAGTGTAATACTTGTATAGGAATGGCTTCGGGTGACGGTTCTAGAGCAAATTGGAAGGATCCAGAACTGTATAAATTTTTTATAGATGCATGCATTGTAGAAGCATCAGATGGTGGAAAGTCTGGAGGTAGATATGGGAACAGAAGCACGACAAGCTGATCAAATTTCTATGGTTAACTTACGAGAGCAGATTGCAACTCAATTATTTAATTTGAGGTTGTAATTCATTTATGTAATAGCGTGACATTTGACTGTCGAAACATTACTTGCTAATTCTTATCATGATATTAATTTGAATATTATTTTTGTGTTTCAAAGTTATCCTGACTGTAAAATTTATTTTGAAGTATCCGTTATTTAGATAGTAATACGTTCAATTGTCCAATTGTATAACAATGTTGATAAAGTTTTAAAAAAACAAAGTAAAAGGGCATTAGTGTCAAATTAAACAGTTTTCAGACTTCTTACCAAACAAAATAGACTGATTGTACTTAAATTTCAGATAGGACTAATTTTTTTCAGTACTTAAAATTCAGCAGTTTAGAATTTTCAGTTTTACAAATTCAGCATTAAGGCTTCGTTTGACAAATTTTTTTTTTTGTTTTTCAGTTTTTTAAAGAGCAGCTTAATTTTTTTTTTTATAAAAACAAGTGGGTGTTTGATAACCCCTTTTTTTTTTAGGTTTTTTTTTTGGTGTTTGGTAACCCTTTTTATTTTGACTTTTTTTTTTGGTGGTTTGCGGTGGCGGTGGTGGGGCGTAGCGGTGGTCGACGGTGGTGGTGGTGGTGGCCGACGGCCGGAGGTGGCTGCCGGCAGTCACCGGCGGTGGTGGCCGGCGGCCGGAGGTAGCTGCCGGCAGTCTCCGGCGGTGGTCGCCGGCGGCCGGAGGTGGCTGCCGGCAGTCTCCGGCGGTGGTGGCCGGCGGCCGGAGGTAGCTGCCGGCCGTCTCCGGCGGTGGTCGCCGGCGGCCGGAGGTGGCTGCCGGCAGTCTCCGGCGGTGGTCGCCGGCGGCCGGAGGTGGCTGCCGGCAGTCTCCGGCGGCCGGAGATGGCTGCTGGCTAGAGGTGGTTGTCGGCAGTCTCCGGCGGTGGTCGCCTGAGGTGGCTGCCGGCGGTGGGAGGGTGGTGGTGGTGGTCGAAAAAAAAAAACCAAAAGTGAAAAAAAAAATCAGTTTTTGGAGTTTTTTTTTTACTCTGCAGTTTAAAAACTGGTTTTTTAAATTGAAAAAAAAATGGTTACCAAACGCTCTTTTCAGTCTTTAGCACTTAATTTTCAGTTTTATCAAAGTCTACCCCGACTTAAAATTTTAGTTTATTTTTTGTAGGAATCAATTTTTTAAGTGATATGAAATTTAGCGTTATCAAACGCACTTAATTGAAAAACATTGAAAACTGTAAGTTTTAAGTGCCTCGTTGCGTTATCAAACACACCCGGAGACTTTTAAGAGTTGAAAATTTTTTCTTACCTTTTTCATTTCTTTTTTTTTCTCTCAATTTTTCTTATTTTTATTTTAAATCATGCTGTGTGATGCCTATTGGATTTTTATTTTGGCATTTTGAATGCGAGTTCACTTTATGTCAGACGATTGGAAAGTATGTACGACATCTGAGAGCATAGTCAGTTTTGCATTGCAATCTTCATTCCGACTCTCCAATTTGCATTATCGACCTATTTGTGATGGACTCCATGCTTAAGTTTGGTGCTAACATTGTTTCTACACATTCATACTATGGCTTCACTATTAAAACTTGTTAAGTGTAAAATCTCTTGCAACGGCGTGGGTCAGTTTTACTAGATTTGGGATTTCAAAATGATGCAGAAGGAGACTACTAATGGGACTCGTGGATACATGTGAAATCGAACCAACCGTATATGATCGTGCTTGGTTATCTCACATGTTCACTTCCTAACTGAAAAATGACTGAGAAATCGCTACTTTGCTTTGGGGCTGTACATTTACAAAATTCTGTATTTGTTTTTGTAATGATGATAAAAAAATGCCTTTTTGTGTACTTTTATCTTTTTTTAGATTTATTTTGGGTACTTTTTCGAAACAGTAGTGAAAATACCCAAAATGGTATTTTTACCTTTTCTGGCTCTCTGTATTCTCTGTGTCAGAGAATACAAATCATGTCTCTCAAATTTTGCCATGCCCCTGCCGCTATTTGCATCTTCTCTCTCTCCCCATTTTGATTGTGAACAGAAAGGGCATTAAGGGAAAAGATTACTGTTGAGGTCGGAAACGGTGTCATCGTCGGAGACTATCATAGCGATATGAGTGTCGAGACTGGTGTCGATGAAGACGGCTTTGTGAGGCGATGCCGTACCGTCGGAATCGGGTTTACAAAGTCGATTCGTCATTTTTGGTCGCGGAGGCGGAGATGGAAAAAGTACCTATTGAGGGTTTTGCTGTGGCGGTGCATGTAATGAGAAAGCGGGTTTTAGCAGTTTTAAATCACCGGCCTGGGATGAAGAGAAGGTTTAAATCACCGCTGGGTTTTCCGCTGGGTTCGGTTAATTCAGATTGCCGAGATATCAGAGTTGATCTGGGTTGATACGTAAGAGTGAGAAAGAGAGGCGTGCTTGAGAATGATAAACAGATGGTGTGTGCAGGGGCGTATAGGTACGTGGAGGAGTGAATAGAATGGGAAGGTAATATATCTGTGAAGAAGAGCAGAAGGGAAGGAAAAAACATAAGTTAATGCGCCTGGAGGATTTTCTAAATGGATTAAGAACATGGGCTGCACTTTTGGGCTAAGTCATTTTTCAATCTGCAACTTGATGAACTGGTGGAGAAGATGGTCGGGTGGAGAAGATGGCAGGTCTTGGAATGGTGAAGAAGATGGTCGGGTGGGCAGGATGTGCATTTTGGAGTAAGGGTAAAGCGGAAAAAGGCCAAAACAGTAGTAAAAAGGGAAATAAAAATGTAAACATACAAAAACAACCTGAAAAAAGTAAGTACAAAAAAATAGTGAAAATAAAAAAAGTACACAACTATATTTTGTAATTGAATACAAAAATATTGAAAAGGAAAACACAATACAAATACACAAAATGAAAACTGTAAACATACAGCCCCTTTAGGACTTATGTTTCTAACCCACGAGTAGATTTTCATTCTTTGTTTTTTGGTGCTCTAACAAGGAACAGTGTTATAGTTCACGGTGGGTTTAGGTTGTTGATCACAGTTGTGTTGCCTTCTTTTCTGCACTTTGGGTTCTTATACGGGTCTCTGCTTGCCCATGGGCAGAACAACAGCATGACCTGGGGCGCTACGGCGCCTTCCAAAATTTGGAAATTTGTGTTCACTTATATTAAGTAATGGATAATCAAGTTTAAAATAGTTACAAAATTGTCATTATATTGTAACATTAATGTATTATTTCATTTTATTGTGTCCTTGACTTTTTTTGCCACTGACTGTCATATTATTTGTCTTTCTCGTTCCCTTATTCATCTTTATTCTTCAAAATTTCAAATCTCTAGATTACAAAGAAAACACGAACATATTAAAACTAGTTCTTTTAAATTCTTGCAGTATTTTAAATTACTCGTAATTTTTGTCCTCGTACAATTAATAATCATATTAGTAATACATATAGACAATAAGAGTTAATTTTTTTTATACAAGATTAGTAATTTGTTATTGACTAGTCTTACGAATTTAAGTAAATCACTGTGAATAGTGAACTTATATGATTAGTAGTCAAATTGAACAATCTATTTTGCATTTAATGCATCCAAAGCGAATTCATTTACGGTAGCCATCAATTTTTTCTTATAACTTTTTGGCATCCTTCGATTAAACTTTTTAGATCCGTCCCTGTCCGAAGCTTCTAAGTTAAGGTGTTGCCGATAGAATGGGGCAGTAGTTCATGGTGATTTTTGGTCACTAAGAAGTGTCGGTTTTAGTTTTTACGCCTAAGCATATTAATATCAGATGTCAATGGGCTGGACTTGGGCAGGCCCAGCCCGAGCCCAACGGGCCAACGAAAACGGGCTTGGTCCGGGCCCGGGCCCAAAAACAACAACTTCAAAGAAGCTCACTAAGCAAACCTCGCACGCTATGCATAGGCAATTTGAATCTCTAGGTTCACCATCTTCCAAACTCCACACCCAGCAATCGTCAAAGAAGACAACCACCTCATCACACAAGACCAGAAGAAGGACCACCAACCATCTCCGCTCTCCGTTCCCGTCGCCGCCGCCTCCGACGGCGAAGAACGCAAGTCACAGAAGCCTCATCGCAAGTCCCTTCCCAAACCTGAAAAGGTCGTGCACCTCATTCTGATTCCCACCTTCCTCTGCTTCCTCGTCCTCTACCTCTCCTCTCACAATCCGGCTCAGAAAGGTAACCGAAATTAACTGCGACGACGAGCATGCCTCATGTTCCATGCATCTTACTGCGGTTTTAATGCTTTTGATTTTGTAGATTCAACGGCAATTGACAACATTGGGGGTGGGATGCCCAGGCTAGCATCAGGGACAGCTTTGATGGATTGCGGCTGGCTAGGGCCAGGGTTTTGATCGAGGAAGATGAGGTGTTGAGGAATTTCAGGGACTACGTACTTCCCTGTGAAGCCTGATGCGCCCAAGATGATTATGTCATAGCTGGTGGTGGGGCTTTGGGGTTCTGCCATGATTGACTGGAACTTTGATTAGAAGAAGAAAGGAGTTAAAGAGCTACGTGGGAGTGGAGGTTGAGACATGAGAAATTGGTTTTTTGGGAGTTCGGTTGGAGTGCTGGAGATGTGTGCACCAGGCCAATTTCGGGCTGGGCTTTTTTCGAACCGGGCCCGGGCCATTTTTGGTGAAACCTTGGCCTGGTCCAAGGCCCTTTATTTTTGGGCCTGCACTGTTCATTAGCTGGCCTGGCCAGTCGGGCGGGGTCTGGCCAGGCCGCCCTGCCCATTTGACATCTCTATTAATATCAAGGTCTCCAATTTTGTAGGATGGGTTAGCACCATGTCGTTGTCGTGCTAGCTTCATCCAACAATGGCTGAGAGCTAGCAAACAAAAATAAAATAAAAATTACAGAGGTAGTGTTGAGACACTTTTCTTAAAAGAGTTACTATTTCATTAATTGAAAAGAGACGGGTGGATGAATGACTAACATAAAATCTTATTGCAACTATGTGTGCCTTCAACAAAATAATATAAGTACAAAAATAATGGTATACTTATGAGATGAATTAAAGGAGCCTAAAGTAGAGGTTACAAGAGTGGGCCTGATGCATCAACAACAGTACTTACTTTCTTGAGCCTAAAGAAGACTTTAACTTATAGAGTGTGGGACGATTAGGAAGCTTTTGAATTGTTTTAATTCTGGTATTAGACCATATCACGTTACACTACTTTGCAAGGAGACATTTATTGGCAAACATTATGGTCCCTATTTCTTTTTTTTTCCTCCTTATTTTTCACATCTAAACTAATATTATATATAAAAAAAACAAAATTGGAAAAAATGTTTTTTTTTCGTACTTGACACGTCTATTATTTTGTCATCTGAAGTTCGACCAATCCAATAAATTTCAAATTTTTTTCTTTTATGTCAACATATTCCACTTAAAAATTTTACTAAAAGGTTTATGATTCCACTAATTTGCAAGGTTTTTCAAAACTCTCTCTCTCTCTCTCTCGTATATATATACTTTAGACAAGTCCAGTATTCTTTCACAATTTTTCCTTGTAGCAAGTATAATCTCTCTTTTTATATATGCCTACGTGTTTGTTGTAGATAATTTTCTCTCACATATCATTTGTTATCATTGTTGCATATCCTTTAATTCTCTTTTCGGTGACTTTTATCAATAAAAACCTCAACACACACGAATCACTTTTATTATTATTATTATTATCCTTATTATTATTATTTGTATTATTGTCCTTTGGGAGAGTATTCTACCATTTATATTTCGCTTATTCATATTTTGCTAAAAGACTCATAATTGTTACTAAAGTTTTCATTTAATAACAAAAAGTGCTATCACTCAAAAAAAAAAAGAGGTGAAGATGACATACTTATTAGTATTATTACTGTTACTAATTATGATGTTACATTTGCATATATAAGTATGAACTTTTTAATAAATGTTTAATTTTTACTATTTACGTATGTAACGCAAGAAATAAAAAATTCCGCAAAATATATATATAGACATTGAAATAGCCAAACAGAAAGTAGAAATGTTTCCGACTGCGTGTTGTGGTGACGTGTCCACGTCTGAGGCCTTCTAAGACCTTTGCAACCCACCGCCACGCGGCGTGCCCCCATAAGCCCCCGCAAGTGGGCCCCATCCGAAGATACAAAAAATCTGGTCCCATCCATATCCATTGTCTTCCTCCCTTCCATCCTCCCATCACGCCTTCCTTTTTAGGAATAATTAATTAATAATTCCCGATAAATCTCTACCGCCAAAGCTACCCAAATTTTTTCAGTTGCCGCTCTTTCCGTTCGTCTCTCTCCTCCGTAACAAAGGCAGCCGGAATCAAGAAAGAACTACAAACCCTAATTTCCATCAGATTCACCTACACGTGGCACCCCGTTATCTTGCTCGTGAAGTTTTCAATCTCAGATCTAGAAACTTCCTTCAGATTCAAAAGTTGTTGAAGAGGTTTGTTCCATCGTAATTTGACGTTCAATTGATGGTCTAATGGTCCATATTGATGAAATTCGAGTACCTTCTTTTTTCATTTTGGTTCTAGAAGCAGTGTTTGGTGTTGGTTTTGTACATTATTAGCGATGTGTTTTTTTGGTTTCAATTTCATTATCAGGTTGAATTGTGGTTCAAAGGCAAATCCGGAACAAATTAACTCAGTTGGTATTGACCAATAAGGTATTATTGATATCAGTTTGTTGTGGGTTGATCCATGGCTTCTGAATTCCATTGTATTTGGAGTTTGCGTGGCGTTGGACAGTGCGTGATTGTTTGTGTGTAGCGGTTTTGAACTCGTAAATGAGTTGTGTTCAGACGGCGGAAGGGGGAGTTGTTCCGGAGCTAGGGAGTATTGGAGCGTTAAATAATGAAAAGCCTTGTAGGAGTGAGTTGAAGCGCGATCAGGAATGGTTGGCGGACAGTAATTGTACGGACCGTAGTGCTAAGAAGCAGGCGAAGGAAGCTTCAAATGATACCAAATTGGAGACTTGCGGTAAGAGTGAGGCGAGGGAAGTTTTAACTGATGTGAAACTGGAGAATTCTTCTAAGGATCGTGATATTGACCTAGGGCCTTGTGATAAAAAGCTGTTAACTGAAGCATCCACTAATATTGAACTGGGGCCTAGTAGTAAGAATGAGGTGAAGGAAGCTTTAGGTGGTATAGAACTGAAGCATTGTGCTAAGAAGCTGGTAAAGGAATCGTCTTTTGAAATGGAGCCTTCTGGTAAGAGTCAGTTGAATATCGAACAGGATGATTCTGCTAAGAATCATGAGAATGAAGGATCAAATGATATTGACCTAGAGCCTTGTGATAAGATGCTGGTAAATAAAACATTAACTGGTGTTGAACTGGAGGCTGGTTCTAAGAATGAGGCGAAGAAAGCTTTAAGCGATGTTGAACTGGTGCCTTGTGCTATGAAGCCAGTAAAGGAAGCGTCCATTGAAGATATTGAAGTGGAGCATTGTCCTAAGAAACGGGTAAAAGGAGGTGATTTAAGTGACATTGAGCTGGAGCCTTGTGATAATAATCAGGTGAAAGAAGCTTTAGTGGACATCGAACTAGAGCGTTGTGCCAACAAGCTGGTAAACGAAGCTTCGAGTGATATCGAACTGGAGCCTTGTGCTAAGAAGGTGATGAAGGAAGCTTCGAATGAAGATGTATGCTCAGAAGTTTCAAATCCGAACGTGTCTCCAAGAGATAATGTGTTGAGTTTTCGCAGTATTAGCAGTCGTTCGGCAGAACTGGCAAGCAATAATCGTGGTACTTGTGGTGACATCACGTCAACTTGTTCGGGGAGCTCAAGTACAGGGCAGAGCTCGGGTGATGTGGCGCGTAGTAGAAGTGATGCTCTTGGTACAATTTCTTCATCCCAGGTTGTACTAGAAATACCAAAACATGCCAGTACCACCGGTATTAGGAAAATAACGTTCAAATTTAGCAAACACAGCGAGGACTATGGTAAACTGTTTTCAGCGTCAAATGGTTATACCGGAGCTTATGGGCTAACTGAAGTGCCTGAGTTTAACCCTCTTGCAGTTGATGGTGCAGAGAGGAAGGCAGATACATATGAGAAGGGGTTACATGAAGCTAGGCAACCCCGTCCACGCCCTCCTAATACTGAGAAGGTTGTTCCTGACAACTACCCAACCAATGTAAAAAAGTTTCTATCGACTGGCATTTTAGAAGGAGCACGGGTGAAGTACATCTCTAGTTCTCGGAGTGTAAGTTGTGGCCTTTGTATTTTCTGGTATTTGAGTTGATTTGTGTGTTTTTTAATTTTTTTTTATGGCAACCTTGTGATCTTTCTATTTCTATATAGTCGCGCAGAGAGCTTCTTGGAATTATAAAAGATTATGGATACTTGTGCGGCTGTTCCATCTGCAATTTTTCCAAAGTAAGTAATTTTATGCAGTTAAAATTCTATGTGTGAACCTTCTGCAGTTTGCTAGACTTCCTAACGGTGAACTTGTATGAGCAGATTCTCAGTGCCCACGAGTTTGAGATACATGCCGGTGGGAAATCTAGGCACCCTAACAATCACATATATTTGGAGAATGGGAAGCCTATTTATAGTATAATTCAAGAACTAAGGACTGCCCCGCTCAGCATAGTAGATGAAGTGATAAAAGATGTCGCTGGTTTATCTGTTAATGATGTGACCCTTCAGGTTTGGAAAGGTGATACTGATGCGATTGTTTTCGTTTATTCAAGGGCTTGCTATTCTCTATATTGCGTTTCCTCTTGAGATTCATAGGTGTTCATACTGTACTCGTTGGTCTTTGTCTATATATTTTGTTTACCTCATGCATCACATATAAGCCTCGACAACCTTTCCTCCTTAAATAATTCATTTTGTTATTGCATGAGTTTGAACACTTGACTTTCCTCTGCAGAAAGTCTCGAGCGAAACATTGAAGTGGCTAAAGCAGAGAAAAACTGTCATATTAAGCATCCCAACATCTATCAGACTACGACAAGGTGCACTAGTCTCTCTCTCTCTCACCGAGTTTCCTTCATCTAGTTTACCTCTCATCCTCATAATGTCCACCACTTGCGTTTTTAAATATGACGGAGTTTTACCATTTTACAAAGAAAAACCACACCTGTATGGGACAAATTGCTGCAGTTTGGAACTGGCTTATATGCAGTGTCATATTTGGGTAGTCTGTCAATTAGCTGTTTTCATAGGTCTGACTGGCCAAGCGGATACAGCTAAAAGTCTGCCTGCTGCGTTTCGATTATGTGCTTCTTTCAATAGCTTCTCGTAAGGGTGTAGCTTTTAAGGGCCAGATGTTGGAGTTGTTGAGGCATCGAATAAAATTGGCCAAATGAATCTCAGTTAGAGAACTTGGAAAGTTATCAAATGATTGAATGTGACATTTATGGTCTGTTTGATAACGCAATTAATCACTTAAAACATAAAACTTCCAATGATGTTCTATTTGATGATGCACATCCTTGGATCACTTCAGAATTGATACCTTCCTGAAGTAGACCTGTAATTTAAGTTAGAGGGGGCTTATTATCACTTAATTATAAGTTGGGAGATGCAAAAATTATTAAACAGAGAATCACGGAATATTTGCCACCAAGATGTCACAGCCACCAAAAGAAACACCATCTCCGCCACAAAGCCATTACCTCCACCACCATTGCACCGCCACGCAACGCCACCACTACCAAACCATGCGCCCCACGAAGCACCCCATTGCCGTCAACTGTTTACCGGCAACACTGCTTCCAACACATTAGAGCCTCCACCACATCCGCCATGTCCTGTTGCCACCACCACCTAGTCGCTGCCACCACACTACGATGGCCACCACCACCAAAATGACGCTGCCAGCCGCACCACAGAATTACCATCAACTCCGCAACCAATACCACTGCCAAGTTGCTGCCAGCACCACCTCCATCTTGAACACACTACTCTGTCAGCTGCACTACTCCATCTCCACCTGCCACCAGCAAGACCACCACCATACCTCCATGCCCACCATCACTACCGATGCTACCACCACCAGGATTATGCTGTCACCTGCACCACATCATCGCCTCCGCCACCAACACCACCACCAGGAAGATGTCGCCATCACGACCACCTTGTTGTTGCCTTTTGCCTTCACTATCATAAAAACCACCTTTCCTCCACCACCACCACCACCACCACCACATAGACAATCACCATGGCTTTAGCGATAAGAAAATTGTCGATTATATACGTAAGTGTTCAGTCTGGTAAAATATATATATTTGTAACATTTGAACAATTTGAATACTTTCGCTTTTGGTTACCAAACATGCCAACTTACTTTTAGCGTAGAAATTTAACAGCTTAAGTTTTCATTCTTACAAATTCAGCGATTAAATTACAGTATTATCTAACAGCCCCTTAAATGATTGACGAAAAGTACCATTTCACTCTCATAAAAGAACTGTTGAAGAATTCCTTTGCAAGCAACTTAGGCTGTGGTATATTTAAGTTGAGAAAGCCAAACTTTGAACCTTTTTTTTTCTTTTGCATATATGTAAAAGTGTTATTGCAGTTAGTACAGAAAGAATGTCAATCAATTTCCTGGTATGGGTAAAGAAGTTCCAAATACTGTCCACTCAGTGACTAACAACATTATTGCATTTGAAATTGCAGCTGTCCCAGTCAAGGGATAGAAGATGATCAGAGTGCTATCTCATTGTCCCATGTTCCGAATATCTCTTTTGAACAGCAAGTTTACTCAAAGGAACCCCCAGAAGTGTGGAAACGCGTGGTTAAGAAGTTTGCTCTCTCTCTCTCTCTCTCTCACATTTAAATACTCAGTCAGATTATTCTTAAAGGAACCATGTAATTTATCACATTTGCGCCATTCTTTTTGGTTGTTAATTTGGCATTGTCGCGCAGGCCAAGGTCCTATTTTTCAAGCTCAATTATGGAACAAAACTCAACTGCTCAAGGTGGCACTAAGAAAAGGTTTAGTCTGAGTTCGACTTTTTTTCTTCCCCCTTTTGGGGATTTTGCATCTCATTTCTCTTGTAAAAAAGTTTTATTTAGTTTGAGCATATACTCGCATATTTGTATAGCCTCAAGGTCTATGGTTGAGTTCCAAAATTTGAATTTGCAGGGATAACGATCTGCATAAAGTACTATTTATGCCAAATGGAATTCCGGACGGAACTGATTTGGCTTATTACATAAAAGGACAGGTTATTTCTCATTTTTTGTATGATTTTTATGATTTTCTCTTGGTTGTTTAATCTGCTAAACTGGATCTGTATGATTTTGCAGAAAGTACTTGGGGGCTACAAGCAGGGGAATGGCATAGTATGTAGTCACTGTGACACTGAGGTAACCTTATTTGCTTGCTAATAGCACTTTAGGCACAAATATACTTCATCGCTAGCAGCTGTCTCTCTCTCTCTCTCTCTCTCTCTCTCATCCTGTACTATTATTTTCATGTGAACAGATTAGTCCCTCACAGTTCGAAGCTCATGCTGGAATGGCTGCTAAACGTCAACCGTGAGTAGCCTCTAAGAGTAAAGACTTAGTGGGTTATATGAGGACATTATTTAGTCTTTTTCTTGTTCTTTTGCAGCTATCGTCACATATATACCTCTACCGGAAGGACACTTCACGATATAGCGCTGTTACTGGCAAATGGTCAGAATTTGGCTACTAGCAACAGTGATGATATGTGTGCAGTTTGTGGAGATGGCGGGGAACTCATAATCTGTGATGGGTGCCCTCGTGCTTTTCATGCAGGTGCATATTCTTCTTCTGGTTTAGAATACTAATATTGCAATTGATTAACACAATCTTCGAAGAAATATTGGAGGGCGAGCGTTGGCGCTACTCTATGCTTCTGCCATTGTGACCTTGAAATCATAGGTTCCAAACCTGGCATTAGCCTTTCTGCAAAAGCAGGGTAATGTGGGGCATTGATTCTCTTGAGACCCAGCTGTGATGCGAGCCTGCCTTGTGCAGGGCCGCCTTTTTAGTTTGAACTTCTGTTATTATTTTTCCATGAGTTAATAAGTTCCAAGAAATTGTCTGCTGTATAGTGACTAACAAAGTTAAAAGCTAAAAGTTTACCATAAAAATTTCTGTTGCTAGTATGAATTTACACTTGTTCTCTCCACAACATATAGTTTTTAGCTTCTGCTCTAGTATAATGGCTACATTTTCTGAGTGCTTGCATGGAGGGGTGGCTTGCAAGGAGTCTAGCTTTCTTGTTAGTGGTAGCCTCTCATATGCTACTCTTAAGGTGAAGGCATAGTGTTCGTGATATCAATTTTCTGCTTTGTGGTTGTTAGTGCAAAAAATTACTGGCAACATACTTTACTAGAGGTATCTGCAAATGTTATACTAAACCGTGTCTGTGATACTAACATATTAAGATATGATTGTGTAAAGTTGGTGTCACTTCGCAGTGTAGAAATTTCACTTAATTTTGGCTTGCAGGTTGT
The DNA here is from genome assembly GCA_033070095.1 of Escallonia herrerae. Classification (NCBI taxonomy): domain Eukaryota; kingdom Viridiplantae; phylum Streptophyta; class Magnoliopsida; order Escalloniales; family Escalloniaceae; genus Escallonia; species Escallonia herrerae. The sequence goes on along the minus strand of JAVXUP010000296.1, from coordinate 50,721 downwards.
TTAGGAGAACAATTTGTCCCTACTGGTGATTGGCACTGTCCATATTGTAAAGACAAATTTGGTCCCGGTAGGAAAGCTGATGGAGAGTCCAGACCTATTCTTATACGGCTTGCGCGGGTTGTCAAGCCCTCAGAATGTGAAACTGGTGGTTGTGTCGTTTGCAGGTTTGTTGCAGCTTTTAGAGATGCCATTTAAATAGATGTCGATTTTTGAACATTCTTGATGAAATTTTATCATAAGTGACAGTGATGGTTTTTTATTCAAGCTGCTTTTACCTTTTGCTTGGCGTTTTTCATTCTCTGTATAGGGGCGCCTTTGATGTACTTGTCTTATCACAGATATTTATTCAAGTGAAAAAATGTACCCTTATACACTTAATGAACTTGTGGAATTGGGTATGATATCTTATTCTTATGTATATGTAAAATATTTGTAGCTCCTGCACTTCATAGTAGCACACTAGCTTTTGAACGATGCGTTGCACTTCTTAGATCCCTGAATTGTTAATACTAAGTAAATTGCATGCTAGAGTTTTTCTAAGCACTCAGTTCTACAGAAATTTGTGAATGCTTGATTTTAAAAGTCCCTTCGATTGAACTTGACCACCTACTTAGCTGGACCTTTTGGGGAGGCAATTGGGTTGCTGGTCGTTGGGGGAAACAAAGTCAGATTCCGGGATTGTCACATATCAAGAATATTGATTTTTGCCTTGAACCTGCCAAGGGATTCAAGAATATTGACTTGCTTGTCCTTTTGAGCAGGCATGCCTTGTCTGTGGGGGTTGTTCAGGTCATTACATTTTCCATTCCTGTTCTTTTTTTAGCAGCTCACTCGATCCTGGGTTACAAGGGGGATAGCCCACCCCCTTCTTTAAACCCCCCATTGCAGCTACTGGAGAAAATCGATCTTCTTTTGGAAGACAAAGGGGAAAGGCCTCCCCTTCCCTTAAATTCCCCATTGCAGATACTGGAGAAAATCGATCCCTTTTTTGGAACGGGGCCAAGAAACTTTACCAGCTGAGCTGGCTGACATCCTGACATGCCCAATAAAACACCTTTTTTGCATGGAATTATTTTGGCTAGTTCTGTTCTATATAGTCGGTAGCGTTGAAGAATAATCGGTACAAGGTGCAACTTTGCAAGTCAAACGAAGGGACAATAGGTTGAAGTTTTTAAGATGAACAATTCAATGTATGGGGACATGGAGCTCTGCTAGAGATTGCTTTTTTGCTACTAAGTGCTGAACTGAAACTTTTGGAGCTGGCTAACTTCAGTCTTTCTATATGTTGTCTTAGATATTATATACTACACGTCACTTATATAAAGATATAACTATACTAGAGCACTTGTTCATTGTAGAAAGCTAAGAAAATACAAAAAAGAACACATGTTTACTGCTGTATGTTTGTCGTCAACCATTGATATTATTTCTTTACTATGTTTACTAGGGCCAACGATTTCAGTGTTGCGACATTTGACGACCGAACAGTTATGCTCTGCGACCAAGTATGGTGGCATGTCCCTATTGCTTATTAATTTTCTTGTTGTATTTTTGCTTTTTATTTATGTAAAGAAATGATTGTTCCCTTTTCTTGTCTAGTGTGAGAAGGAGTATCATGTTGGTTGCTTGCGGAATAGCGGGTTATGCGATTTAAAGGTAAAGCTACAGAAGTATGTGAATCTGATAGTTTGGCACATGATGTTCTCTATATGCACAATCATCCAATGTCATTCCTTAATTGGGCACAGGAACTTCCAAAGGAGAAATGGTTTTGCTGCAATGACTGCCATATGATCCATGTGGCTATGCAGAACATACTTCTGAAGGGAACGGAGGTAGTTCCAGCTTCAGTACTTTGTATGATAAACAAGAAGCATAGGGAGAAAGGACTAATTGATATAGCTGCAAATGAGATTGAATGGAGAATTTTAAGTGGAAAAAGTCGCTGTCCAGAACATCTACCTTTGCTTTCCAGGATTGCCGCTATTTTTCGTGTAAGTCCTTGCCTCAATTACCTGTGTTTATTCCATGTTAGCAGTCTCGTGGAAAAGGTTAGCTGTATGGCAATAGCAGATTAACTATAAGTTATCTCAACCTTGTTTTCTTCTTTTGTTCATCTCTTTAGGTTATTCTTTTCTCATCTTATTCCTTTTTTTCCTTTTCATTTCAATTGTAGTCTCCTTTTGTACCAGTAGTTTCTCATGTACGATCCTTTGAAACATCTATTTTAAGTCTAGAAAATGGTAAGCTGTGAGGGTTATCAGGCGTTAAATCTCAGCTCCAAAGTTTAAAGCTATTGCATGGAATTTATATATTTTCCACTTCCACGTTTTCCATGTCATAAAGCCAATTCGTTATTCCTCCAATTCCGTGGGACTTCCTTCCGCTGCTTAATGCCTGATCTCAGCTGCGTTTTTTTATTTTGGTATTTTAATTTCTACATAAATAAAATTCACCTTTCCTACTAAAATTTATTCAGTGTTTTAAACTTTGTCTTTAGTCCTCTTATTTGGCAATCAGTGTTGACCTTTATTCGGTGATAGTACAACACATCAATTCAACATTTATAACTTTCACTCTACATCAGAGAAGTTAGATTCAGACTGCTGTGTTTACATGGCTCTGAAGCACGGACACCTCTCCTAGGTGGAGGTTTGGTGTCCTAAACGGACGGACACCCCGACACCCTCTGGACACCGTCCGACACGTGTCAGACACCGCCAATCGGTGTCGGAATATTTTTTTTATTTTCCGACACCGTGTCGGACACTTCGTCGGCTATCGGCAGTGTCGGAAGGTTTGGGCCAATTTCAGATTTATTGAACTATTACCGTCTTCTTCACTCTCACCTCACGACCGTCTTCTTCTCTCTCACCTCGAGTCTGACTGCCGACCACATCAAGGATGTCGCTGGTGTTGCCGGAGCTGTCGCCGATGTTGCTGGAGCTCAGTCGACGAAGATCCGAAGCCCAAGCCAACGGATCTGACGGCTACAGTCGCCGAAGGAAGAGAAGTTAGCTGCTGCCGCTGTCGCCGTCGTCGCAGAGTCTCGTTGGAGGTCCTCCGCCGCTGACCTAGGTCTCTTTCTTCTCTTCTCCTGTTCCAGTCCTCTCCTCTCCTCTCGTTTCTTTCTTTTCTTTTTATTCTTTTCTCTTTTGTCGTCACTCCCTCTGTTTCTTTCCTGTTATTTTTTCTTTTCACCCTTTTCTCCTTTCTTTTCTTTTCTTTCTTTTCTTTCTTTTCTTTTTTTTCTTTTCTCCCTCTTTTCTTTTCTTTTCTTTTCTTTTTTTTCTTTTCTTTTTTCCCTTTGTCGTTGCATTTCCAGTACATTAGACTAAATAAATATTGACCAAATAAATTATGACTTGTATTTAAATTCCTTATTTTGAAAGTTTTTCATTTTTTAGATTATAGAATATATTTGATATTTATTATATATATATATATATATATATATATATATATATATAATAAAAAAATATATTAAAAAATAGCGGTGTCCTGCGGTGTCCAAAATCTGATTTTTTGAAAATTGCGGTGTCCGGTGTCGGTGTCTCCGGACCGTGTCCGTGCTACCTAATACATGGTCACGTGTTCGTGAGAATAAAGTGATTTGGTTATAGTCTAATTTTTATTGGACTTCTTTCTGGTTTGTGATGAGACTCATTACCGATGCTTCTTGTGCTTTCAACCCTTTTGCTGTATATATCAAGTCAGAGTGCAAAAGTTCTCTTCATGTCTTTCTCATAGATGAGTTTCGTGCTTATTTAACATAGTATGTGTCCTTTGCAGGAGTGTTTTGATCCTATTGTGGCAACGTCTGGTCGTGACCTCATTCCTATTATGGTTTATGGGTAAGTAGTCCTGTTATCTTGTGCTTATATTCTTGGAGGGTTCGTGCACCAGAAAGTGAACTATGCTAAAGCAAATTACTTTGATAGGCTTTGCCTGGATCTAAAAGTTCTATAGTAAGTTTAACGGTTTCTACTTGACAAATTATATTTTCATAGATGGGAGTCATTAAAACCCGCAATTGGATTCATTAAATTGATAGCTTCATAACACATGGCTTCTTCAAACAATCTGAATTGATTTCTTACTGATCGGCCTGTCTGGTGATGAGATTAATTGGTATGCCTTTCAACATGGGACTTTTGGAGTTCACTATTCGATATTACCTAGTTATGGAAGATCTCCACTTTATAGCAAATTAGCAATCTATGGGTTAGAATTTGAAATAAACTTCACCTTATCTTTGTGGTCCGAGTATAAGTGACAATCCACAGAGCGGGTGCGGATGCGGATGCAAATGTGTCAATGCGTCGATTTGAAAAATTCATGAATGCAGGAGGGCCTTCAGAGTGTCTATATTGGTATATATATTACATAGGAAACTGTAAATTGTGAAAGAAAGTAAATAAGAGGATTGTGTCTGCTATAAGAAACCAACAGGTAATTGCGGGCTCAGTGAAGGACTATTAGCTCTAACAACCCTAAGGTCCCACGACCAAAATATCTCAGCTACATTCTTTTAACAAATGTTAGGCATTTCTATCTCATTAAATGCCAATTTACCAGTAATAATGGCATCGGATTGCTGTGACACTCACATGGGCATTTGACTATTGAAATCGCAAAGTTGACTAAGTCAATTTGCGCTTTGACCACAGATTCAAACTCAAATCGCGAACCATAAACCAGCAAATTATGTCACCTAGGTCCAAGTGTATAGGATCGACTGATATACTTTTGGAATTTTTGGACAGCTTTTGTAGTTGTCTAGCTGTTTAGGTTCAGTTTCTTCTTGTTTCTTGGGTTCGCCCCCTTGGTGGCTTTGACTATTTATTACCAGAAGTGTGATTGGGATGTATTTGAGAATAAAAAGCTTCATACAAGCAATGAAGCTAAGCTTTTGAGAAGGTAATAGAAAAGGATAAATGATGCAGGTACCGAGAGGAGGAGCTATTTTGCTCTATAGCATAGCAGCTTTGGCTTTCATAATGTATTTCACCTATGCCTTGAGCATTGTGCAGGGATGTACTGTAGGAGTAACCCATGACTACACTTGCATTCCATTGCCTATCCCGAGTTGCGTTCCTCTCTATAAGCTATGAGGAGACTTCAAGTTTATTTTGCCTAGTAGCTTAAGCAGAAAACCAGAGGTTCACGTGCGTATGACCGGGGAACCTTTTTTTATCTTCGGCTCACCCTTTGTGAAAAAACTCTTATCCTAAGCCTGCTTGTTTGGTTTGCCATGAATATAATTCAGCAGAATGATGTGATTGAGAAAAAAATGTTGCTTGTGAGAGGTTATGTCAATCATTGATGTAGGTAGATGAATGATACTTTGTGATGCGGTCCATGACGCTGTTTAAAATTAACGAGTTCAAGGCACATCTGATTTGGAAAATCAGATACTTGAACTTATATCAGGCAGTGATTAACCATAGTTCGTTAGGTTAATTTTGCTTTCCTCATGTCATAGTATGCAGAGGGGATTTTGTTAGAAGGTTACTTAGCCTTGTGGTAACCGGTTTGTAAGCTCCTTGTCACTTGTCTCTAATTAGGTCTCTTCACTATGAAGTACCTAGTAACCGCCTTGAGGTTCCTCACGCACAATTACTTAGATACCGAGGAACCTCCGTTGTCTTAGCTTGTAAGTTGGGCTCTAATATTCTAGTTTAGCTGAGATTTTATGTAGTAGAGAATTTTGAATTTTATGCTATCTGGGATGTGTGATGAGTCTTGCTCTTGGCTGAGATGCTTGAGGATCCTGTCACGAAGCCTAAGGGTTTTAGGAGTGATTCCTAGAGTTTTATCCTTCTCAACCCAAGGCATGATGCATAAAGGTCTCTAAGAGTGATTGTTCAGTTATTTTCTTCTCTTTACTTTCTCTTTTCTGCACTAAGTTTCTGAAAGGCAAATCTAAAATCACTTCGCTGTGCTGTCCTGTGTCAACGTGGCAAGTGACAACTACAAAACTTGAGTTTGAATCATAAGAATGAGTCGACTTCAGCCAGTATTCAGTTTCTCAACTGAGTATTAGGATTAATGTGTGCATTGTGGATGTATCTGGTTTTTGTATGCAGTCTTAACATATATTTCTATATAAAGAATCTGCAACCGTTGATTTAGGCTGATTTTACATGAACGATACATTTGCATAGTGCTAAACTGCAGCACCTTTAGTTAATCTCATTAAAGCTAAAAGGATGCACCTTTAGTTGATTTCATAAAATTTAGTTTATTACCTTTAAGCAATAAAACATACCTCCATTCCCTGGGACATCCCAAGCTACAAAGAGGAGGCGGAATCTAATTTAATAGTATTATGAAGCTGGTGAAACGCATGCATATAGCGCTAAGAGTTGAGTCATGCATCCATAATTATTAATTTCAGTTATAGTTGCATAACAGTTGTTTCTTGTCTTGTGCAGGAGAAATATTTCTGGGCAAGAATTTGGCGGGATGTTTTGTGTAGTTCTAATTGTGAAGTAAGTTACACTCTTGGAAGTTTGTTCTGCCTGCTTTATTGATATCATATTTTCTTTCCTTTCACTCTCTTTGGAAAGATTCGTATTTTGGTTAGTTTAACCAGTCTATGTTCAAATTTTTGCACAGGTCAGTGGTTGTATCTGCTGGTCTGCTCAGGATCTTCGGACGAGAGGCGGCAGAACTTCCAATGGTGGCAACAAGTAGAGGAAACCAAGGAAACGTAAGTCTTCTATGGCAAGCTGGTTTTGGTTTTCTATAGGTCTTGCCAACCCCCCCCCCCCCCCCGCGTGCCCGGGCGTGAGCACGCGCAAAAATAAGGAAGAGAAAATAGAAAGGAAAACTGTATGAGAAGCTTCTGGTGCTTCTGTTGGTCCTTTGTGGAATGATAAGCTTCACAAATTGGTTTTTGATTTTTACGCGCAGGGTTATTTCCTAGCTTTGTTTTCATGTATTGAGAGGTTGTTGTTCTCAATGAATGTTGAAAGCCTGGTCCTCCCTGCTGCTGAGGAAGCTGAATCAATCTGGACAAACAAATTGGGCTTCAGAAAGATGAGTGATGAGCGGGTAAGTGCACTTATATAACTGATTGAAGAATACTTTTCTTTGCCAAACTCATCAGAGAACTGGTTTGCTTTTCAGAAAGCACTAAAAAGTATTTGGTAACACTTGCATTATGAAACCTCCAGCTGTAGCATGATTGCCATTTCCTTCCATCTTCTATCCCTGAGCTATTTTTTATACATTTTGAGATCTACTTATGACCCCACCCCTTCCTTCCCCTTCCTCAATGAAAAATGAAACACCCTTAGAAATAATAAAACTTTGCTTGAATTTAAAGATGATTTTGTGCGAGAGAAGAAAATTGGGAATGGAAGCAGTTCCCTGAGAGTCACGAAAGCACAGCACTGTTTGCAATTTTTGGTTGAGATAACTCTTGAGAATGAGTGATGCGGCTTTTTCATAAGTATATTACTGCGACCAGATATTGGGCAGTGGCTAAACCAGCACCATTTTTGCCATTGACGGGTGGCAATCAATTTTGTATCATGAACGGTCTTGAAAGGGCTATGGATATGGAAAGAATTTGCAGATAGTGCTGTTTTCTAGAGGGTGAACCTGCTGCTTCATCCTGGTGATTTCTCTTGGTGAGGCTATGCCCGCACCTGTTTTGCTGCTTAAACCAAAGTCATGTTTAGTAATGCACCTTCAGTGACAAGTGAGTCCAAATATTGAGATTGATTACTGCTGTGTTTAGGGTATAGTCCTCTGTGACCAAGAAACATCTTTCATCTCAACTTTCAAATCGGCCGGTGGGAGTAAAATGGTTTCTTGTGGCTTACAGGACATTGATTTGGCAGTGACTAGCCTACCATGTTTTTGTTGTATTATGTTTCTAATTATCAACATTTCTGTGCAGTTGTCGAAGTATACAAGGGACCTCCAGCTTACGAGATTTAAGGGGACGTCAATGTTGGAGAAACAGTTGCAGCATGTTCCAGATTAGTCTCGTTGACCCTCCCTAGTAGGCCGAGTTGCTGCAGGTAGCACAAAACTCTTAGAAAGATCGAGCAGAAGATAGAGAAATTAGGATTATTTGTTCATTCTTGTTTCAACCCTCGTTTTCTCCTGTCTGATATTACTGCTTATTGTGCGTTAGCCAGAAGATAGCAATCTGATCTGATTTTCATCTGTATATAGTGCAAAAGCCATGGAGTGTCCATCAAAACCAGCCCTGCATGCTGACCTTTTAATATGCATGTGTGAGGCAAAGATTCCTTTTTGTAGGTTTCCTTCCAGTATTATTCTGTACATGTTGAGTTTCAGCTGTAAATAATCATGCTTCAGCTCATACTACCATGCAAGAAGAAATTTTGCATTAGTCAGTTATCACTACCACCACCTGTATTTCAATGGTTTTATTTTTGGGTTAAGGGTTTGGGGTTTAATTTTGAGCTGTAGCATATAGGATGAGCATGAATCCCAATCCTACTAATTGATGAAACTGTTCGAAATCAAACAGCTGTTAGATTCGTTGTTTCATTGATCCGAAGTAGCAGATTGCAGCTCACAATATACGAGTTTCTTTTCTTTTTTCTTTTTGTGTGAAAAGCTTCCGTAACATGAATTTGGTTTTTTCTTTTGTTCCTTTTTTGGGGAATGACATTGAGCAATAAAGGTTACGGAGTTTTTAGTCTTTGGCTTAGGGCACTATAACCACATAGTAGGTTATGAAATATTCGTGAGTCTATGAGTGTATGTTGGCCTCTAATTACATTGTAGCTAATTAATTATATAACAAAATTGAGTACCCCTAGCAAGTAAGCTTTCATGGACCCGGTTCTGGTTGACCCAATATCGCTAATGAAATTGAGTTTGACTTGGGTTTGCTTGTTTGGTGTGTAAAATAATTGAATCAAGCTTTTTTTCTTTTTTGGAATAATCAGAGCTGTCATTTTTATGCCCCCCCCCCCGGTACGGGGACTAAATCAATTTTGAACAAGCTAAAAGTTTGTAGGGTAAATTATGCTTATGTCCTTAAAGTTAGGGTATAATTACAGTTAAGGTGACCAAACATTTCTAAAATGTATCAGCCGTATTCATCCGTTAGGCTTCTGTCTAAAAAGTGTATTTTTTTTGTGATATTATCAGTACGTATTTTTAAAATAACGATACTACCCCTTATACTATATATATTGGATATTTTAAAAAAATTTAAATTAAGATTTCAATCCTTAATATAAAGATTAGGGTTTTAAAACCCTAAAATTGATTTTTTTTTCTCTATCTTTATAGTCTATTTCATCAAAATTTCTCAATCTAGGGGTTTCAATTTGTAAATTAGGGTTTCACTGAAATCCCTAATTTGCAAATTAAGGTTTCACTGAAATCCCTAATCTGCAAATTAGGGTTTCACTGAAATTCTCGCCACGCCGGCAGCCTTTTCCTTCCTTTCCCTTCCTGCCTCCCCCTCCTCTTCCTCCCCACGCCAGTAGGCGACAGCCTTATCCTTCTTTTTTTCTTCCCAAACCAAAACCAACCATCAATTCAACAACCCAAGAAAAAAACCCTACTGTGATTCCAAGTTATGGCATGAGAGAGAGAGATGGCGATTTGCGGTGGGTCAGAGAGGGGTCTTGCGAAGTGGTGGGGAGGGAGGGACAGCGGCGGAGACGGGGTGCGGTCGGTTCAAATTACATCGCACGGTCAAATCACGATGCGGATGATCGAGGCAGGCAGACGGGCGACAGGGAAGGGGAAGAGGGAGGGTGGTCCAGGGATGGGAAGGGGGAGGGTGGTGAGGCGACACGTAAGGGGCAGGCAGACGGGCGGCGAAGAGAGATTGAGAGACATAAATGGGTTGGTGTTGGGGGGTAGGGTGGGGTGGGGGAAAGGGTAATGGCATTTTTCCTTTTTTTTTTAGGATGAAGTAATGGCTTTAAAAAAAATAAGGTTTCAACTAAGGGGTAATAAAATATTTTCAAGAAAACCGTAAGGGTTTTTAAGATTCCGTTTGGTCAATGGACATAGTATAATTTGTCCAAACTATTGTCCTTACCTGTAATTATACCCTAACCTCGGGGACATAGTGTAATTTGCCCAAGTTTGTAACTCAATAAGCTTGGCTCGATACCAAAATTGATCACAAAATTTAAAGTGCAATAAGTAAAACAAAATTTGGACACCTTAAATATCAACTTGTACCTTGTGAGTGTATCAAGATCCTTTGCTGTACAGCATTTAGTTATAAAAGATTGTCATTCAAAGTGTTTTATCGCTGTTATTAAAATTTATAGTGACAATTTTTTGTCGCTAAAAAATATTTAGTGACATTTTGTGAGTACAACACCTTTGCTCATTTTGCTGTATTTCAGAGGATCTTGATCCCTTGTGAGTAAATGTTGAATAAGTACGACGTAATGTTGCCTTCCAAGTCTTCACACTTTTTAACTCAGTAACACCCCAATGCACACCCTTTCTTGCAATCATAAAACACTATAATATATCGCCACCTATTGTGCCATATGTTCCCACGTGGCTTGGCCGTAGGATGGCAATGGGGCAGATCGGATGCGGATCTTATAAGATCCGTACCTGCCCCGCTACCCCTGAAATCTCGCCTCGCCCCGCACCGGGTTATATAATCTCAATACCATGTTCGACCCTAAATTACTTTAGAAAACCCGTCCCAGCCCCGCCCCGTATATTTTCTCAATGACAGGAGATTCAGTCACGATGGCTTTTTTCTTCCAATGATGCTTCCAGCAGATTCAATCGCGATGGCTTTTCTTCTTCCAATGTCCCACTTGGAACTGGTATCAAGAGAAATTCGTAAACATTTTGAAGAGCCTGGTACCCGGATATTGCCCTTATCTGCCCAGCTTCAAAAGAAGTTCCAATATACTCATTCTCCAGAAGTCCCTGTAGCACGAGCAAGGTGACTTATATTAAGATCAACCCAACATCAATAGTTAGTCTCTTTTAAAATCATATTAATATGATGAAACCAAAAAACCCTTCACACTTTGGCTGGGCAATTTTAAATTTGGTACAGAACTGTAATAGTATAATAATTAACCATCATAGAGATAACCGCCCCCAACAACTTGCCTGGATAGATTTTCCCGATGGCTTTGGTGAATAGTTTGATGGTGGACTGGTGATTGGCCGTGGGCGTTGAACGCCGATTGTGCGGGGGAGGGAAAGAGAAGATGAGGTGCGGTAGCTGGTGGGTAGCTGGTGGGGAAGCTCGGCGGAGTCGCCGAGAGGGAGATAACTGAGAAGGAAGAGGTGCGGTGGTTGGTGGGGAAGCTCGGCGGCAGAGTGAGAAAAGATGGACAATTTTGAGGTTTGTCATGAATTCTTATATATATATATATATATATGTAAGGATGAACGACTAGGATTAAATGAAGTATATGGTTTATACTGGGGCGGGCAAGCTGAAATACCACACCCGACCCTAACCTGCTGTGAATTTTTTTTTAAAAAAAAATATACCTGCTCCGTGATCCTGTCAAAGTCAAAATAACCCGCTTCTATCGGACCAGGGAGGGTTGGGGATCCGCCGGTTGCGGTTCTTATTGTCATCCCTACTTGGACGTGCGATAATTAGAGAAAATTGAATGTTATACCCGCCATAAATCTATAAATCTTTTGCGTTAACAAAATTGACAAAACCACATCAATATATTTTATTTGAAGAAAATATACAAATATATACTGTGTAGTAAGAGGATTGAGGGTCAACATCCGTAGCCTCATTGCAGGGAAGTCCAAAAGAACATACAACAACTTTAATAAGCCTAGTTTAGAGTTTAGCGTTTACCTAAGATCCAAAAGCTCCATAAGGTAATCAACCTAATTTTAAGTTTACGATTTAGGGTTGAGAGTTTAGCGTTTACCTAAGATCCAACAAACACGCTGACAAATCAAATACAGGCCAACCGTCCCTCCTGGTTCCAATGGAGAAAGCCCAACAAGGCTCAACGACGCACCCAACAAGCCCGAATCCTGAAAGTCAGCTGGTCCACGGAGCTGCTAGCCCAAAGGTTGGCTGGACCCAGCCCAAAATATGGTTGGCCCAACCCACAACCATTGTAATCGGGCTGGAGCCTTTCACAATGCACCGAACCGCCCATATTCATTGTTAGTCTCGTTTCCCTAAGCAAGCAGAAGCAGGGGCTTAGCTTTGCTAGGGTAGGGTTTTTATCCCTCTTAAACCCTAAACATTTCCGTTCCAATTCTCCTCTCCAAATGGCGTTTGCCACTGCCTTTCGCCGTGTTCTTAACGGATCTTCGATACTTCCGTCTCAGTTCGCTTCGACACGTCTCAGCTCAACCCTCACTACCCCTAAGCTCTTCGTCAGCGGTACGTTATTCACACACACGCGCGCTCACATCTTAATGCTGTCTTTGTTTCGTTAGATTTCCTCCATTCTAACTTTTTTCGAATTCCTAGGATAGGTGTAGTACATGTAATTTTATCTTAGTTTGACCAACCAAACGATTTTTATTTAATCTGTAATTGCTACTTGAGTAGCGAAACTCGATTCTAGGATTTCACAAAAATCAGAGGAGGAGGATTCTATGAATCGGAAGGAGTGATTTTGTTTGGTTTACTTTGGGTTGTTTGGAAGGAGATGAATGCATGTATCAGCTGTACTCTGCTTTCTTGCTTGTACATTGGGAAGGGATTTTAAATTGGAGATATGAGATTAATTAAACTTCAGTGAGTTCCCCCCTCCCACTAGGCAAGGGTTGTATCAAATGATGGAATGATGCATTCGAATATCCAAATTTTAACTACTTAGGGCCTTGACTTATTTTAGTTCAAGAATCAAGAGTCGTGTAAAGTAGGCTTATGTTCAGTTTAACTGCTTTTATTATCTTCTAGTGAGAAGTTGGTCCCCATGATAATCATACTTGCTGTCGCTTCAAGAACGCTTCAGGACGGTCAGTTACTCATCCTCCTCTCCTAAAAACCCAAAGAAAAAGCTTTGATTTCTAGAATGCTAGGAGAGTTCTAATTGGTGTGGACCTCATATCAGCAAATAAAGGGGCAGCTACGATCAAATTAAAGCCTGCTTCCCCCCTCCCTTCCCTTTTCTGATATGCTTTCGTCACTCTTACACTCTGAATTGATTTAATCTTAACACCTTATGCATTCAAAGCAAGATAATTGTTGAGCATGCCTCCAGAATAAGATAGAAAAACTATAGACACCATCTGCCATGCTGTGTTTCAACTTTAAAGAAATATTTTGCTTTTGTAATGAATAAGTTATCTGAATGTCAATTTTTTCCTTCCACCAAAACTCTAAACCCCCTGCCCCCCTCCCCTCGTGATAAACAGTCTGAAATCCGTTAGAGGGCTAGTTAACTGCTATTAGGAGTCAGGCCTGCGTCACTAGCTGATATGTGCTAGATTCAACCTTCCCATTTTGATATCAATTTTTTGCGCTAAATAAGAACTACATTATATTGTATAACGGTCTCCTTTTGGAGCTCCTTTGTTCTTTTTGCATTATTTTTGGTTGTTCACTAGCCTGGTAAGGCAAGTTCTTGCAATGGTTGTAAGTAGGCAATAGAGATGGCTTAGTTGTAAGGCGGTATTAAAGGGTAAAGTACCTAAGCATACTTGTAGATGGGCCAATCTTGCCTTTGTGAGGCTAGAAAAAAAAATGTGGTTGGTATCTACCTAGTCGGACTTTTTGGCCTAGACTAGATGAAGAGTGGAGTATGGCTCTTGTTAAGTGGACAAAAAGTATTCAAATTTTTGAGTCTTGCTCTTTCTCATGACAAATGCAGGATTCGCCAAGTAATTCATGACCAGGTTCATTTCTACATCTTTGTCCCTTGAGATATAATTCCTACCAGCTTATCTACCTGTTCAAGAGTTGCTCTCTTTTACCATATTATTTAGTTAGAAAATTGGTATGTGGAAAGGTCTAAATATTTAACATATTATGCTGGTCCACCACCTCATTGTCGCAAAAATGTGCATTACTGACAAAATATGCATGTGTAAATATGGATTTAGGCATTCCCTTGGTGTAAATAGTAAGGTTAGCCATTTAAGAATTATTAAAACAATAAAGGACATTTGTTGTTACCTGGAGTTCTCTTTTGTTCTTTGACTAGGTTACTGGAGGGACTCAAGCTGCCATCCTTCATGATTAGCATTTTCTTTTCTTTAACGTGATTTTATTATTGAGTGTCGGTGACATTTGGGCACTTGGGTATATTTGACATGTTCTCCTTTGTTTCCCGAGTCATAGCGATGTATTTACTGTTTTGTCATCTTGGAACCTTGGCTAACTGATAGTCTGGCTTGTCACGATGCAGGCCTTTCAAGGTTGACTACTGATGACAAGCTTAAAGAAGCATTTTCACAATTTGGCAACCTTCAAGAAGGTAAGCAGAACATCTTTGCCTTGTTCTGTCATTATCCTTCATGAAATTTGGTCACCCACTGATTTGTTGCATTTTGCAGTGAAAGTCATTGTAGACAGGGAGTCTGGAAGATCAAAGGGGTTCGGGTTCGTTTCATATCAAACAATAGAAGAAGCTGAGAAGGCTCGGGAAGGTATGAACGCTAAGTACTTGGATGGCTGGGTTATTTTTGTGGACCCTGCCAGGCCAAGAGAGCCCAGGCCACCACCTCAAGCACAGCCACAGCCCTCAGAAACTGGCTTCAGAACAAATAAGACAATTGGATGGTGTGGCTAAAAATGTCTCGAAAGAACACTAAATCGTTAGCAATGTTGGAGGGCCATTGGACAGTTTATTCTTAAGAAACTCATTCAGTGTGGCATGGGGAAATGGATTCAGTTGTATCATTTATGTAACCATTGCCGTCTATTGCAGAGAACATGACTGTTATACATAGTAAGAATAAATGATTGATTATCCAGTAACTACATTATTCAGATTCTCAAAATGAGCCAAATGAAAATAACTTGCCAGAAGGGTATATTAAGCCGTGACGTTTATTGATTGTTTGGCTTGCAACTGTGCAGATTCTCGAGTCTTTTCCATTTTTTTTTGGGTGCTTTTCTGACCCCAAAAACAATCAATTTGACCTCCACATAGCTTGCCTGAACCTGGAGGGACGTTGGATCAATAAGCCTGAATATCACTTCTCTGCTAATTCCCAGCATACAGCTTCATTTTCTGTTTTTTGATAACGAAGAGAATTGTATAGATAAAAAGCGTTTACAGAGATAGCCATTACAGCATTAACAGGTATCATGTAGAACTTGTGCCACTTGAGCTGGAATATCTTCAGTGTCCGTCATCTGGCGGGTTAGGAGGATTTGTCAGGATGATTTGCTTAAGTTTTTTCCTCCCTTGTTCATCTTCAGCTTCATTGATAGTCGTTGCTCGTTTTTTTTTTCCATGCTAGAGTTGATCTGTAGTACATCCTGGGTTACCATTGTGAGTGAAAGTTCAGCTGTTGGTTCCTCCATTTGATCTGTGCCATCACTTGAGACTTCAAAGTCCGGTGCAGTGAAGATCTCTCCCTACAATCGACCAAGTTGCTGTGTAGAGTGCCCGCCAAGAACTGCTTGCCAATAAGGGTCATTTTCCATAAAGTGAGGTGCTAGTGGTTGAGATGAGTAGGCTGATTTAGATGAGGAGAGATTGAGCACCAGGCCTTGTTGGCTTCGTGAGATATTCTGAGACATGGCATGGGGTGACGGATCAAAAGATGGCACTGTATTCATTGTAGGAAGATTGTAGAAAATACTGGGAGCATGTCATGTGAGAACTGGAGAGATGGTTTTGGAGTTGCGTCGGAGTTTGTTTCGGCAGAGTGTTGTCTTGAGGAAGATGTGGGATGTGAGGAGGAATTAATTTGGCCTTGAGAACTGGAGTTGGGCCAAAGAGGGTTTTGGGCATTTTGAGGTAAGTTGGGCCACAGAGAAGTGTAGAGAGAATGATTAATAGGATGGGTTATAAGAGACAGTCCAAAATTAGATAAGCCCAAGATGAATTTAGCCAAATTAATTGGGGGCCTCGGGGATTGATGGGTATGTGGGATTGGGCTAGACCAAAGGATAGGGGTTTGGGCCTGAGTTTCATCACTTGGAGCCAAGGGGACTAGGGCTAAGGAGGAGCCCACTTCTTGCAGATGAGTGAGGGGAGTTGCAAGTAGATTATCAAAAGATTTAGGATGACATATGGGTGAGATTTGAGTGCAGGTAGCTGAGAGAAGATCTACACCAACTTGTTGATCTGTAAGCATTGCTTGGATGGAATTGTCAGGGGGAAGGAGATTTCCTAGATCTGTGTCAGGGATGTTGGTCATAGCCAGGAGAGCTGACGTCTTCATCTGCAAACCAAGACTTCTATTCACCAGCGTGATGCCATCGGCATCTTCTTCCGATGAATTGTTGCCATTTTCCGGTTGCCCTATAGCTACGTCAGTTGCGTTATTGTCTAGTTCCTCCGACAAAGTTTCAATTCATCTGTAGCTTGAATTTTCGGATATAACCAAATCACTAGTGCCATCGCCAATATCCGGTTGTGGAGCTTGAGGACCAAATAAGTTTGTTTGAAGAAGAATTGCTTCTTGGTTAATGGTGATCTATTGGAATCGGTTCCAACTCTGCTTCTGTATGTTCATACGGTATGTCATTGGCCTTCTATGCCTCCTTCGAGGATCCCCATATCAAGAGGAAAATGGTTCATTATTCTGATTGTGGCAAATCCATCATTTCTTCGTCAAGGTTAAATTGGTTAACGGAGAGTGCAGCTTCATGTAGTACAGGGGAGGTGGGGGTTGCTGTGAAGGTTTCATCATCACTTAAATCCATCGGTGGCCTGGCGAGAAAGCATCATACATGTGAGTTAACACCAGTCCAGGGCCGTTATGCGAGATGATTACATGAGAGGTGAGGTTCCAGTCAGAATTTGGGAATGTTCTGAGAGTTTTGGCAAACATGGGTTAGCCATCAAGAATGAAGGTCTCATACAGATTAGGACCAGGAATATGATCAGTATGTCGAGCTTCAACGACATCAAGAAGAGAGGCATTGCAATGGGTGTTTTCATGGCCTATTCGTCCGCATCGAAAGCATGCCATAACAATTTGTTCGTACATACACTGAAGAATCTGGACTTCCATGTTGTCTATGAGCTGTAGAAAGATGGCCGGAAGAAGAGGAGCATCAAGGAGCACCCAAATTTTGATGCGAAAATAGTCACGGTGGGTCGTTCGGCGTTTTGATCAAGCTATCTCGAGGAGGAGACCTGCCGCCAGTCCTATTTTTTTCGCCAGGGAGTAATGAAAGCAATCACTCGGGATATTTGTTACCTGCATCCAAAGGTCTACCATTTTGAACTTGATGGTACGGTAAACGACATGGGGGAACCATTCATGAAGGACCAAAAGTGCACTAAAGAAGTTCCAGGGTGTGTTGGTATACGAGCATCCGAGACAACAGTGAAGTGAAAAAGAAACAGGTTTGGCACCTTTGTTACTTGCACTGGCCCCTGAAGAGCCCAACATGAATCCACTATGTTCTGAATCTGGGCTTCGAAATCTTGGAATTTTCTGAGTAAGACAAATTCTTTGCCAATTCGTTCATTTCGTACCTATTGTTCATTAAGGGGAAGTAAGTCGGTGCGCATGTTTAATGTGTTGTCTTCATGTACGTTGCCATCTCGAAAGTAGGGATCCTCCATCATTTGAAGTAAGGGAAGATGCTGAGTTGTATTGTGTTTGAGGCTAAAGTTTAGTTAGAAGGTGGTGGGACAGAGAGAGAGAGAGAGATTATGTTGCCATAAAGAGAAAGATGCTAAAATGGTTTGAAAGTTGAAAAGGACAGAGAAGGTTGTGGAAATTTGGAAGATAACAGAAGGAATGTTCGGTTGGTAGGGATGAGGACATAAAGAAGAGAGATATGGTTCAGTGAAAAGGTAGACAAGGAGGGAGTTATTTCAGGAGGTTTGGAAGGGAGGCTTTGAACATGGTAGTGAGATTAGGTGAGTTGGGGGAGAGGAGAGAGAAGAGAAGGTTTCTCCATGCAAGACGACATAGAGTTTTTTCCATACAACTTCATTAAAGGGTTCACTTGTAGGGATTCTTTAGGTCTCGAGCCTACAAATTAAACATGCTTTATTTCTTCAGTCATGATGCTTGTGTTGTATATCAGGTTGGAAAGACTAGGATTAGGGAATCGAAGAACAGTGGAATTCTATATGATATCACTTTTACGCCCAAAAGATATCATACATTCCACCTACAATATCGTACAGAGGCTAGACAAAAGAAGCTCAGCAAAGAGGCAATGACAGCCACCTCCTATCCATAATCAAGATGTGGATGCTTTCACATCCTTGATTTTTTATAGTTAGGTGTCCTTTAATGTTCATAATTTACCATTCTGGTAGTACTTCTTCAATTTGGTCGTAACATAACAATCGTACTTGTCTTTGGATTATCGCAAAAAGTGACCTAGCCACTCCTGTAACTGTGAGAATAGATTCTATCATCTATATCAAAATTTCTAGTTTAATAACGATAATATTCCCCATGTGGTTGGATAACCTAAGTTTACATCTAGTTTTGATGATAACTACACATTGATTATGTTTTAATGTGTGCTTTGAGTGTATTCTTAGTAAGTATATACATACACAATCATGAAGACACATTTGAAAAGCTGGATAGATAAATTAAAGCCAAAGAAGCTTAAAGCTATGATGGACATGCTATGGAAGCTTCATCAAGTCCAATGTCAAGAGAATGCATAGGCTAAGTTACTATCGATTATTTACAATTATGTAACTTGTCTTGATTTGATGTTAGGATTGATGACTATAAGCTAAAATGACCTTAGGACACCTTGTGCATTGCATTTGAGTTCATAATCATTCACACAAGTGTGGTTCTTAAAAATGAGTGAACTTTGGATCTTGCTCAGATTTTCTCAAAAAAAATTATGGAGCTAATCTTTTCATAGTTTTATAAAACTTTTCATTAGCTTTCCAACACAAAAAACCACACTTCAATCCGATTTTTCTGGAGAAAGTTATGTCCAAAATGAAAAGGAAGTTCCGTGAGGCAACCGATAGGCAGTAGGATACAATCGACTGCATTGGTCAAAATTCAGCTTTAATGGCTATTTTCGAGGACAAAACTCCAATGACTATTTTCGAGGGAACCTAGTTGACTGCATTAGGAATACAGTCGATTGCAATAGCCGTTTTGCTCATATAATGCTTATAACAGCTATATTTCATTTTTTCTCTATATAAATGATTTGGTACTTCATCATACATCATGGAAATTACATTCTAAGCCTCCATTCATTAGAGAAACCTTAAGACTCATAGATTAAATTTTTCTCTCTTTATCTTAATGATTTTAGATAATTAAAGAGAGCATTTTTTGTGAGTATTTCTTTAATTGAGAGTGGGCAACCTTCAAGTGATCAATTCTCTCATCTCTCTATTGTACTAGAAGTTCATTTCTACTCATTTCCTTTCAATAGGATTTCTTTTTACACATTTGTTCTTTGTAAGAAAAAATTGTGATTAAGGCTTGAGTTTGTTAATGTTAGACCCCGCATATTAAAATTGCTTATAAAAAAAGAAATTTTTTTAGAGAGTTTGGAGACGTTATGGGTATTTTAGAATTATAATTGTTTAATATATACCTTTTGGGTATCTGATGACTAGGAGTAGAAGGAGTTTCAGAGCCTTCAAAGAGGAAAAGAGCTTTTGGGATTTTGATCGTCACTTTCAAGTAAGAACATAAATCTGATTTTTTGGATTGGAGTTCATGGTAAGAATTACATGAATTATTGCAATTGTTAGAGTCTAATTAAGAGTTTGGATATTTTGATATTAGGACTTTTGATACAATTCGATTGGGAAGATCAAGACCTTAATTTAAACTGCGAGATTAAAGGTAAAGTTTTATTATTTTTGGAATCCGAATCAGCGTTGAACTAATTCTCTATTTAGTAGTTTAATCTTTCGATCTAGTTGAGGCAACTCTTTGATAAGATTGAGTTTTTTTTTTTTTTGGCGTTACTGTGTAACTCATTGGGCCGTTTCGATTGCAAATCAGATTATTTTCATGCCTCGGCTTCTGTTCCATTGTACAGTAAATTTGTGAATATTTCTTGAAAATTTTCGTGCCGTTCAGTGGAGCCGTCCACCTGGCTTCGCTGCTGATCCGTCCTTGTCTGCTGTCAATTAGCAGCATATCCAACCTTGTATTTTGACTTCGTTTTGCGTGACAACTTAAGAGACTTGTCATGTGGCTTGTGCTGTTTCGTCACAGCCACAGAGGGTGATGCTTTTGTTGTTCCTTTTTTTGTTCAGCAATGATTCTTCCTCTGATCGATTTGGGTTTGTCAGGGGTGGCAAAATGGGTGGGTCAGTTTAGGTGTTAATTAATTGGATTGAGTACAAATGAATCATTAACTCATTTAATAATGTGTTAAATGAGTTGTCTCTCAAATAGGTTGGTTTCACTCATTTACTCAATAATAAATCATTTATGTTACAAAATTTTCATCTCTCTTCTTTATCTGAAGACTTCTTGTGCCCGAATCTCCGTAGCTCAGTTAGTACTACTCCATTCTTGCAATCCAAATAGACAAAGATTACACTGGCTTGGCTTTACCCTGTAGGAATCAAAGTTGGTCCTTCGTTTACTTCGTGAGACACGAGACCTATTTCTCTATTCTTGAAAGCTCAAGTCACTCTGGATCAGCCTCATCTTTTAGTCAACAATAATTGTATTCTTTCTCCCTCCGAGAGACGATAGAGGTTAGTTTGGCTTGCCTTTGCCCTTTGGCAAAGCCAAGAACAAAACAAAACAGTCTTTTGGAGATATCAAGGGACCTAACCCTCGACAACTCCGACGCCAAGCTTAACCCCCTTTTCAACTCTCTAAAAACACCCATATTTTTCCCTTTCAAGAGGCCAGTTCTTGTTTCAATCATGGGCACCAGCGCATGCCCATTTCTTCGGTTTTGTACGAGGCGATTGTTGGGCGGTAGTGGTAGCCGTCGGTGGCAGATTGGTGCATGTGCTGTGGAGGTAGCTGCCGGCGCGACTGGCAGAGTTGCGACATACGTGTGTAGATGGTGGCCGTGGTTCTGCAGTCGGTGCGATTGGAGGTGATTGGTGGCTGCCGGTGCGACTAATGGTGTTGGTTGTGTGTAAGAGAGAGAGAGAGAGAGAGAGAGAGAGAGAGAGAGTCTCCGTAACCATGCAAGAGAGAGTGTGTGTGTGTGTGTGTCTCTGTAACCTTTAATCTCACTTATTTATGCCACTAAAAAGTCAAATATGTGTATGGTTAAATGGGTAGCCATTTACAACTCACTTAAACCTCACAATTAATTGGGTTGTAAAATGAAGGACCCATTTACAACCCAATTATTATATGGGTGAATTTGGATAAATTTTATGTGAGTGGATTTAGACGGGTAAATGAGTTTGGGTCTTAATTGCCACCCTAGGTTTGATGCTTGAGTTCATGTGAACTTGTTTATTTGTTTATTTCTACACCATGAATACTTAACCAAAATAAATTCCTTTATTCAAGCCATCAGACCTATTAATGCTTTGATGTTGACGCCTTATGCCATATGAGTACCTGAATCCTTTTTCTAATGTCTCCTTTTTGGCTATCCTAATGCTTTTCCATTTGTTCTTGCATTGAAACAATTAGTTTAGTGTTCTTTATTAAACCTCCTTTTTCATTGCTGTAGCTTTTCAATGGAAAATCAGACTGTGGGCTAACAATCCGATTGAAATATTACTCTTTAGGTTTTACGTGCCAAAGTCAGTTGGTTATCTCGTTCTATGCAAAATTATATTTTGTGTTAATCGCCATTCTGTTCTCTTCAACTTTTAGTCCAATATATCGTGAATTCCGAACTTCTTGAAATATTGAACTTGAAACATTGGTAAATAGCTACATATTTTTTTTAATGCACTACTTTGGGTAACTTTGGGGAACTAGCCATTACTTCACATAATCTAGGCAACTTGTTGGTTTCTAGCCTATTTTATTTGTTAGATGTGAGTAGTTTATTCAGTGAGTAATGTCACAGTGTATGTGACTTTTTTTTTATTTCTGACTTACCCACGTGGATTGAAACGTGAGTTAGTTCATTGTGATGAGTTAGAGATCGCGATCTTATTTTTCTGAACCATGTCATACGTGTTAGTGATGGCGTGTGTGACCTTATTTCTGAATAGCTCATCTAGTATCTGTCTCTTTAAAATAAAATTCTGTACCTCCGTAATCTCATTCTCTCAGACGTTTTTGTATTCCTTTTGATTGGCCTGTTGAGCGACCTTACTTAGCATTTGACTCACTTCCTTATTGATGGTTTTGGCAAGTTTGATATTCGGGGGTGTTGGTCATTGGTGGTGGTGTTGGCAGGTTTGGTGTTCATTAGTGTTGGTCATTGTCGGGTGGTGGTGGCAGTCAATGAGTTTAGTGGTTGACAGTAGGGGTGAGCACGGTTCGGTTTGGTTCGGTTTAGAGGATAAACCGCAAACCGAACCAATGGACCTCGGTTCACAAATTCTTAAACCAAACTGAATCGAGATACCTCGGTTTGAACGGTTCACTTGGTTCAAATTGAACAGTTCGGTTCGGTTTGAGCGAAGTTTAAGCATTTGTTTTCAAGAAAAAATAATAGTCCAGATCAAAGAAACGCTTATACGAAAAGCAATACACTTTTTGACAAGTTAAAACAAAAAGCATGGCAGTTGTTAGCTATGGACAAAACCAAGGAACCCCTGATATGAAAAGCATCCAATGGCTAAGTTTCATTGACAATAACTGAAGATACCAATACGGTCAGTTTTCTTTCTTCCCAGTCTTAAATCCTCATGTAATGTGCTTGTTAGAAAAGCATTTCAATTGGGTGATTTCGTTAGCAAGCTTCCTAGACAAACTAAGAAACAAAAAAATGAATTACTAGTAGCACATGATACTAAGATATAGAATCCTCAAAGCTGAAATTCAAAAAGTTCTGCAAATAAGTGAAAAGTTCAGGCGTGAAAGTTACAAGC
Organism: Escallonia herrerae; assembly: GCA_033070095.1. Classification (NCBI taxonomy): domain Eukaryota; kingdom Viridiplantae; phylum Streptophyta; class Magnoliopsida; order Escalloniales; family Escalloniaceae; genus Escallonia; species Escallonia herrerae. The sequence goes on along the minus strand of JAVXUP010000296.1, from coordinate 27,673 downwards.
CTTATCCTACAGATTAAGCTTTGCACCATGTGAAAGCAGTAACTCAGCTATTTTCACCCAACCCTTGCTTGGAGCATAGTGAAGACTGAAGAGCAGTTCGACCACCACCATTGTAAGAGCTGTTACCTAGCCATGGATTCATCTCTTGGGAGGAAGAAGGTAATGCTAATTCATAAGCAAGACTGAAGAGAAAGCAGAAAAGAATTTCACTCTTTTTGGGAGATTGTTTCAAGAACGTTTTGAACAAACTTCCGAAAATATATACTGTAAATAAAAAGAAGGCTAACCAAGCCAATTGTAGCTCCATGACAGTTCTTTCTCGAGGTTAATTTACAACTTTTCCTGACTTCCAACAATAAGTATTTCACTCCCTCCCTCCTCTTTTAATCTAAGGGAATTTGACAAAAAGTCAAAGGCTAAGACTTTGAAATCGAGATTAATGATTTAGGGATGGGTAAAAGCTAAAAAATAGAAATCAAAATTGAAACTCACCACTGCTCATTGTTCGGAAGCCGAAGACAACACTTGGATCAGAGAAAACTCTACTGGATTTGGAAATTGGAGTGAAAACTAAGAATTGGGAGTGGCGTTGTAGATCAGCTTGAAAGATTGGCATGAATCTGATCCAATAAGTGGCCGGGCACTGGGCAATGACCCTTAATCTTCCCAAATTCAGCCAAGACGGATGCAACAGATAGGAAGAGAGACAAAGCGCGAGGCCGCGAGCTAAAAAGAGAAACAATTTCTAGTGTCTTACTGTCTGTGGGTTTGTTGTCTCTGAAGAAGAGGAGTAGAGATTTGGAAAGTGGGGTGGCTGAAGTGAAAAGGATAAGGGATTAGGGTCAGTAGGTTTTTAAACTACCTGGTTATTCAGCTAACTAGGGTCAAGGGGGTATTTTATTTATTTTTTATATTACCCTCGGTTTGGTTCGGTTCAGTACCGGTTTGGAAATCCTGAACCGTGAACCGAACCGGCCTAGGTTTGAAAATTTGAATCCAAACCGTTCAAGCTCATCAACGGTTCGGATTCGATCGGTTCGGATTCAATCAGTTCGGTTCCATCGGTTTCAACGGTCCGGATCAGTTTTATCGGTTTGCTGCTCACGCCTAGTTGACAGTGTTGGTGGTTAGGTGTTATTAGGTGATAGACGTCCGTAATGAAGATTGAAGGGAAGAAGAGACGTAAAATGCTTCCCACAAAAGTTCAAAAAAGAAAAAAAATGAAAAAGAAAAACCAAAACTGAAAACTCTAAAATGGAGTTTTCAAAATCAACCCCATTTTGAAAAATGATTTATAAAACTGAAGGGGAAAAAAAATTAAAACTGTTTGTCAAACACCGATATTTTCTTCCATTTTCAAAACTGAATTAAAGACTAAAAATAAAACTATTTTAAACGCTACCAGTCTCTAGTGGTGCCTTTCTCCTCCATACGTCAAAATTGTGCCTTCGACGGTTTATCTTCAAGGATATCTACTTTTTGGCTCCGGATAACTTATACATTATCCCTAGCTAGATCATGTATATGCTAATGACAAAAACTGTAATATTTGACTTGATTTTAATGTTACTTTTGATATTTATAACGAAACAGATTCGACGACTCTCTAAATCACAAGCCACATTTGTTCTTTACGATTCTTTTTATTGCACCCATAAGCGAGAAGGAAATCAAACACTACTCCGGCTGAAGATATGGCTAATTTCAAGTTCTTCCATCCATCAGCCGAACCTTATTGAAGAAGTAAAAGTTTACACAAAGGTCTCAATAATACTGGCCTTAGTTTTATTTAAGTGATATTGATCCACACAAGAATATATGCTGAAGATGTGAATTCGCATAAAAATATTATAAGAGTGTATTTGGACAAGGTAATCACATTAGATACGAGATCCACTAATTCCTCCTATAGAGGATCTATTGATAGGGTTGGTGGTGTTCGTAGTTGCTAGAGTAAATAGAATGGCGACAGGAAGGGGAGGCAGCAACTAGGAGGGGCGTGTCGTGACTGATTTGGTCGTGGCCCCGCATCTCCCGCCAGTCGGCCATTCGTCATTTCTTGGTGGGTTATGGGTGCAGCGGGAAGAAGAGGTGGCAGCTGAGGCGGAGGATCTGGTTAATCAAGGTTGTGTGCTTGATTAATTGGTGCGGTGTAGTGGTGGTTACGATTGGGGTTGTGGCCTTAGTTTTATTTAAGTGATATTGATCCACACAAGAATATATGCTGAAGATGTGAATTCGCATAAAAATATTATAAGAGTGTATTTGGACAAGGTAATCACATTAGATACGAGATCCACTAATTCCTCCTATAGAGGATCTATTGATAGGGTTGGTGGTGTTCGTAGTTGCTAGAGTAAATAGAATGGCGACAGGAAGGGGAGGCAGCAACTAGGAGGGGCGTGTCGTGACTGATTTGGTCGTGGCCCCGCATCTCCCGCCAGTCGGCCATTCGTCATTTCTTGGTGGGTTATGGGTGCAGCGGGAAGAAGAGGTGGCAGCTGAGGCGGAGGATCTGGTTAATCAAGGTTGTGTGCTTGATTAATTGGTGCGGTGTAGTGGTGGTTACGATTGGGGTTGTGGCTGTGATGTGGTTGAGTGTGGGCGAGGTGCAGTGTGGCTATGATTTGGTGGTGGATACAATGTTATGGTGCATGTGGCAGTGCGGTGTAGTGGTGGATGCTGCGGGATGTGCTATGGTGTGGCGGTGAATGCAACATTATGATGAGGTGGTGGGTGCAACATTATGGCGTGGTGATGGGTAAAGAAGTATGTGGTTGTGGTGTGGCGGTGGGGGCGGAGAGGTGTGGTGGTGGTATAGCGATGTGGTGCGTGCAACGGTGTGATTTTGTTGATGGTATCTTGGTGGTTTCGATAGGGGTGGTCGGAGGTTATGGGTTTCAAGGGTGGCGATAAGTTCTGCTGGCGTGGCGGTGTTGCGAGGTTGACGAGGTGACTGATGGCTTCTTGTGGTGGTGGGAATCATCATGTTTAGATTGATCACAACCGTCCTTTTGGTGCGTGTTAACAGATCACATGCGTCCATTTTTGGTCTCTTGTTCTTCAACTTAGAAGAGTTTTATGTGTGTCACATGTGTCATTCTTTTAGGGATTAAAAAAGTGACAAAAGAATGAATTTTAATAATTTAGAACTACATATGCTAATTTAAAAAACATGCCAAACTACAAGGAAGAAAAATAGAATAAACCCGTCAGAAAAACAGCTTGGGTCTTTTTCGTACGCCTGAAACCCCATTCGTTGCTCTCTACCACAACCCACCGACCACCTTCAGGATAGCCCATTGTCATCACCATTTCTATTTTTCTTCCCAGTTCTCCACGCGCGCCACCCATCACCACCTCATGCGCCCCACCGGCAAAGGTTTCCTTGTTAGTGGCAAAAGCCGCCGTCGACTCCAAGTTAAAAACCACCACATTGAGGTTGCTACGCCCTTCACATTGTTCTTCTTTGAGTTGGGTTTTTCGAGTTTATATTTCAAGTGACGTCGTTTTCTTTGTTATGCGAACTTGGAAAAGGCACAATTGAAAATAGAGTCTTTTTGGATAGTTCGAATGACCTGAAGTTTCGATCTTTATGAGTAGAATGCGAAGAATTGGTGTGAGAACTGGAAATTAAGTGCTCATTTTTGGTCACTGTGGCAGCTTTAAATTATGATGAGTAAATGTAATTAACAGAATGGTTTATATTTTGTTTTTTTTTCTTTCTAAGCAAATTCTATTATATAACATTACCCATTACAACCTAAGGCCATACCCGAACGAGTATCCCTAGAACAACTCAGACAACGCACCCAAACGGATGTTCTTGGAAAGTGGCCGACATGGCCTTAGAAGAAAGCAAAGAAATATTTGGGATTACCAAACTAAGAGGTAGCCAGAGGTGGGAAGATGCAAAGAATTGCATCAGATCCCTAGCTCCCACTCTATGAAGTACTGATGCGGCAGTTTAGGGGAAGCACTAGCACCGGATGCATGTCGGGTGCGCACTCGGTGCGTGTCCAAAACTATTTTTTTTATCTTCTGGATCTTGGGCGCGGCTCGGACATGCACCCAGGGTTTTTTGTCAGAGAGTAGAATAAGAAGGAGAAGAGAAGAAGGAGAAAAAGAAAAAGAAAGAGAAGAAGGAGAAGAAGAAGAAAGAGAGAAAAAGAAATAACTCGCGCCGGAGCATTGAGGGTTTTCAGCAGGAGAGGCGAGCGGCGAGGGTCTTCCTGCCGGAGAGGCGACAGGCGGTGTCTAGCAGTAGCCGCGACGGCGCCTCTCCTTGCAGGCAAAGTTGTCGATGTTCTCTATGTTGAGTGACAGCTGTGTTACAAGTTATAAGCTAGGGTTTCTATGGAACTTTCTATTTATTATGTTTAACTCCCAACTTTCTAGACAATCTTATAAAATAGCCCCACTATTTTTTAAAAATAATATAACTTCTACAAACTTTGTCATATTTGGCTATGCACTTTCAATATTTCTAAATTCATAAAATACCTTATTGTTTGTCTAAAATAGCATTATTTTTGTTACATATAAATAATATATATTAATAAATTTTTGCCGTATCCCCGTCGCACCTGTATCCTATTTTAAAAAAAATGACGTATCCGCTTACTTGCTTCTTAGCTCCCACTGAAACAGGGGCCAGAATCATGGGTCACTTTTGGTCTCCAAAAGCTGAAAGGGGGGAGGGGGAGCCTCCCAAGGCCGAATCGAAGCGATCCACAGCTCGAAGGGAGTATGCATTGCAAATCCGACATCTTCAAGTCACAAATTATCTATTTCTGATTTACATTGGATATTTCTGACCAAACCAACTGGATCAAAGATCTGGTAACGATGATGACGGATCTGAGATAGATTCTCATATTTGAGTTTATCAGAAGGTGGGGAGAAACCTTGAGGCCGAAGGAGGTTTGACCTATGGGGGGAGTGGTGATCAGAGGGTGGAGGAAGGCGGTGACGGGCGGCGCGAGTTGGCAGAGATGGAGTGCCGAGGGAGCAGGAAGAGAGAACGCCATAGAGAGGAAGAAAAGGAGGAGGAGTACGGGGGGCTCCCCTTCCATCCTTACAGCCATGGCAGCTGAAGGAGGAAGGGGTGGCGGCAAGGATTTCTTAGAGAGAGAGAGAGAGAGAGAGAGAAGTTTTAGAGGAGTAAGGGGTTAAACGGTATATATTTTGAATAATAAAAAAACTTCTTGTGATGTGATAAACATGAGAGGTTCAGTTTTTAGTTTTCTTTAGGGGAATGATTACCACACACTGCTTTCTACTGCCTGCACTCTGGTTTTGTCATTGTCATGGATAAAATCTTATTAAGCGGAACCATAATGTGCATTCTTGTGACATTTTTTGGATCTTAGCGATAGAAGTGGTATGCAAGTGGTAAAAAGTGAAGTGTGGATATGAAATACTGTACTTTTAACTTTTTTTAGTTGTTTTACAGATCAAACAGAAGGTTGCCATACGACATTAAGATGTGCTTACTTGTATCATTTGTTTTGTTAGTTTAATATTCATGGGGTGAATTGTATTGTGCAAAATTTCAGCTTGTTAGGTGTTTCCCAAAGAGATCTTAGGGTATTTGCTTCATCGGGTCTGAATGAAGCGTCAAATTACATACCAGCTGCTCTGATATTTCTGCCAGAAGGGCCATGGAAGCAGGTGAGGAAGTTTGATCACGTGACAAACAAATGTGTGAAAATTCAAGCATACACTAGAGGATTATTTTTACCAGATCTTGTTATTTTATTTATTTTATATTGACTTGCTTGGCATAATGTGGTTGTAAAAGAAATGTTTCTGCCTATAGTAATATGTATAAGTAATCAACAAATAAGATACTGCTTGTTTTACATAATTTAGCAATGTCGTGCAATTTGGATTTCTTGATGAACGTTACTATTTTCAGTATGGGGTCGTTCCTTTATTTCAAATTATTATACGTGTGGTTGTACGTAGTATAGAGTTGAGTTAAAGGTGAAGGCTGTATTGCGTAGGTCCCTGGGGGAGTCACTGCTTCAAAGCCTGATCTTGCACTCGTCACTTGCGATGTTGATGCCATATCTGCAGGTTAGTTTCTTTGGTGAAGTCGTGCAGTCTAAATTGTTTCAAAGTTCTCATACTTTCCATCTTTGAATTTCCATAAATTAAATGCGGAACATTTATAGAAAATAGAGGAAATGAACTTCGAAACTCCTTACCTTTACTTTTTTTTTAATTTTGCGGGGGCATTTACCACAAATGTGGTGGCAGCTGCACCAGTGCTATACTGCAAAGGGGTGTGTGCTCCATTTAATCTCCAAATCCAAGAAACGGGTCACATAGACCAAGTTTTTTTTTGAACACTTCTATGCGTAGTATACGTAATCTCATAGTAATATTGCAGATTTTCACTTTTTTTTTTAACAATTGAGACAAATATAGAACATATTGAGAGGGCTTTGTGTCTAATTTATATATATATATATATATAAAACTAAAACCTTCGCTTAAAATTGCGACATATTGAATTTTAGAAGCTCTCTAATTACGTCACATCAGATTTTTGGAACTCATTGTTACTTGCCACATAGGATTCAACTTTCGTTCCTAGAGTCTTCTTCCCAGAGAAAACTCCTTCACGCTAGCAACTCTGTACTCTGCGAAACCCAGAAAAAAAAAAACTCTTGAGCTCCCTGCTTAGAGTCCTGTTCTTCCTCAAATTGCCGTCAATCCGTTCTTCCTCAAATTGCCGTCAATCTGCTCTTTTCTCGAATGGAACATGTGTACAGCCTGATGAAGGTAGTTGCAGTAGGGTTATTGCATTCTAATGTGACATATGTTCTTTGGTTTTTTATAATCTGGATCGTAGTGCCGTATATGTTGCCTCTAGGTACACATTGTTGATGCGAATCTCTGGTGTTATATATTTGGAGAAGCAACCTAGACCAGAGATCCAATTGCTTTTGAGATCCAATTTATCTTCCTCCGCCCAATCTGTTACGTTTGCTCTTCTAAATCACATATAATGCTGCCTCCTACTTGCAATCAAGCAGAACAAGGCTACAAGTAAGTCAATTTTTTGGGTGCTTCTATAGAGTCATTCGTAACTTATTTTCAAATTTTTGAATCCCATGGAGTTTTGGTTGTATCATGCTATTTACACTTAAGATGAGAAAAAAAGGGAAAAGAACTTACTTTCTTAAGCTCATGGAGAAACATTTTCGGTGATGCCAGTTGATGAATAACTTTCTTTTTTTGGCCATGTATATATTCCGTGAAGTGTGTGCAGATGCATAATTATGAACTTGATGCCAACAGAAAATATATTAAGTAACGCATGTTGGTAAAAATGATGACATTTTCCCTGCTTTTCATAAGGGCAAAGTAGTAAGTTTATATATTACTAAAAAAATACATAATTATTCAAGTACATTATAGAAGTATATACATGCTTTTAGTGACAAATAGCTAAGGTTGTGCATTTTTTTAAGCCGATAGTCGTAGTTGCATTCGTATAGTTGATTCCAATATTCAGTGGGCAACATACTAAGCTTTTACGGGTTTGATAAAAGTGGAAGCTCATAGGGGTCTTAAATAAACTCGCCACTTTACTCAAATTCCAGCTTTAGGTGATAAAAACACAATCCTAGCAAGATAAAGCCTCTTAGTGATAACATGGAATTGAATATATAATAGAGCAACTATATTGATCTTTCAATAGCATGACTAGGAGGTTTGTCCTTTAGATTTGATCGGTGGCCGAGTATAATGATATAAAAAGTACGTAGTTTTGCAAATTATTAATGTGTAGACTAACGTTCAAGATATAGATAAGGTTTTTGTCATAAAATGTACCTGATTTTAGTATGAACCAACTTTGTCAATTGTGTTATTTTATTCCATTGTGTTGTTTTAATGATTTTAAGTAGTACTGGTAAATGGTTTTTGTTGCAACTTTTAATATTATTTTTTGGGATATATTAAATAAGACTTTGAAAATCCAAGAAAAATCGAAATCGAAGCACTTACTCTTTTAGATTGTAAGTGTAAGTTTTGAAGGAAAATGTTTTATTGATAAACGTTACAGTTAGTTTACTCTCATGCATCGACCGACTAAAGTCATATTACACTGTTTTGAATCAAATATTTTTGAAATAAGATCTCAAAAGAAAATTGAAAATGACTAGAGTATAAGTTACAACAAGCTTGACAATGAAATTGAAAGATAAAATAGCTGAAAAGGTAAACCAATTATAAGAGTTATCTTATCCTTAAATTGATATTTTAAGGATAAGACAAGTTTTTTCGCTACGGCGGGTTCACCTTGGTGACCAATGGTAGTAGTTATATAAGTTGGTGGTACTAGCAGGACATTGATGGTAGATGTAATATATACGTAGTGTGATGGTAATTGTGACCGGAGCGATTGCGTGCATGACACTTGTAATGTAATGGAAGTTGTTTTACGTGGTACTTGGTTGCCGGTAGTAAGTTTTGTAACAATTTTCATTCTTGGACAAACATTCGCATTAGTGTTGGTGTGTAGTGCTATAATTGTGGTGGTAGTACCCGCACCAAAAACACGATGGAGTTATGGTATATGCGATCATTCTCACAATCATACCCACATCAAATTGTACAGCACTATATATATTGAAAAGAATTACAATTACAACAAACTACCCCAAGCGATGGCCAAGTCTTATCCCTTTTTCCTTTTGTACAACTTAAGCTCCCTCACTACCTAAACTCCTTGATTTGGTGTTGTGCAATCTCTATCATATATTCTTAACTATGAACAAGTCCTGCATATCTCCTATATATATCAGTTTCACGCTGCTCTGTCAAAAGAAGTCGGCCTTTTTGGTATAGCTTTGGTTAAGTATAACATGAACAACACAAACTGGGACGTCAGGTTTGTGTAACTATGAATACCAATGCTATGCTTTTCTTTTTTCTTTTATCTGTTCCCTGCTTTCTTGCTTGCTTTGTAATATTGTTGTAATGTAAATGTTATTTTCTTTGAGTTTTTATTATGCTAGACTATACCTAAAATGCTTACAAGACTTGGAAGAAGGACAAAGAGAATAGAATATATACATTATATTACTAATACAATATTACTTAGCATATTCAATTGATGTCTGCTTTTGCAAAAAATGTAGACAATTAGTGGTGTATATCGGAGGTTAAACATTTGTTCCTTAAAACCCATGGGAGGTAACTAAAAAAAGAAAGATTTATTTCCAAAGACATTATCTTCGGGAGATATTTAACACATGTACGTGGTAAATCATTCTGTCATTAACTTAACATGTTAGCCTCAATTTGGAACCATTTCTTCTCAAAATTAAATAGCAAGATGCTAATCGTAATGATTGGGGAGTAAGTGACCACAAACTTCAAATGAGTTTCAAGAATAAAGGGAAATGAAAGGTAAATAAGGTTTAAGACTGATTTAACTTTATGATATTGGCTATGGTTGTACTTGAGGTGATTGTGATTGACACACGTCAGTAGTATAGGTAAATGCTTGTGGAGGTAAGCCGAAAGTGACGATGGTAACAATAGTGACGTAGTGGTGGTGACTGTAGATATGGTGGCACTGGTAATGGTCAGTGATAGTAACGACACTTATGGTAAAGAATATGGTGGCACTAAGGTGTTGGGGGTATTAGTACAGTAGTGGTGGATAACTATTGTTAAGAACCTAAATTGGACAAAAGGTGAACCTGATTAACTAAAAGTGGTGATCTGGGATTAGTATCTTGAGAAAACTTAGACATTTTAGAAATTCTATCCTTGGATTAGGAAAGTTTTAACCAAGTTGTATCTAGGACCACCATGATCCTTATCAGTCTGAACAATTTCTCTGTAGTGCTTTTAATAGGCCATATTGTCTGCCTTTCATCGCTTAAACCTAGATAAAGTCATGTTTTAAATAATGGTAAAAAAAGCACATGCAATAAATTAAAGTAAGTCTCGTGAAGAAAGATCTAAGGTAACTATCGGACATTCATGGATTTTCTATGTTATGTTAATAGAAAGATTGGGTCACACTAATTCGAACCCTTCTTTGCCCAACCAACACACTTTTATTACTAAAATCTACAATGCATCAAGCCTATCTCAATAGCAATATGCAAACATTTTGTATTGATAGATACAAAAATAGAAGAGGATAAAAAAGACTATAGAAAAAATATTTTGTTGGTGAATTCTATTGTAATTTTTTTTTTCCTGAATAGCAGTTATAGGTGATAGAATAGTGAAACTGAAAATAGGATCTGTGTCTTAAACAAATATCATCAATATGATTGTTCTAATCCAAAAGAGTGAGCCAATTTGTTTGAGAAACCCATATACTTGATTGCACTATGCTGAAGTATATGTTACAATAAAACTGAATTGCATCGCGTCCCGTACATTTGCACGGGTCCATTAGCTAGTATAATATAATTCATGAGGTTCATATTCGGATAGACATGTTGGATATATGTCCCCTACGTTGGTCTAGAGAAATCCATGTAAAATAGACATGGACGACAAACATTTTCTAGGATCGATATTGTTATACTGTTACCTGTTTTATGATGTATCGTCCAGATCTTTTATTTTTATTTTCATGCATCGTCAAGTTGAAAGGGAGACGCACCCTTAAGATTTTCAAATTCAAGGAGCCGTTGGCACTAATTTAAGAAAATAGTCAAGTTGTGAAATTCATCAAGCTCGATAATTTCTAAGTACGAAGAATTTGCTTTTGAGAATGTTTAGTCAGGCTCTGATTTCCTGCGTGTTGGTGCTTCTACCAGGTCGGAGGGACGCGTATAGGAGTTGGGGGAATGGCAAAATGGTCTGGGATGATCCACCCCAATATGGCTACATTGCTTGGTGTATATCTCTTGGTTAATCGTTATCACTTCCCACAAACTCGCATGTGCTTCCTCCATATTGCAAATCCTAAATTTCCAGGTCATAACAACTGATGCCATGGTGACCAGCGATGTTTGGAGAAAGATGGTAAAGGTTGCTGTAAACCGAAGCTTTAACCAAATTACTGTAAGTAAATTAGTAAAAAGATTGTTTTTCTACTTCCTAGGGGGCATAATCCTTAAGCAACTGGTATCACTCCTAGAAGGCGCATACTCTTTAAAAAAAGGTTCTTTAGGATATCCCAAAGGAAGACGAACTTTTCTTGGCATTATAGTAGTTGAGAGAGAGTAAGTTCTGGATGAATTGAACCAGAAAGCATAATAACCTCCAAGTGTTCAACAACCCCCCTTCCTTCTCCGTCCCCTCTTTTCCTCTTTTTTGGGTGTGTTATAGCTTATTGCTTGTAGAGTGTTTGATTTTGTAAATATTTACAGTGTTCGCTTTAACTGTCAAAGAAAGTGGGAGTCAGTTTTAGCTGGGTATCACATGAACACCTGAAATAATCTGAGGTCTCTGGAACGGTCAATGACCTTCTCCCCCATATGGTGCTCATGATAAATTTTCTATTCTTTTCTATTTGCTCTGTAGTTGACAAAATTTGTTCATTTGCTTCAGGTAGATGGTGATACTGGTACCAATGACGTTGTCATTGCTTTGGCTAGCGGGCTATCTGGATCTAACAGGATTTCTTCCTTAAACAAGCCTGAGGCAGAACAACTACAATTGTGCCTTGATGCAGTACGTATGGTGCCTTTTAACTTTAATCTATTCTGCTTTGATCCCAAGTATGCTCCAAGTTTGAAAGGATGCTACTATTTCTCGGTGGTCTGCATTACGCGTTATTAATTAAGCTTATGTTGGCTATCTTTTTTGGCAATCCTAGACATCATGAAACCTTTTCCGCAGCTCATATTGCGAATAGTGAGATAATTGGAACTTGTCTCGTTAGAGTTAAGCACTTAATTTCATGACTAAACAGCTCTTTTAATAGTGTACCAGTGAACCTATGTGATTCAATGGTTAGCTAATGTTTAATGAGTTCACATTCAACTTTTCATGAAAGCGACCATGAAAATAACTTTTTGTTGAGTAGTATTCTTTTCCCAAAAGAAAAATATAGCTCACGCGTTGTTTTCAACTTTCACATGTTTGCTACTATTGTGGTGCCAATCACTTGCATCTGATAACCTGTACTACTGTTGCTACCTCCTCCTCCTCCTCCTCAACATCATCATCTACTGAATTTGTTCATCTCTCTCTTTCTAAATGGTCGTAATGGAATTTTCCCATTCTCATCTGTGTATCCAAAGGTGCTAGATTTTCCATTTTCTCTGATAATGCTAGTATGTCTCTTTGCTTACTTCAATAATGCTGAATTGCCAGTGAGTTGCAAGTATATGGTTCTCCTATGGAGCAGTTATGCATGTGTTGCCCTATCATAGTTGAAGGCCTACATCAATGTCCATAGAAAAAGAAAAAGAAAAATTAAAGGATGTCATTTTCAGGTAATGCAGGGTCTCGCAAAATCAATAGCTTGGGATGGAGAAGGAGCTACATGCCTGATTGAGGTTTGTATCCTTCGCTGACTATCATTCAGTAAGCTTAATTCTATATCATACATTTCAAATTCTGTATCTTTAGTCGATGTTCCCTTGATGACATGAAGTTGTTCAAAGTTTATATGTGACTTTAACGTGGCCATGGTTTTCTACATAATGAGATTTTGATAGGGTCTCTCTTATAAATTAAATGTGCAGGTCACAGTAACTGGTGCAGACAGTGAAGCTGAAGCAGCAAACGTTGCACGCTCAGTGGCATCTTCTTCACTTACCAAGGCATTAATCTATGCTCGATCTCTATCTTGTTAATCTGGGGCTTTCATTGATCTAATCCTTTTTTATTACAAATTTGGCTATAGGCTGCTGTATACGGCAGGGATCCAAATTGGGGACGCATCGCCTGTGCTGCTGGCTATGCAGGAATTTCGTTCGACCCAAACATGCTTCGGATATCGCTTGGAAGTATTCTGCTTATTAATGGTGGGCAACCGCTTCCATTCGATCGGTGAGAACTGGGCTTGCTTAACTTATTTTCTACCAGTCCGCTGCAGTTCTGAAGTCTGTGCTTTGCTTTAGTTTGAATCTAATAAGGCTCTAACTTAATTCGTCTTAGAGTTTACAGTTCTTGAACTGATGCTATCGTCTTGCAAATCTGTTAAGCAACCTGCAGATTTGCACATCATACTCACTTTCCCTTTCCCGTTCTGATTTTACTAATATGTTGGTGTCGCGTAATTTGTCTAAACAGGTGAAGGGCCTGGAAGTGGGCTAGCATGGCGGTGTGATCTGAGCTATGATTATGTAAAAAGAAATGCCGAGTACACAACATAGAAGGTTTTGTTGTGTTCCCTCGTACGATTTGTTGCCACTAGTCAGACGCTTCTGTCGCTACTGTTTCTTTACGTCTTTGTTGATTTCAAGAATATGTTCGCGATCTTCTTCAGAGCAAATTTCTTCAAAGATGTACAATTGACGTCGATCGTACTGGCTTCTATTCCTATTTTTTTGTGTGTGGTTATTTTTAAGAATGACCCTCGCTTGCTATCTGCAGCCAACACCAGTTTGGCTGCCTCACCTTCAAATTTTCATACTTGAAATGGGTGTTTGAGAATTTGGATCCTAATCTTAGGGTAATTTTGCCAGTTGACAGTTATTTTTCCCCATTCATCTTGAATTGTATAAACATTGAATGCTGTGTTGGTTTTTTCATCTATAGATATTTAGTAGACATATTTTATCAATAATGAAGGATTTTACAAAGTAACCCGGTTAGTGAAGAGACTAATCAAGGTTCACCAGAATTTTGATATTATGTTAAGTTATTATCTATTCTAAAAGTTTGAACTGTTAAAGAATGAATCCAACAATGTATATCATGCTTTAACAGTTACTTGACAGTTTAACAAATTACATAATCAACTTTATATTCAAAACTAAAAATTATCTATATCAACAAAGTTAGACATACAAATATCTAATTCAAGAATAATCCGGTCTCATGACCTTATTTTGCATACAAAAGCAGGCAGTTAGATTGTTTCATGCACTTTCTTTTTCTTCCTAAGACAATCTTGCTGGAGTGAAAAATAATCATATACTGATATATATCTTATATGACATGCATGACTTTTGATACTTCCCCCGATTAAGAGCCTTTAAACTACCATGCTGATATATATATATATATATATATATATATATATATATATATATATATATATATATATATATATATATATATATATATATTGGTTGGCATCTTCTGTGCCTTCCTAAACCCAAATCCTAATTCCTTGTAGGCTTATAATTTTAAAATATAGTTTAATAGGAGTTAAATTTTAATTAGTCATAAAATAACTTCCAACCCCATGAACTATAACTATCCAACCCAATGACCTCCATTCTTCCATTTTACTATTAATTAATACCATTCCCGTGCTTAGCACGTGATTTCAACTAACACCATTCCTGTACGGTTGTCGTTTGTGGTCACAGACTAATAGATTATATGGAACCTAGGAATGGAAGGCAATGAAGATGAAATACAACGCTCATGGGAAAACCAAAAGAGAGCAAGCTCAACAATCCAAGTTTAAAGACAAAAAAACCGGCAAATTCTTCAAAAGATACCAACACTCGACAGTCATTTTCTACTACTCGACTTCCACTTGAAAACTAACATTATTTATCTACAACCCAAGTGGAAGAAAGGGATCACATACTGGATCAAAATGATGGCCTACGTCGCCTCTGCAACCGAGAAGTGCAACTTGGTGACAGATGTCTTCAGGAAACTACTCCCACAATATGGGTCTGGGCTGCCCACGTTAAAATCCATGAGGCCAACTCGAGGATCATCGCAATCAACCGCTCTGTCATCATCATCGAGCGACTTGAAACACCTATTAGAACTCCCGCCATACTTCCTAACTTGCTTCTTGTCCTTTCCCTTGCGCGAAGCTTTGCCACTGCCCTTCTGCTTGTTCTTAGCATTCTTCTTACTTTCGTTCCTGTGCCTTTGAGGCTTGTTTGAAACTACGTGTGAAACTGCAGTAGGAGTCGGATCGTACACATCCGGCGCCCAAGTCACAGTCAGTTTCTTAGGTGGTGGTGTCACCAGTTTCTCGCGGGTACCTTTCAAGGCAGATACAAGCTTCAAAGGAGTCTGAGAAAATAAAGCAAAGAAGGAAAAGAGTAATATTTATCTGTTCTGCTGGTGTTCGATGACAATAATATTTATCAAGACTAGCCAAAAAAATGAGAAAGCTTGAAAAGAGAGTGAATTTTGTACCCAAAACCAACTTAGATTACATGATTTTCCTGGATATTATGCTGTTGTGCGTGGGTCCTGGGTTTGTGTTTGAGGCAAGAGGACATATACTACAACAGGGCTATCCCGTACAGCTGAAAATGATACTAAGATGCCTATATGCACATTCACAACGCCCCAAAATGTAGAGAACACACCGAGGAAGAGAAAACTACAGGGAGTAGAGAATATGAACCAGAGTAGAGTGGACTCTGACTTGGATCAAACAAGCACTTGACAAATATAAAACAGGCGCAAGATTAAGAGACAAATGAAGTTAAGCACTTACAGGCAAGGATATTGAACGTGGGTAGGCAGGATTAGCTTTCACATGACCATGTGGCAACACTTCAGAGACCATGTCATCCTCATTCTGCCCATCAACAGATGCAACAGAGGACGTTACATTGGAACATGGGAATGTTGTAGATTTGCTCAGGCCTTTCTCAGAAGTTACCGTGGTCAACTTGCTCTGACTAGGCTTTTCAACAATGTTATCTTTCTCAACCCCATTCTTCCCACAATTTAGAATTGAGCCTGACACTGAATCCTGATCACCTTGAATATTCAGAAGCTCGGTTAGATCAGCCCCAAGGTCATCCACAGAAACATCATGGATGACTGTAGAAGTAGAGTGTGGTAGATCCACAGGACACTCAGGAAGGCTGTTTACATCTTTGGAAACTGACATACCACTACCAGAATGAGAGCAGACGTTCATTGACGAAATACGAGCTGCAAAAAAGTTATGTTAAACGACAAAACACTCTTAGTGAAGAACTCTAAGGTAATCATGATAGAGGTGTATTTTTAGGTAAAATTCAAGGTGGAAAAAAATGATTTTGCATTAAGTTCGTGCGATTTGGGTACTTCGTGTAAATTGAAATATGACATATTACTCACCAAATAATAATCGTCTCACAGTTGTTCAAACAAGGACTTCTAGCACAGTCCATTTCATGGGACTATCTAATTATTTGAGAAAATAACCCAATCAAACCTCTAGGCAACAAAACCCAAAATCATAAACAAAAGAAGATCTATAACAAGCTAGTGACATGAACCACAATTGGCCAAAAGGTAAACAGACCTAATTTCACGAAGGAAGACAACTAAGAGAAGACTCCAAATGTCTTCTATCTATATACAAAGTAGCCATATGCTGGGCACAAAGTAGTACTTGTTCTTACTTCCCTTTGCAATCGTTTGAAGTTAATTATGCCTTTCCTGAAAACTTTCATGATTTACCAAACTTGCGCATTTCTTGTCCCAAAAGAGTATCTACATTTTCACGTAGACATTGATACATTTGTAACCAAGACTGCAGTAAATACTAGCAACGTCTAAAGAGAACGCTTAAATTGTTGTCACGAAACAAAGCAATAGGACGACGTTTCTATATATGTAGCAACTCCATATAGAAATGCTATGACGGAAGCAGCTCTTCAGTTTGAACGTGCTGACAGGAATTCATCAGATAACTGATGAAAAAGACATGGTTATTTAAGGAATTAACAAGAGGAAGATAGTAATCAATAAAGAAGTCAGGTAGACATCAATCACGGAAACACAAATACATCGATGGAACTATCTTCAACAACTGACTTTCCAACCCCAACTGGTCTAACTTATCCAAAGTATATACCTACATAATGTTGTGTCTCGGTTTTTTTTAGCGTGTCGAAATTGCTAGAACCAGGATTCATAATCCATTCAGTTAAATTTGCGGGGCACCATAAAAGTTCAGCATGACATACAAAGCATTCCACCAAAAGGATCATGAAAAATTGTAATTTAAGGACCAAAAATAAATGAAGTCGTAATCTTCCTCACAATATATTAAGTGCCTACATTAGCAATTACCTCTTCTTGTTAAAAGAAAGAGATCCCCCCCCCCTTTTGTTGGGGGGGGGGGGGGGTGATGACTTTTTCAGACACCACATGTGAAGTCATTCACAAAAGCAAATTACTTCCAAATTTACAGCTTAGACCTGTGTCTATTTATCACCTATGTATATTTAATCAGGATTTTTCCCAGCCGTGTTATTTCAAAATCGTTTTTGCTGTTCCCAGTTCCTAGGCTGCAAGCATCAGCAAGGCTTGCGTTCTGCACGCTGGAGATAAATAAGTCGGTCATAATGACAACAATCAGGAACACTGTCATCGCCTAATTAAAGCAACAAATTTTACCATATAATACTTCAAACAATTAAGAGACAAACAGATCTTAACCCCCTTCCTAGCTTCACCCTTGGACCTCATAGAATAAAACACAAACTTGAAAAAATAGATGCTCGACAGAAAATCATAATGAGTAAAGTCATTCCTGTTACAAATCCATTCCTAAACAAAACAACAAAAGCACCATCAGTTACGTATTATCCAGTCCTAAGACATATTAAAGAAATAAATAGCCATATAATTTCAAGAAGGCAATAACCAAAAACAAAATTCATTATATGGTTAAGACAGCTAAATTTGCAAAAATAAAAAAGCACCATCAATTAAATACTGTATAATCTAATTATAAGACAATACTACAGACATAAATCACCATATAATTTCAAAAAAGGCAATAACAGAAAACAAATTGATCATATAGTTAAGACAGCTATATTTGCAAAACGGGTACCTTGTTGAAATAAGACTCCTCTTGCCCAAGTCCGGGAACCGCCAAAAAACCCGACCCAATACCCGATCCAACCAGCCGGTGGCCAATAACAATACTCGCGCAAAAAGGAAACAGAAACCCCAAAAAAAGCGGACGATAAAAGGGAGATAAACGAAATCTAACCTAATGTTAACTAAGATTACCACGGCGGTCACTTTTTTCGAGACGCTTGAGACGGTGAGAGCACGAGGCGCCGTAAAACGACATGGTATTGGCGGCGATCATCGGAAGGATACGAGGAAGCGAAGGCACCGAATGCATTGTTCGATGCTCTCCGGTAGAAACCCTAGCCCTAGTTTACACCAAAATCGGCCAAATCAACAAAGAAACTCTGTATTCACGTCCGAGGGATTACCAAATCGAGCAGATAGGATGGATCGGATGGGATCAAGGGGCGAGGTCTGGATCGGACCCCGATGCGTGTTTGGCAACGAGAATCATGTGGCCGTGGGGGTATATTGACTGGATTCCAGTGACGAAGGAAGGTGGATAAAATTCGAGAGAGAGAGAGAGAGAGAGAGAGAGAGAGAGCTTGGTCAATGGATCGAGAGAGACAGGCTTCGGACAATTTTTATTTTATGTAGTGGGGAGATATTTGTGATTTACTGGACCTAGAAACTGAGAGTCCCATAGTTTGCTTTTCGATAGCCAAAAACATTATTCCCAGCCATTTTTTTTTATTTCCAAGAAACTTGTGTTTTGAATCGAGAAAATAATGCGTTTATTTCACCGTCGAGTTCTTAATGACCGTAACGATGATATAATTCCAAACACGCTACAAAGTGACTTTTTCAATTTATCTTTATTTTCATTATGCTCGACTATTTTTGCATGTGCCTTTGAATATATTTCTAAACATTTATAATACTAAAAAAAATTATTTTGGAGAGCGATCAAATTATTTTCTTTTTCATTCTCAAATATCCGGGTATCGTACCATAATTAACACTCTTAACACGGGGGCGCACATATATAGTGCCACTTTAAAATCTTATTTATCATATCAAAAAGTTAAATGATATTTACATCTTCAGCTTTTTAGAACACTTAGTAGAGATTTAATTTCTGATTGTTTATGGTTGTAAAACAATCAAAATATCAGCCCTGATGAATAAATATAAATGTTTAAAAGCAATTGCAATGAAATGATCATAACAGTACCAAAAAAAATGTAAGTGCATGGACATTAATCACATTATAATCATCCTCATAAGAAACCAACACCACCCCCCCACCAAAAAAAAAAATCCCCTATCCATAAAGACAAATAATGGTCACTAAATATATTTACGGACTTTTAATTAGTGATTCTGAAAAATTATTGTTAAGAATTGTTAATCATAAATATCACCAAAAGTAGCATCAACAATATTTATCAATTAGTGGTCACTATATACGGGTTGTATGCTATTTTAGCTATCGAAGTTTTAGTCAAAATCTTTTCTTCTCATTATCTTTTGTGAAAGTCTAACATTTAATTGTTAAGTCAAATATTCAAGTGTAATTATGATTACATTGTAATAGAACTCTCCAGTATTTAACCAAACATGATCAGACAATTACGATTGTCATTGCGATTACGTGATGATACGAAATCGTGAACCAAAGAGGCTCTTATATGACAATCCATGAACCTTTGGTTCACTCTTTATGGTCAGATTCACCCCTTTTATTTTTGCTAGGTGAATTTAGACAATATTATTACCGAGTCATTTTTCAATGTAGGAACATTGGCGCTTGTTCACCTCTTTTAAATCAAAAAATGCTTTTTCAAAACTCTGTACTTTTGTGACAAAAAATGGACTTAATTGCCGTCTCAGTCCACCCCTAGCTAGCTAGTATCTGAGCCGAGAAACTGATGATAGTACGGCATTTTGCTAATTCAATAACTCGAGGAAAGTTTCAAAAGGCTAAAAGGGCTGAAACATAGTACGACTCCGTTTGAAAACATTTTTATTTTTAGTATTTTTTAAAATTTTATAAATTAAAAAATATATATTTGACACAGTTTTTATTTTTTTTATTTCAGTTTTGAAAACTAATTTTTAAATCCGAGCTGTTTTTGAAACCTTTATTTAGAAATTTTGGGTTTTTAATTTTAGCTTTTATTTTGAGACCCTCACTATCACCACCCTTCCACTGTCACAGCCATTGCTCATCATCATCTAACACCGTTAGCCACCGCCAGCCATTGCTGGAGGGCCACAGCCGGCCACCCTCCCCACCACCGTTACTCCCCACCACCGCAAACTACCACCAATGAAAAAATTCAAAATAAAAATGGGTAATTAAACATCCAAAAGAAAAATCTTAAAATAAAAACTAAATAATCAAACACCCATTTGCTTTGTAAAAAATAAAAACTAAAGTAACATTTGAAATCATTTCCAGTTTTGATTTTCTGTTTCCAAAAAAATAAAAATCAGTTTAGTTTTTATTTTTTACAAAAAACAAAGGGTATTTGATTACCTAGTTTTTATTTTGAGTTTTTTTATTTTGGGTGTTTGATTATCTAATTTTTATTTTAAATTTTTATATGGTGGTGGTTTGCGGTGGCGATGGTGAGGCGTGGCGGTGGCGGCGTCGGTGGTGGTGGCGGCGGCTGTCGGCGGTCGCTGGCTGGGGCTGCCAGCTGCCGGCATTTACCGGCAACTGAGGCTTAGGCGTTGAGCGGTGGCTACCAGCGGTGGAAGGAGGGTGGTAGTCTCAAAATAAAAATCAAAACTCTTAAATGAAAGTTTTTAAAAACTAGTTTTCAAAACTGACGGAAAAAAAAAAAACGAAAACTTTGTGTTAAGCGGGTTTTTTTCTCCAATTTACAAAACTGGAGAAAAATTTGAAAACCAAATGGTTTTCAAACAGAGCGTAAACTAGTTTTGATTTTAATTTTTTTGGAAACAGAAAATAAAAAATGATAGTGATTTCAAACGCTACCTAACTTAGAGAGTACACGAATACCACCAAGCCTAGTTTTCTTCCTCCTCAAGCCTCATGAATTTCATGCCACAAAACTTAAAGGGTTCTACTCCAGATCAATAGCGATCTTCTTGACAACAAAATACGCATCGCTCTGGCAATTTTGGGTTGCATTGGTTGTGTAATGGAGATTCGTTGGTGGCTTGTCGTATGATTAGTTGGTTGGATTGGTCACGACTAATTTGTTTACTAGCTAGAGCTTGATGACTAAATCATGGCTAGTTGAGGTTTAAAACAAATGTAGAAGATTAGTTTATTGAAATTATTAGTTTGATGACTCGATTTAGAAATATTTTTGAAGCACCAAAGTTTTAAAAATTAAGAGTAAGCACAAACTATCTAATTTTGAAACTACCTTTTACAACCAGGGTTCAATTGATATAGAACATTTGTTCAAGGACGGAAACCGATTGATGTGGTGTCCAGTGGTACTCGACGGGACGTGGTGGACTTGCATGGAACGAGCTTTTGATACTGAAAACAGTGCTCCCTACGCCCCTTGGCAGGCATTGGCGTTGAGGTACATAGGTTGTGGCACGTGGCAAAGGCCAAACGAATGTCATATCGGTATGAACCGTGGGATTGGGCCTATAGATCTTGGTTTAGTTTATCTTTGGGTTAAATACATGTTAGTAGCCTGAAATTACCCTGAAGTCTCACTTGAGGGTCTCAAAATTTATTTTTTATACATAAGGGTCTATAATTTCAAATTTGCAATAAGTAAGGACATCCGTCCAAATTCTTAACGATCTACCCCTTTCCTCAGGTGCATTTTTGGGATTCCATATTTGAAAAATCTCCTTGGGGCTGCAAAATAATAATAAAATTCAAAATAATAATAATAAGGCAGAATTTGCCTAGGAATGGCAATGGGGCAGGTCGGATGTGGGTTTTATAAGATTCGTACTCGCCCCGCTAGTTCAACTACACCACTCCGACCTGCCCCGCCCTGTCCCGTCATCGGGTTAGGGGATAGGAATACCATCCCCGATCCGACGAACTACAAAAAAACCCGACCCCCCGCCCCGCCCCACCATGTTTTAAGATGTAATCCAATCCATTGATCTAAACTCCCGAACCCTAGCCACCGTCCATATCTTCACCATCTTCTCCCTTCTCTTTTCCAAAAAAATTCAACACCGAACATCCATTATACATGGCCACCAAACACAACAAGTCTCAACGCAAAAAGTCACAACCCCTACCTATTATGTACAAACAGTACGCTATACATATTAGCAATCCACATGACAAAAAACTTAAAATTGAAGATCTTAATATCAAATTCCAAAAGATGAAAATCATACACAGATATAAGAAGAATCCTATTCAATTTATACAAACTAAAATGTATAGAGTCAAAGAGATGCAGCGACCGACGACCGAAGCATCTGATATGCTGCTGCCTCCACATCGGCGGCGGAGGAGCTTTTTCGGCGAGGGGGATTCGGTGGCAGAGGAGCTTCGCCGATGGGGGAGATTCGGCAACAGAGGATTTTACTCAGTGACGTAGCAGCGGCACAAAGAGGAGGTGTGTGGAGATCGTAACATTGCGGCGACACAGAGAGGTGTGTGGAGATAGTGAGACTGGCGGCGCAAAGAGGAGGCCTGAGGAGTTTAAGTGTGGCAGAAGAGAGAAGAGAACATGTGTTTAGGGTTTTGGTGTACTCTATATACTATTTAGATGGACGGCTTAACAGATTTAGGGTTATAAGAAAAATATATATATAAACTACATGCGGGTCGCGGGGCAGGTATGATACCGGGGTGAATTATACCGAGTACAAGCCCGATCCGTACCCGCTGCAGGTTAAGAAAATAACTACCATACTCACCCCATAACCCGGTCAAAGTCAAAATAATCCTCTTCTATCGGTTCGGGGTGGGTCGGAGAACCACCGGGTGCGGACTAAATTGCCATCCTTAAATCTGCCCGCCCTGCCTGACCAGCGTGTGACCAGCCCTTGTATCTTTTCTTTTAATGAAGCCAGGATCCAATCTAGACCCGTAACCTGTAACTCGTTACCCGATCCGCACATTGCCTCTCTCTCTCTCTCTCTCTCTCTCTCTCAACACTAATCCAAAAAAAAAAACCTAATCCCTCATCTCCTTTCGCACCGCACCCCTTGGCTCTGCTGCACCCTCTATGGCCTCACTGCCACCCCTATCCATCCCCTGCACCCTCACACCCCATCGCTCTTTCCCTCTCTTCCCTCCTTCATCATCCCCCGCCCTCCCCGCTGGCAGCCCCGCGCCGCCCTTCCCCTTCCTCATATTTTTCCTTTTTCACCTCAGGCTTCGGCCACTTATCAAGGCCGAACCCCCCATCCCAGCCGACCCCACTCCCTATGTGCACCCCCACCCCTCCTCCCCCACAAGGTCGCATGGTCCTATGCCACCGCACAACCCTGCCATATCTCCTTTTCCTCCTATCTTCCACTTTGGCAGAACCCCCAGCCTGGTCAACCCCTCCTAACCTTGCCGACCCCCTACCACCACCCTGGCAAACACCCTCCCTCGCGACCCCCTCCCATGCACAATCTTCAGCTTCTGTCTCCATCTTCCTTCCCACCTTCGGCATTCCCCAAGACCGCCACTGACCACCCTGCCGGCCAAAACCTTTCATCTAACCTAAAATCCCAAATTGTGTTTGTAATCCTAATTAGGAATTACCAAATACTAAATATGGAATCCCAAAATTGCCCATGACCAAAAGGGCTAGATAGTTAGGAATTTGGACTGATGTTCTTACTTATTGCAAATTTAAAATTACATACCCTTATGTATAAAAATAAATTTTGGAACCCTCAAGTAAGACTTTGGGGTACTTTTAGGATACTAACGTGTATTTAGCCCTTTATCTTTTGCCTGCCTTTATCTTCTTCTTTTAGTAGTTTTGTTTATCTACTAGGTTTGTTTTTATTAAAAAATTTAGAAAAAAAGAGAGAGAAAGAGAAAAAAAAAGTGGAAAATCAAAAAAAGCAAGGAAAAGGTGGTTCATTATCGTTGCTTATTTTTGTTATCCTTATAATCTTGTTACTTTTTATATTTTGTTGTAGGTTATTACTTTTATTGTCTTTCCTCTCATATACGGATAATCCGTGTGTCTATGTACTTGCCTACATGTGTAGGATGTAACTTGACTTCTTTTTTCATGGTATAAATTTATACTCTTATTAAAAATATATATTATGGTAACTTGCTCTATTTGTAAAGATAGTCTTCTTAAACGTAATTCTATGCTATTTTTCTTGTTCTGCTATTTACTTTTATATCGATGAAATTCAAACATCATTGATTAAAACAATGCATACTGTGCTTTCCTTTGTCACGCTCATTGATGTAGACAATTCTGTTTTTTAGATAAAAATGAAACTTGGCGAGATCTCAGTAAAAATAGTCAATATTTTAGTTAAGTACTTAAATGGGTGTTTTTACTTTGGTTCATGTTAATGCCAAAATACATACATTTTCATTAAAGTAGTGTACAATTTCGAAAACAGGTTATACAACTCTTTGAAAACAAACATTATTTTGATAAAATTCAAATTGCTTCGAAAATAAGCTTATTATTTCCTTTTCGACTGCAATCCTATAAACAAGGCTCGTCCAAGCCGGGTTGTGAGTATGGTATTGAGTTGTGACCTAGCCAATGAAGAACTTACGAAGTTTCTTGATATTTTATGTTGATTAAGTAAGGAAAGAATATTTATACACACTTTTAAACACTCCACCTTATACTTTCATTGCTTAAAGCAAATGTAGCAACATTATTTTAACTTTAATTGAACAAATATTAAAAAAAGGTCTAAAAAAAGCAAAAAATGGTGTTCGAATGACCACCATTAATACATACTGAATTTAATAAGCTTGACATACTGAATTTAATACATAAGACAAACTTTTCTTTTTCATGCGCAACAATGACTTTAGGCAGATTTAGACCTAAAACCCTCTATTTTACTACTATTTTTTAGATAACACCACTATGTTTTCAATTTTGTTGCCTAGCACACGGTGTTTATCAAGTTTTGGCACCCAATAGATTTTTGTTAAATTGAGCAAAGTAAACTCACGTTTTGTCATTGCTGTCAAAGAATAAAACACAGGTTAAAGGGTGCAAGCGTGACAAAACACAAGTTATTGGGTGTCAGTGTCACTTTGCCTCCTATCTTTGAAAGAAAATTTGAAATTGATTTGAACTAACGTCAACAAAGTACCATTCCGAATATGGAACTACTTGATTCGGGTGGTTGATTCCTTCTCAGTTCACTTATTCCATGCAAATATCATCTCTCACCTTCCTTCTTTACTCCTTTGGCTAGGCTTAATTTGGCTATGTTTTTCGAGGCTTGTAAATATTTGTAGTCTTCAAAAACTAATGATACAATGTTTGAAAAGGTGCCGGTACTTTTTGGACTTATAAACCAGAAAGACGTATTTTTGCATAGGCACGTGCCTGACTGCTCTTGGCATAACATAAACGATATAAAACTAATGTAATGTGTTATGTGTATCAAATTTGTCAATGATAAATAGTGCCACTAACTAGCAGTGTTACCTCCTATTAGACCTGACAAACAGATATACTTGTTGGATACGGATAAAACCCGATCGGGTTCTGATAAAAAACGGATCGGATATAATTTATCCGATTTTGTACGTTTTTTGACAATCCATACAATTTCTATCTAATTCTTTTTTTAATAAACATATTTTTATCACCTACTAGTTACTTAATTAGGCATATTTTAACATTCAACAATCCAAATTATGATAACAACTTCAAAATTCCAAATCACTAGCATCACACAATCTCAGTTCTCCATCAAAATTCAATACATAACAATTAAAACCACTTATTCAACTATTACAACAAATATCACAAGAACAAGAGCAAGAACTCTGAAAATTAAGAATAGAACTTCTCGATTTAACAAAATAAAAAACATATTTTCAAGAAGAAGGTCTGGTCGCCGACGGAGTAATCGACGGAGCGAACAAGAGTGACGGACGCGGTCAAGAGTGACGGTCGGCGACAGTGTGCCCATGGTGCCTCTACTGTCGTCGATTACTTTCTCGGATGAAGGCCGCGACGGCGGAGTGACGATGAGATTGGCGGCATGGTGATGATCGGAGAGAGTAGATCTACTGGTTTTTTGGGAGAGTGAGAGAGAGGAAGAGGGATGGATGCTACAGGAGTGGAGAAGAAGAGAGAAGGTAATGTCTTAAAAAATTAGGGTTAAGGGCATTTATATATATACAAATAACCGAGTAACCCTTCAACCGATCGAAAAATATGGTTCGATTCAAGTACGGGTCTAATTTTCACGGGTATTACATATTTGTACCGGTACTTGGGATTTTTGACCTGATACGGATTGACCCGCGGGTACGGACAGAAAATTGGCAAGTCTACCTCCTATGTTATAAAGATACCAACCTCAATAGATAATAACAAACTGGGTCAAATTAGCTTTCAAGTGCAACACAAACTCAACTTATAATTACACGAGATCGGTGACTTATTGGACTCTCATGTCGATTGGACCAGAACATGGAGGTTTGTCAATACCTTATTATGATCAAGATTCGACGTTTGCTAAGCTATGAGCGAAAAAGAGTAAAATTCTAAAAATCCAAAGATAGCGGGAATAAATAGGGTGCAAGGCTGGTAGGTGTCGAATTTGAAAGAAAGATGGTGCAACAGTTAAAAACAAACTAACACAGGGACTAAGATGCAAAACGTGACAATAAAGGGTGCCGGGGTGCAATTTCACCAACTCTTGCTTTCCCTCACTCCCTTTCTCAGCCCCTGATTGGCCAAATTTGCAGCACACGGATCGCTACCAAGTCACCACCGACCGTCAATTAAGTCCAATCCAACGGTTAAAAACCCAACACCACCCTTCACCCAAAAAATGAAAAGCACAAAACCACCACCATCACCACAATATAAAGCCAGAACCCCTCACAATCCCATCTCTCTCACTCACAGACACACCCATTTTACCCGTTTGCTTTCTCGAGAAGATCGAAAATGGAGACCGGCGGTGGGAAGGTGAAGAAGGGGGCGGCGGGCCGGAGAGGAGGAGGGCCTAAGAAGAAGCCGGTGTCCCGGTCCGTGAAGGCCGGCCTGCAGTTCCCCGTGGGCAGGATCGGCCGGTACCTCAAGAAGGGCCGCTATGCTCAGCGCGTAGGCACCGGAGCTCCGGTCTACCTTGCCGCCGTGCTCGAATATCTCGCCGCCGAGGTGAGAATTTACACTGCTTCCCCTCCACTTAAGCTTCTCTTCAGTGCTTATGCTTGAGTTGAGATTGTAGGGTTTGCTGTTAATTGAAGCGTTGTACATGATGTGTTTGGTAGTTTTAGTGATTATGTTGACCTGGATCGAGCTCGTAGCATGTTAATTGATGAACTAGGGCCATGTGCCCGAGCTGAAATTCTAGGGTTCATTGTTGATTGAGGCGCTATGCATGATATGTTCAGTGGATTTCGTGTTTATTTCTGTTGGATCGAGCTTGTGGAAAATTAATTGATAGAGTTGGGGCGTAACTGTTTGTGTCATTAGTCATTACCGTATTCTAAAGTTTAAGTACATATGTTTGAGTTGAGATTCTAGGGTTTATTATCTACCAGATTTGGTGTTTATATTATCTGCTTTGAGCCAGTAGCTAATGAGTTGATGAACTAGGTGCATAATGTTGTTTTTATCACTGTATTGTTGAAGTT